>OX101819.2:42205480-42805480 GCA_944452925.2 Chrysolina oricalcia
TGTTGACAAAGCATAGAATAAGGTCATAAATACTAAAAAAATAAAAGAAAGCGCTGAATTAAAAAAGTCAAAATATTCAAATTGTTGAATCACATCACTGAAGGATAATAATACAGATAAGAATTCACATATAATTTTTATTACTCATAAGAGATTACATTCAGATTAATGTTAAAAGGATATTATTGAAATACTCATCCTAATTGTAGTAAGAGTCTTAGTAGCCCTGTTAGTCTTTTTCTGATATCTTTTTCTGAATTAAGATAATTGGTATCCTTAGGCAGATGATTGAATAGTTCTTTAGAGTTGTCAAAAAGTAATGTTTCATTTTGTGTAGAGTTAGGCTCAGGAAGAGATCGATCTTACAAGTCTGTCTGATAGGTAAGCGAATATTTCTGATGCAATTGTTATATTACTTCTGTTTCTTAAACATCAAAGAGTCTCCATACTCTTTAAATAATAATACAGTGCTGAAAGCTCAAGCTTCACGCTGATTGGTTGGAATCCAAGCCAGAGAGCAATACCATTTAAGCTGTTGTCCGAAAGTATAGTAATTTTTTTAGATTTGGACTTTTCCATAACCGCAACAAAAATCTAGCTGTGTGAGTTTTTCCCACTAATCACGGCATCAGATATTGTATTCTCATTTATAATGTAGTAGAGTATAAATATTGAGGTGGGAGTCATTACTGTTTATGAGTAATAGGGGCCAACATGAATCTCTTCCCAAACTCGATATTCACTATTCAAACTGTGCTTATTTCCATTTGTCTGAGAAGAACATGGAAAATTAGAAGTAAAATACACAAAAATGTCTTTGAATAAGTGATTTATATATGTATTAAAGAAAAAGTTTTATAAATGGGATCATAGTCTTCTACGACAAAGTGAGTAGCAATTTTGGAGTCCATCACTTTTCATTTACGAATTGAAGAAATTCAATGAGAAATCTCCTGAAATTGAGAGTATGGGCTCACTCAAAAGATTAAAAATATAACCCAACCATTTATTAGATTCTTAACTTGCCATGATTCATAGTGTTCCATTTACAATGAAGAAGTTTGTGTCCACGTTCTGTTTAATCGGAAGCGCTACGCCACTAAAAACATTCCAGATCGATTATTCATGTTGATACATGTGATATTCTATGTTTACAAAATTTCGTTCAATTGAGAACATCGAAAACTTCTAATGAACCGATTACTTACGTGATAATCTCTGGTATATGAACATTCCAGTACCCATCGGATAGAGTCTATAATCTAGTGGCTTATGATCTGAATTTGATCATAAGTTGATGAGTTTGCTTACTTACTTACTTAGTTATTAGTGTGCCTACACTGCAACAAGTTTTACCTAATTATTGATAGGTAATCGTTTTTAAAGTTTACTTACATAGTAACAAAGTTTTTTTACAGCTATTTCAATAAAAAGTGTATATTTGCCTCCAAATCGGGATAAAAATGAGCAGATTCGATAAAAGTCAAGTCATTTAATACCACTGGAATTGTCGATACGGAATGCAAATCAAATATGATTTATGCCTTGCTGCGACGCCTATCGTTTGATTAGACAAGACGATAAATAAGTTGCAAACGGACACAAGCAAGCATGATTGCCAAGTTGAGAGTTAATATAATACGGGATTCCAACCTAATAGACCGTCAGATAACGACAGATTTTGCTGACTCATTTTCTCTCTTCTGGGATTTTAACCACTGGAAATTATATCAGTGTTGAGCCCAAAAATTAAAAATTTAGCGATCGGACGTGTGCTAGGCATATAGAAAATTCATTTTCCTTTTGCAGAAATTATTTTTTTTATATTTTCTCTTTTATGACATTTTAACACATGAATAGGTATAACAATTTAATAGTGAAGAACCAAAGCCATAAGATTTGCATGTGCATAAAGAATAGAATTTAATACCGTCAGGAACCCGAAAAAAATTTCCCATAAACCGGTCAGCTGTTGAAGTATATTTTCCAGACGGAAAATTTTGTGAAAATTTTATTCGTTTTCCGGCAAACTTTCTCGTGAACGAAATAATGTGCAGTACAAAATTATTAATGTGAAAGTCTGTCATAGGTATAAAAAGCCATAAGTATAGTTCGTGTTTATCATACTATATTGGTAAAATTTTGTAAAATTTGTTTTTACGAAACTCCCAGGTTTTCGGAGAAAACCCCCCAAAAGCAGAGCTTGTGCGAGCAAGGGAGATCCGGGACCTACAGTTTGAATGAAAGTGGAATCCGAACCACTTCAGCTCAGTGACACACGACCGGGGATCGAACCCGGACCGTCTGGGTGGAAGCCAAACGCTCTAACACCTCGACCACTTCGCTGTAACCGGAAAACTTGCAGAAAAACACAGGAAATTTTGTTTATTTTCTCGTTTATGGGAATTGGCCTGTAGGAAGAAAAACTGATTTCAAGACTAGAAAAAAAAAAGCCATAAGTCGGAAACATGATTACGATGTTTATACAGTGAGGTCCTGAAGTAACGGATACATTAATTTTCTACGTCATTATTTTTTAAGAAAAACGTCGAGTTATGTTTTCATAAAGACACTCTGTGACATTAAAAAAATCACCCCTCCTGCACCCCCTCAAGGTGAAAGTCATTCACCCAATTTTTTTAATGGAGCAGGGGGTCAGTTGAAAACCCCTGAGAATCAACAATCCATTGAAGAACAGAATTTTTTGGGGTTTCAAATATATTCAGAAATTCCAAGGAATCTATTTTATGGGAAGTTTTTAGAGAAACCGAGAATGATAATCTAGAAGATCAGCCCATCTTAGGTTACAACGGTACTTGTAAGTCCAGTGCTAGGACATGAGAGACTTGTGCACACATATCCAGTGTGATATGGTTCCTAGGATACGCAGGAACCAACAAAATATTACATTTCCTTCTGTTAACCATTTGAATTGTACCGAAGACACTGCAAATCGATTTCAACCTATGGTCCAGAACTACTTCTAATCTGGAAATGAGTTCGATTTTTCATTTAGACATAGAAGCAATTTATTATTCTGGAACTTTCACTTCTAAAAGGTGAACTAGGCCTGAAAGGCAGGCCACTATGAAAAAAAAACGCGCCGAAAGCTCTGCCTCTAAGGTGGTGGGGAAACGAACTAGCGTTTATTATATTCCTGCGCACACTGGCTTGCTGTGTTTACTTTTTTGTGAACTTTGATTCGCCACATCGTGTCGCATGGTCACAATAAACAGGTAATGGGCATAATCACATTATTTCAAAAATCTGATGTTTCGATCATCCGATTATGACACAGAAAGCCAGTATGCGTGGGGGAATTACGCAATTAAGATAATTAACTTATAGGGGTTGAGGCAAAATTGCTTGAATTATCTTTACAACCTCTATCAGTTTGTCACAATAATGCCCATAACAATTTTCTTTCACTCTATAAAAAATTATTTAAAAAAATAAATTATTTGGTTCCAATATTACTATCATACTTCTGACTTTTTTTATGGTCTAAGAATGAAGTAATGCATATGCCAAATCCCAGGAGGAAGAAATGAGCAATTTTATCTTTATTAATTTCTTGCAGCAAAATTTTCAAATAATCGTATTTATTTATGCAGTGTGACCCATTTAAAATGGAAGCACTCATATCAAACATTAATTTTTCAACCGATTGGAATGATTTCATTTCAATAGGTAGACATTCAAAAAGTCCATCAGGACACCAAATTTAATATGAGTAATTCTTCATTTTCTGGGCCAACTGTTCTCATTTTTCAATATTAAAAATCTAAAATAATTTTTTTAGGAGAAATCTCACCAATTCACTGGATTCGCGATATTTTTAAATAGTTCTTGTTGAAAGTTTGTTGAAACTCGTCCATCAATAAGAAAGTTATAAAAAATAAAAAAAATTAATTTTAAAAATATGCCGGTTAATCAACCCACCAATTCAATTTCAGAACTCTTATCAAAATTTGGAATACACCAAGAATTCTGGAAATATCACTGGTCAGAATTTCATCAATAAAGAAAATAAATAAGAAAATTACAGGATAACAAAATTTGTAAAATATGTTGATGGAATTTAATGAAAATATCATTTTATTTAATGATTTTTTATTATTATTTATCAATAGATTTTGTTGAAATTCTGATCAGTGATATTTTGAAACTCCCTGAATCTAGTGGTGTATTATAAATTTTGGATATAAGAGTAGAAATTGAAATGGTGGGTTGATTAAACGGCATATTTTTTAAATTTAATTCTCCCATAACTTTTTTATCGATAGACGAATTTCAACAAAATTCCAAAATTAACCATTTGAAAATGTCACAATTCCAGTGGTGTAGTCTGATTTCTTCTCAAAAAATTGCTAATGAATTTTTCAGTTTTTTACCTTGAAAAAAAAAGAATAGTTTGCTCTGAAAATGAAGATTTATTCATGAAATTTGGTGTCCCTTTGGACTTCTTGATTATCTACCTTATGAAAAAAAGCATTCCAATTGGTTGAAAAAAGTATGATTTATAAGGGTGCTTCCATTTTAAATGGGCCACATTGTATAAAACATCGGTATCATGTTTCCGACTTATGGCTTTTTTTTCTGGTCTTGAAATACTATTTTCTTCCCACATGCCAATTCCCATCAACGAGAAAATGAAAAAATTTCCACAAAATTTCCTACAACTTTAGAACTTATGGCTTTTCTTGAGGTACATGTAAAGCTTATGGGAATTTTATAATGATCAACAGAATCATATGGTTCAAATGCCATAAACGAGAAAGTTTTCCGGAAAACGAAAAAAAATTTCACAAAATTTTCCGTCCGGAAAATATACTTCAACGGCTGACCAGCTTATGAGAAATTTTTTTCGGGTTCCTAACGATATTAAATTTCATTCTGTTGATTGCCATAAGCGAGAAAATGCTTCAGCAACCAACTATTTTTTTACAAGATCGCGCCCCTATTTCAACCCTTTAAGCACGTGCAAACCTTATGGCTTTGGTTTTTCACTATTAGATTGTTATACCTATTCATGTGTTGCCATCAACGAGAAAATGAAAAAAAAAAACAAATTTTTTCTGCAAAAGGAAAATGAATTTTCTATATGCCCAGCACACGTCCGATCGCTGAATAGAAGAGAGAAAATGAGTCAGCAAAATCTGTCGTTATCTGACGGTCTATAAGCAACGAGCACAAACGGAAATATCCGCTAATGCCCTCTTTAACATGACTCGAGCATTGATGTTTGTAAACAACGTCGGGTATGTTGCTTTCCAGATAGAGATAGTAAAACCCTCTCTATATCTTTCATTGCTCGGAGGAATAAACTATTATTCAAGAGTAAGAGTGTCAAAATTATTCCACTGAATTATTCACCAGTATCCTTTCTTTAGGTTTGACTTTAACGGGCTTACAGATATTGGCGATCTACTGGTTTCTTACGAGTGCTGAATATTCTGGCCGTCTTGAGTAATGGACAAATGTTCTTGGAGTAGGTATTGCTAATTTTAACTCCTTGTTCTGGGTTAGTCTGACGTCTTGGCTGCGTTACTTCTTTCCGAATCGTGAGATAATGAGTCTCCTGATGAGCAGAAAACATGCAAGCAGGTCTACTGATGAACAGGAATCAGGCAAGCTAGCGTACGTTATGGTACGGGGTACTTTCCTCAGTGCTATCAAAGCAACCACAATTAAGAACAAAAGGTCTGAAAGAATACATATTTCAGAAGAGCATAGATAGATAGATAGTTTATTAACCACGTTATGTAAAAAAATACATTTTTAGCAAGTCAAGACAAAAATGACAAAAATGTTTGAGCTATACAAATAGATGAATAACAATCATTTCAAGTGAACAAAAATTTAAAAAAGTGAACAGTTCAAATTGAAGAGTATGTATATAACAAACATTTCATTTACACAAACACAACTATCAACAGATATGACACAAATGTACTTGAAAGACGAAAACATGATGTAAATAACTAAAGAATCAAAATTCCATAATTAGAGTAATTTAGATTAAAACATGTGAGTTGGTGTGGCCAGATACTCGTTGACACTATGAAAACAATTTGTTGTTAAGATATTTTTGGTTAACCTCTTGAAACTACATATAGGTAGATCTTTAACCGTGGGTGGCAATACATTATAAATATTAACATTGAGTGAATTGATCGAGGATTTGTGTAATTTTAGCCTCGGTGGTCTTAGAAGATTTGCACCTCTAGTGTTATGTTCATGAACCTGTGAATTGGTCAGATGTTTGTTTTTGTGGTTATGAATTTCCAAAAGAGATTGAATTATAAAAATAGAAGGTACCGTCATTATGTTTAGCTTTTTGAAAAGTGGTCGGCAGGTATCTCTGAACCCAGCATTTGAAATTTTTGATCCAACAGGTCTATAATTAGTATAAATACAGTTCAATCAAAAGATTACTACAAATATGAAACATAAAATAAAAATAAAACTAAGTAAATATGAACATAAAGTTGTGATCAAGTTCCTTCCGGCTCATAGAAGAGAACATAGGCATCACTGCTTACGAGGTATTTAGATGAAATTGGGTACACATTTGAATCATTATATACATGCCACGTGCTCGCATACGGATGTTTACAGTAGGCTGTGTAGTGCCTGTTACAGGTAGTCCCACTATGATTAAACAAAGCATACAGACTATAACGACAAGAAGCTACGTTGTCTGCTGCATAATTACTCATGTCCAATCCCTCTAAAGGAAAGTCAATGTTGGCATTCTCGGCACTGGGGCAGTTGCCCCAAAGTAAAGTTCCGTAGCTAGCATGAGAATGAAAGAAAGCATAGTATGCTGATAAAAGAGTGTCCAAGCTGACGAAATTCTTCAATTTCCTGAGTAAAAATAGGTATTTGGAAAGTTTCGAACCTAATTCTTCAATGTGATATGACCAATTCAGAGTATCGTCTAGGGTGATGCCTAGTAGTTTGACAGTTTCACCTTTAGTTATATTATTATTTGTAGAGAATGTGATAGTTTGAGTTTTATCTTTATTTAGTTTCAAAAGGTTAGCATTGAACCATTTCTCAGCCTGAATTACCACAGTTTTCATTGTGGCAAGCAAGTTCTCACAGTTTTGGTTAGAACATATGAGAGTTGTATCATCGGCATAGATTACGCATTTATATGGTAATAAGTGGAAGAAGAAGTCATTTATATAGATGATAAACAACAGAGGTCCCAGAACGGAGCCCTGTGGTACTCCAGACTCGATTGGCAAAAGATTCGAAGATCTGTTTTTACCAAGATCAACGCATTGTTTACGATTTTTCAAGTAAGAGCTGAAAAGGAAGAGTGCAACTCCTTTGATTCCGTATTCATTCATTTTCATAAGTAGATTGTGATGAGAAACACAGTGTCAAATCGCACAGTGTGGCTGAGCTATGCTGTTTTTGTTCAAAACCATCAACTATGTGGAACACGATTTTCTAAAACCATATTGATCAGTGTTTAGGAGATTGTTAACTTCAAAGTAGAGATTTAGCTTTTTTTTAAGAATAATTTCGAAAATTTTGCCAAATATGGGGACGATAGAAATAACTCTGGTAAATTCGCCAATAGTAACCTCAAGACCAAAAGAATTTCTTAGGTAAGTCTGATTGGTAAAATTCGAAGAAGGTTTCAAGAAGTTTATAATGAAATCTCCAAGTAATATTAGCCGCGTATATATTTATGAAATGAAGGTTAAGAGTTATCCAAGCTTACCCAAGAAAACAGAGCAATCTTCAATGCATGCTGATCTATAGACTGTGATAATGGCAGTTTGTGAGATTAGGAGTTCGATGCTACAAACTTCAATATCACGCTCAATGCAAATTTTTTCAAGTTTGAGAGGTTTGTAATCAGTATTACTACGAGTAAATATGGCCACACCACCATGTACATGATTGGATCTGCAAAAAAAATGATACAAAATTATAGTTAGGTATGTTGCATAGTTGCAAACAATGATCGTTCATCCAATGTCCCGAAAAACACAGAACACTATACTTATCGTACTTGTCCAAGAACAGCGACAGTTTGTCCATTTTGTCGATAGTTTCCGAATATTTAAGTGAAAAATACTCACTCCGCCATAGTTTCTGAAATTATCATTGCTTACATCATACTTCGGCTGATGTAGGTCTCTTTTTTCTAAGAAAAAACTTTTTTACATGGGCTCCCATGGGCCAGATGGATGCGTCCCAGGCTTTGTTCAAGTTTGATAACTGTAACTGTAAATGACAAATACAGCTGTGGAAACATATAATTTATTTTCTCAACTTTGGCTTCCGGAAAAGTGCCTTTTTTATCTCCTAGAAGTTCTTCAGTCTTAGTAGATGGTTTCAACTTATAAACATGTAGCAAACATGTTTTCTCGATTGCTTCAGTAAAACAATTCTGCATTTTCCCTATAATTGGTTTGTTCCTGTTTTGATTTGATCCCCCATTTTTCAGGTGAGGTTTTTTCACGACATCGGCGCGTTGATTCAAATCAATAATTTTTTGGCATTTCAGTCTGCTTTCCACGGCGTGCAATGCAGGTGCCACTTCTACGGACGAGATTGGCTGATTTCCATCACGCGATGATTTCTTTACAATTCCAGTTCTGTTTGTTCACGTTCTTCCTTCCCTTTCTGTATGACACCTGATTCCACTCATCAGCACCACTATTCGTAGATGTCGAAGGTTCACTAAAGAAACTGGTGCCGTCGCTGCTGGAATACATCAATTTTGAAGCACATGAGTTTTATTCTTTCAGACATGTGCTCTACTATCTGTCTAAGTAGGATATTTTCTTTCCATGCTTCACAGCATTTGGGCTGTTTGCAGTCGTCTCTACCGAAAACTGTCTGTACCGATGAGTGGGAGGAATTTAAATTATCACAATCGACATGGCATCCACTGTCCTCAACTATTTGGGAACATTTTAAACAAGTTGAAATCGTAACTTTTTCATCCATGGCAACTCGATTACCACATTTGATGTGTAGTGGAATTTGGCACAACTCACATGCACTAATTTTTTTCAGTTTATCACTACATTTACTGCAGTTTTTTAAAGTTTCCTTTGTACAGTCGCCAACACCTGCTTCGTTTGCGCCATGATAGATAATATCAGATTCTAAATCTAGCTGTTTAGCTGATGAGAAACTGATATGCCTCCAAACACAGATGCGTCCAACAATTTTGATACTCACAAATGTATGTCAAAATCTGCAAAATTTGCATATCTTTTCACGTGCTTCTGATGAGAAGGAATGAGAAAAAATAATCTCTTTTTCCTCAGGTTCGCTTATTCACCCGATAGATAAATGTCAAAATGTGAAATATTACATGAATGACAGTCTCGACATTCTCGATGACCAAAATTTAAATAAATGTTGGAAAAGGATTCGTTCATGTGCCTGAAATCCTTGATATCTCGTTCCTAGAAAAAGGTTTGGATAATAAAGCAATTGGTACAAATTCCACAAATAAGGTTGGTACTTTTTGTTCATATTTGGCTTCCTGTTTACAGGGTCACTTACTTTCAATACAATCCTAGTATGAAAAACATCAGGAAAACTCAGATGGCAGATAGCAAGGACAAAGTCCTTCGAAGAGCCTACTGAATCTAAATGATAAATTCTTATTCATCTACTCGGAGTATTCGATTACTATTATAGTTGGCAGGTTTCCTCATGCCTGAATTTTTGTTTCAGACTTCCAGAAATAATGATAGGGTTGACTCTCGACCCTTAACAACCCATACAATTACCTGAACTTTTGCACAACTATCAAAATTCGATTACTGAATGATGAAAATAATAACCTCATATTATCCTCACTGCTGCCCGCCTCCAACCCTCTGAAGGCTAAAATCAATATGGAACGCTTAGAAATTCTAGGCCAGGCAAATTACACGGGAAAAAATTAGTTCAAGTAAAACGTTTTCCTGACATTTTTTCGATTGTGGTAAGATAATTACTACCTATATTTAAATAAAATTTCATTTTGTCTCTAAAAAAATAAGTATTCTGAACGCTTGAACTTGTGCTATAATATTGTTTACATACAGCAAGTGCTTCGAACATTAGATAATTCACTTCGTGTAATGTCAGGTCAACATCATACTAGCACTGAAAAAGTGTATATTCATATTTAAATACTTTGAGTTTCTGAAAAGTATATCATAACAACAGAGACTCGTGTTATAGGCATAATACAACAGTTTATTCGCAGTAGAGCTAGGTGTTCCTACGATAATGAAACTGTTCACCTACTCGTTGATATGCGACCAGTTCGGGATCAATCGGTAGTAACCGTTGCACTGTTCATCAACGTTTTCACAAAACTGGCCTCATTCCAAATCCAGCATTTGAGTTAGTAGATGTATGAGGACGTGCTGAAGTGCGTACATACATATAACAAAACTTCGTATCGTATCACCGACGCGCAACAATTGTTTGATACGCATCGAAGATACGGTGTGTCATCAATGTAGCGTATCAATACATCGTCGCGTATCTAATTAATGGAACATGCTGCCGTTCCGTCTGTTCTAGAACAGAACCTTTGTCATTTTCTTGTGTGCAGTTTCATTACGAAATGGAGGTTGCTGTAGCAGCCTATATATACAAGCATTACTTCATGCAACAAAAAAAAGCACAGAAAGACGCTGGTAGCAGACCCAGTTGTACACCAGTAGTAATATTTGGGATGTTCTGTATCTCACAAAATCTCTTCATTGCGATAACTATTTATGAAATCAATGGTAGATTCTTCCGTCTACTCCATAATAGCAATGTCTTCAACTGAATAAATGAAACGAAAAATGAATCGCAACCGTGAAACGCAGATCTGTCTAGACATGCAAAATATTGGTGCAACATCAGTGCGTATCATTTCTTTGATGCGGCGCCAAAAACCGACAACTGATGGGACGCGTCGATGTTACTATGTTACGGTGTTACGCTGTTACGCAGTGCCGTCCAGAGTTGTTACGCGTCGGCGTTACGATACGTAGTTTTGTTCTATATCTTTACGCACCTTTACATCGTGTGCCGGAATCATACTATTATTACTGTTGTGAGATGTGTGAATAGTGTTGGTTTGATTTATGTATTTAACTTGTTGGTATGTTGAATGTGGATTTTTACCTAACATTTCTAGAGTATTTACATTTTATGTATAATAGAATCAGGAGAATTTTCCAAAAGACTGAACAACAGTTTTGTTTCAATAAAAATAATAAAAATTTATATATTTTTATTTCCTTTCTTCATTATCTTTTATTTTCCATTTTCAGAACGTTCTAATTCTACTTTATGTTATGCATAACTTGGATTTGTTATGATCACAATGAGGAAATACATTAGCTTGCCTGCTTGTTCATTCATTCATACGGATAATACAAACAGATTCAACAAAGTTCCGAAATTTTAAATCATGAAACAGGTTTTACTAGGTGATCCAGTAAGGGTATAGCCAGAGGCGATAATTTGTTTAAAAGAATCGTCGAAATGTTTTATACTTCTTTTCACATCAACTTATAGTTCACGAAAAAATATTGTCACAAAACTTCAATCTCTTTCTCCAGTTTTTCTTGAGTAGTGTATTTTGCTAGCCTGTATATGCCATGTAAGTACGTTTTCTTATAGTATAAACTGAATCATTGCTACCTTGGTGCAACCGAACCTTTCATATCATTTAAAATTCAAGAATGAAATGTATGTATTGAAAATAAGGCTTAATAAGAAACAAATTATCCTTCTTTGGAGAACTAATAACTCTTAACTGAGGGCAAGTGGATATTTCAATTGAGACTGTTGTATCCTGATACCAAAGATGGAAGGAAAGCTATTGAAGGTAAGACAATAATAAACTACCCAAAAGTGAGTCATTTGATAAGGCCAAGAAAACTAAAATTACTATAATAATCTAAAAATGTTGCTGCAGTAGAATACTGTATGGTTGCAACTATAGTATATTGTGTATCTAGTAGTGAAAGAAATACATTCCTGGACGACAACGTAAATTGTTGGCCGAGGAGAACAAGCATTGAAGTCTGGGAATGTGCTTTTACTACGAGGTACACATACTATTTTTTCTGAAATCGCAATCAGCATTATCATAAATTGAGGATTCGAAATTACGTGCTTTCCTGAAACGTCAAAGTGACAAATAAACCAAGACCGATTTTAACGGCCTAGGCCGGCAAAGTACTTTCCCGTAATGTTTTCGAAATGGGAAAGTATTAAACGGTCCGAGAAAGTTCGTTGCTTAGCAACGGACTAAAATACTGGATTAGCGTATTTTGAGGCCTGCAGTTGCTCCGAGAAAGTGGGCATTCTTGAACGATTTCAGAAAAATATATATTTTAGTAGATTTAAGTATATGAGTTATTTGAGAGTAAATCACCCTTCATCAATGGTAGATTTACTTGTCACTAGTAGTTATCAAACTGAGCACCTACTGCAAATATAACGTAGATTGAGGATTATAAAATAAAAAGTTCGCTTCTAGTGAAGAGTTCAATATCGTTAGGTTACATTCCTGAAATTACATCAATAACAGCAAATTCAGGAATCTAATTTTTCTTGTAGCTAATATAGCGTGTACCTGTCCCATATAGTATGCAAATTTTCACTTGGTGGTATGCAATTTTTACTTGCTACTATTAAAATTTTTTTCCGTGTATGATTCATGTATTCATCATCTTGTAATTAATAAATATTATTACTAAATGTAAAGGACCACGCACACATCTTATGGGAAAAAGTCTTCTGGTGAAAATTGCTGGATTATCAATATGATGTAGCTGAAACCATTCTGAGTAAAATTCTCTATCAGCTCAATTCGATCGTATGACTATATTCAGCGCTATAGGGCGCCAAATCATGAATTTTGTGATTTATGGAGAAATTCAGCTGAATAAAAAAATATCAATATATCATTTATATCCCATCTTTTGTGTGACTAGCAATTCCTTAAATTAGCTAAAAATATTTTTCGATAATAAAAAATAAGATAACGTCAATGTTATTTTACAGAGTTGTCAAAAATATACTTAATTCTTCAGTGAATAAAATCGCCTACGCGGTTATGAGTTGATTGAGTTTATCATCATTATCAGAATGGTTTGTGGTTCGAACAAAATATAATGAAGCTAAGAATACAGGGTGTTTGGAATAAGGAATGGTCCATATTATATATAAATATTAATACTTCAAATCACGAATTCTATTATATTTGAGTGAATACGGATAAATGAATAACATTTGATTGTTATTTGTAATTGATAGGCAGTTGTTGTTCAACTGAGCGTTACTGAGATCGTGAATGATTTTTCTATAAGAGAAAAAAAATCTACAGGGTAGATTCCAATGTAATTAATTTTCAGGTGAAAGAATTTGCCTTCGAGACTATGAGTTGATTGAGTTAATTATTATTGACGATCGATCAGAATGGAAGTTGATCTCTTTGAACAAATTGTGAATGGAAATACATAGTGTTCCACACAAGGAAGGATCCATTCAATTTGAATGAGTAATTAGTCTTCTCTATGATTCAATCATGATTTCGTCCTCAACAGAAAGCTGAAGGCATCTCCTATTAACCTAACTACGTAGTAATACCTGAAGGTTCGGTGATAGAGGGAGCCAAATAATTAATTTTGAGTTTCCATAGGATTTAGCAAGATATAAAATGTGAATATATTTCGAGAGTCACTCAAAGAAATATATCTGATTTTCTGAGGATATTGAGTATATTTCCGTCGACTATATATTTGAACTGAATTAACTGATTTTACTCATCTGAATTCAAGGAAAATTCAATCATAGATATGGATTTATTAAACTAGCCTTTGATTGAAAAACATAGAGCAACGTTTATATTCAGACAGTGTGCATGCATAATGGTATGTGAAGATTTTGTTTCTTTCAGCCATAACTTGACAATACCGCAAAATTTTCGAAAATAAGAAATACCTCCGTACGTAAAACGCTTTGCTCAGTTCAATAGTGAGAAAATTTACAGGTTGGTCCATTAAAAAAAATTGATGCTTTGTGTTGCACTGCTTCGGAAAAACACTCCGGATATTTCGAATTATTACTATAACAAGCAATAAGGTAATCGAATATCTTTTATCTAAAACATATTTCTATAATCCTCATGATAGGCAAAATTATGTACTTTTACTTACACTAATGGACAACACTGTATATAGTACGGACACTTCCCTACTTCAAACACTCTGTATTCATAGCTTCATTTTATTTCAGTCGATCAACAGACCATTCTGATTGATCCTCAATGATGAACGCAATCAACTTCTAACCTCGCAGGTGAATTCATTCACGGAAGAGTTGAGTATGTTGTTGAATATACCCTGTAGAGAAACAGTAGAGTTATTTTTCTCTGTATTATGAAAAAGGATTTTTTACGAATTTTAGGATTATTCAGTCGATGGATCGCCTCCGTTGGATACGAACAAGTTGGTTCAGTTGGACATGTAATCAATCTGATTGCGGTGAAAATGGAAATCCAGTTGTCGCTTGGATAAGATGGTTACGAGCTTCAAACTATACATGACTGCATCGAATTATGATCAAGAAAATGAACAGCGGAAGATACCACTTTTTCTCCATTACACTGGACCTAAAGGATCCGAAATTTTTAATTGATTCAACTTGGATACGGAAACGGTCAAACTTAAAACGCTTTATAAGTTTGACAGCCACTTCATTCTCAAGAATAATTTAACTATGGATCGTCATGCATTTTTTACCAGATTACAGAAAGTTGATGAAGATATTGATACATTTATAACCGATCTTCAAAATAAAAGTCAATCCTGCGAATTCGGATTTTTGGAGTCATCACTTGTCGAAGATATTTTCATAAGCAACATACATCATAAATATCAAAATATTCGCCAAACTTTCACAAGTAGCTGATTTCACATTGGATGAATCCATTAGTATTGCCAAAACGTTCATTGTTTCACAAGAAAAGGCAGTCCAATTGAACAGTACGTCAAGTTCACAAGTTATGGGTATCAGTAAGCAGAGTTTTAGAAGACAGTGCGATAGAAGTCATTAATCTAGGCCAAGAAGTAAGTCAAGAAGCACAGAAAGAAGCATCAAGCGATCACCTAGTCAAAGGTCTCTAAGTAACCAGAATGATAAATGCGGAAGATGTGGTCAAATACATAATAACCGATGGCCCAAGGAGTCAAATGCAGGTCCTGTAATAAATTTAATTACTATTCTAAGATGTGTTTCAGATATAAAAATAACGGTAGTAATTATTCAAATCAGAATATAGTTCATAAGGTTACTTCTAATGAAGAAAATGAACAACTTTTCGTAGGAGGTTTAGCAACTTCAATTCGTATGTCAAATAGAAATTGGTATTTGAATCTAGATGTCAATAATGTCAATATACAATGTGTTTTGGGTACAGGTGCAGACACTGATGTGATGTCAATACATGCTTTTAAATTTCTCAATTCACCAAAGTCATCAATTGAAAAAACAGAAGTCAATATCACAATATCACAATTCCTGTGATTGGAAAATGTACATTGAAATGTTTATACAATAACAACAATATAATCAATTTTACATTCATTATAGTTGATATTGAATGTTCCACTGTTCTAGGGCTTTCAACTTGTCAAAAAACAGGGGTTATCCAAAAAGTTTTCAATTCAAATATTGAGAAAAATATTGAAAATTTGCTTAATCCAAATAGCCCTACTATCCTTTTAAAAGTATCCCATGAAGAAATATGTTATTGCTAATTTGTACTACTCCAACAGAGATGTCGTCTCATGCATGACTTGAACTACGTATATTGAATTACGAGGAACTGACATCTTGCTCTCGTGTAGAAAGAACAGTTGATGAGTTATTTAGTTTTGCGTATTGACTACTCTTTTGGGTTCTGACATGGACGCGTGGAAGTGAGTATATTGTCAAAAATATATGGAACATCCTGTACATTAAAATATTTTATATTTCAATACATGGGTAACCTTTTTACAATTCAGTACGTGAGCGAAGATATTTTATTTTGAAACACAACTTGTCCTCAACACAACATAAACAAGAGTTTTCAAAAAGTCCACTGATAGTTCGATCTGGTAGTTGAGTTTAGAGTTCTGCCGTGCCCACAGCTATGGGGGGAGTTTGGAAGATTCGATATTAAATAAATGGAAAATGTTCATAAACTGTTTAAGCCGATATGTATTGTAAGTAAAGATCTTTTTAAAATAATTTATCCAATCAATAACTAGGAGAGATTCTTCAATTCTTTAATTCATTAATTCTTTATTGATTATTTCCTTCATTAATTTCAATCGTCTAAATCGCATATTTGTACATAGTAAAATAAATGTTTTTATATTTTTCTAAAGTGTTTTAAATCTATGAATGATCAGTATCTACCTAGTTAGTCGTGAATCAACCCCAAGTCACGACAAGTGGTGGAGGCTGCCGTGGTTTAGTTTGTGGATTCATTCTTCATAATGAACCAATTTTTATTTTGTTATAAATTTGAATAGTGGTACAATCAACTCAATATAGTTGTTTAGCTTGAAGTTCATAGACTTTGAACTTGACCTAGATCCGGTACAACTAGGTAGAAATTGCTGATCCATATGTTTTGTTTCTGAATGAATCTCTCCAAGTATTGTGCAACAATAGCATTTCAGAATAAAAATATTATTTGACGAAAGTACGCTATTTCGTACGCAATAAACTCCAGAGAATTTTATGAAGATTAAATAAAAATGCTATTGATGTTAAGTTCTAACGATTTATTTTCAGTATAATTATTTGAATTTTGTTGTTTTTCCTATTGATTTTTACAAGAATAATTTGTGTAAAATTGTTATATCTTGGGTATACGGTAAATGAGAGTAACTACATAACTACTACGTGTAGGTACTAATTTAACAGTACTTTTTACTGAAACTTCCTCTCCCCCTCACAATGGATACTACGTTGGCAGAAGCAAGAAAGAAAGGGACGCCCGCTGCCCTTCCTGAATTCGTAGCACCTCGGAATTTTGACCCAAGGAAAGATTGTCCTTACGAATTTTTGAAGAATTATGAAAAATGTTCTTCAGCGAATGCATGGACAGAAGCGTTAAAAATTTATTATTTCGGAGTTTACCTAATAGGAGCCGGATATTATTGGTTCGAATCATACAAAGGGAAATCGGAAAACTTGTTGAAAACCTGGTGTGAGCTCAAAAATGATTTTCTCAGAGAATTTGACAATGGATATTATTTGAAAAAACAAGAATGGAAGCTGTACAGTAGAAGACAAGGTGAAAATGAAGAAATACGAAAATATTTCTACGATCTCAGGGAGTTAGCTTATGATTTCGACCCAGACATGAGCGTAGAGACGTTTCTGAGACAATTCGAACGAGGGCTTCTAAGCAGACTGTACACCCCTTATCGACTCTTGAAGAATGCTGAGACAAATATGGATGATTTGAAGAATATTGTTTTCAAAATCGAGGACATAGAGAATTATGGAAAAAACGACGAGGTATGGAATTTCGGGCAGCATCTATATCAGAATACATTCTTTTTGAACATGAAAAGAACCATTTTCTGCAAAGTTTGTGGCAAACATGGACATTTTACTTCTGATTGTTGGTATTTACCAGGTATCCAAAGTAAAATTCATGTGGGATTAAACGTGGAATCAAATTCTCTCAAAAATAATGAAACGGGTGTTCTTAAAATAAACGGATGATAACACGGCAACCATAGTTTGTGATACGGGATCAAATCATAATATAGTTTCACGTCAATTCGTTAAAAATTTCCAAAAATTACGGTATTCACAACATGTACAGACAGCAGGTGGTTTCAGGGTACCAGTTTTAGGGACCACAAATATTAATTTGAAATTAGGTGAAATGGAAACGTATTGTAAAGCTTTAGTTATCGAAAATCTACCGTGTGATTTTATTTTGGGAATGGAATTTTTGACACAACACAAATCAATAATAAATTTAGAGGAAAAAGTTGTCATTTTGAGTCAGGGGTTATTTAAAATTACACTTCCTTTTCAGATACGATATGAAAAAGACAACGCGAATTTGTTCTCATATGGGTACGGAAATAAGAGGCTAAATAACAAAAGGGAAAATATTGAAATAAAGAATCAGGCATTTTATAGAGAAAATGAATCTAGAAGAAAGAGTTTTGGAAATGGATGCGTAAGAAGACATTTCAATTGGAAAAATAACACTGGAAGAACGGAAAATCGAACAAGAAGTGACATTTCTTCGCATGAAATAGAAAATCAACGGAAAATAAACCTTGAAACTGAAATCCGAAGGAGAAATTTTGTGAAATTAAGAGAAGAAATAAGCAAAATAGTTAAGAGAAAAAATGAGAAATATGTGAATCAAACAAGAATGGACTTACTTTCTCAAGAAATAGAAAACCAACGGAAAATGAACTTGGAAAATGACTTGAGAAAGAGAAGTTTTGAAAAATTAAAAGAAGGTATTAGCCAAAAAGTTGATAGGAAAAATGAGGATTATGTATATAGGAATACGGAAGATAGCTCTACTGAAGTGGAAGAATCAAGTTTTCTGCAAGATTTGGACCCTTCCGCCGTTCTACTGGAAATTGAGAAAAAGGAAATGAAAGTGATATTGAAGTGCTATTGTCGATTAGAACCCCAAGAGGAAGTAATCGTTGATGTCGACATTCAGGAATTACAAGGACTTGAAAAGAGCAGAGTATTTTTTAAACCAAAAGAACAGTTCTTGACTAAAAGAGGTTTAGTTTGTATGGAGTTTTCGGGAACACTGGAAAATTCAACTTTGAAACTCAAGAATATTTCAAGTATTGGACGGGTTATCTTCGAAGGTACAACTTTAGGCTTCATGGAAGAAGAAAATGACATAAATATGGTACTCTACACAATAGACGAAAAAGCGAAGGATATTGAAAAATGTTACAAATTGGGAACTGAGCTCACCGTACAGGAGAAAATGGAAATTGAGAATCTAATTGATGAATTTAAGGATATTTTTGCTATGGACGTCAAAGATATGGGATCTACAGATATGGTTCAACATAAAATTGAGTTACTAGAACATTCACCCTTCAAAAGTAAACCCTACAAAGTTTCACCTATAGAAAGGAAAATAATTGAGGATCAAGTAGAAGAAATGTTAGATGTCGGTATCATAAGACCATCACAGTCACCGTACTCGAGCCCTATCGTATTGGTAAAGAAAAAGGGAGAAGATTAAAAAACGCGATTTTGTGTAGACTACAGGAAATTAAACAATATCACCAAGAAGTCAAACTACCCCTTGTCAAATATCGATGAAATTTTAACATATTTCGGAAAATCTAGGTACTTCTCCACCCTCGACTTATTCAGCGGATATTGGCAAGTTGGGATCGAAGAGAAATCAAAAGAGTATACCGCATTCGTCACACCTGCATTTGGACTGTACGAATTCAATAAATTACCTTTCGGACTTTGTAATGCCCCTTCCACCTTTTCGGATTTGGCTGATAGAGTATTCCAGGGAATGAAGTGGTCAAACGTACTGGTTTATCTGGATGATGTTATAGTATTTTCAGAATCATTTCCAGAACATTTAGCAAGATTGAGGAAAGTGTTCGAAAGACTCCGAATGGCAAGATTGACATTAAAAACCAGTAAATGCACGTTCGCGTCTCAGGAAGTCAAGGTATTGGGACACATCATCAACGAAGAAGGAATATATCCAGATCCAGAAAAATTATTGGCAATTTCGGAATTCCCCAGACCAAAATCCAAAAGACATACCCAGAGTTTCTTAGGACTTGCAAATTACTATAGAAAATTTATACAAAATTTCTCAATCATAGCACGACCGCTCTATGAAATAATAAAAAACGATCCAGGGTTTTATTGGAAAGAAGATCAGGAGGAGGCATTTTCAATTCTAAAGGAAAAACTTACAGAGGCCCCAGTACTAGCGCATTTCAACCCAGACATTGGATGCGAGTTAAGATCGGATGCATGCAAAGAAGGTTTAGGAGTGATACTTTTACAAGAATTTCAAGGTGAAATGCACCCTATTGCTTATGGAAGTCGCACATTGACAAAAAGTGAAAAAAACTACACGATTTCGGAACTCGAAGCTTTGGCGGTAATTTGGGGGTTGACCTATTTTCGACATTTTATATATGGGAAACCTGTGAAGATTACCACGGACCACCACGCTTTGTGTTTTTTGAAGAATTCAGAGCACGTCACAGGAAGGTTAGCCAGATGGGCTATTAAGCTGAACGAGTTTGAACACGAGGTGATTTATAAAAGTGGATCGACTCATAAAGATGCCGATTGTTTGTCCAGAAATGCAGTTTTAGCACCAAAATTGGAAGAAGAAAATTTATTTTTTGATGTACCTACCTTTCTTACTACGAATGAAGATATGGCGGAAGAACAGAGAAAAGATGATAATGTCAAGAGATTGATAGAAGCCCTGGAGAATCCGAATGGTGAGAACGTCAATATTAGCTTGAGGAGGAGAGCTAAAAATTTTACGTTAATCGATGGAGTTTTATATAAAAAGAATGTATCGCTAGAGGGACTGGAAAATCTATTGGTTGTTCCAAGACAGTTAGTTTTTGAAATTCTATTTTCTAATCATAGCGAACCATTGGCAGGACATTTGGGCATTTCGCGGACATATCAAAAAATCAAAAATAGATATTTTTGGGACGGACAACAAAAAGACGTGGAAAATTATATTAAGGGTTGCCAAGATTATCAGGCAAGAAAGGGGGAAACAAACAGAAAACCTTTAGGATTTTTACAGCCAATCCCAGTAGGAGTGCCGTTTCAAAAAATAGGCATTGATCTTTTAGGGCCATTTAAACGTTCCAAAAATGGAAATAATACAATAATTGTTGCGGCGGATTATGCAACAAGATATCTCGAAATTGCTGCAGCACCTGATGGAAAGGCAGATACGGTCGCAAAGTTCATTTTGAATAATATTATAGCTCGCCACGGATGCCCTAAGGAAATCTTGTCAGACAGAGGTCAGGTTTTCAGATCGGATATGATCAAAGAATTATTGCTTATCATGGGAATACGAAAGCAGCAAACAACTGGGTACCATCCTCAATGCAATGGAAACTGTGAACGAATGAATTCAACAATAGCAGCCATTCTAAGCATATTCACCTCTACCAGCCAAGACGATTGGGATCATTTTATTCCTCATGCTCAATTTACAATGAATACAACGCCGCAAAGTACAACAGGACTCAGTCCATTTTTTCTTGTATATGCAAGACAGCCCGTTCTACCAACCGACGCAAATCTGATGGCCCCAGTCGAAAATAATACTGTTATTCAGATAAGAGAACGAGCACTTGCAGCTAGAAGCATAGCTGTGCAAAATGTTGAAAAAAGACAAGCAGTGGACAAGAAAAGATATGATGAATGCCATCGGCATATTGAGTACAGCGTGGGGGAGAAAGTTAAAGTGTTCACACCCATGAGAAAAGTAGGTAAAAGTACAAAGTTGCTCCTCAAATACCACGGCCCTTACACAATTTTAGAGAAGTTGAGTCCAGTTACCTATAGAGTGAAACTGGGATCTACAAAAAATGCGAAAACGGATGTGATTCACGTGAGCCGTATTTTGAAATATAACGACCCATGGAGCCCTGTTGTCGATGAATGTTGATTATATAATAATTTGTTTTATGTTTTAGGTAGATTGTAAGCTATGTGTGCACACAATATTTTCTTCAGGCGAGTTGGAACTCAAAGAAAGTCAAGAATTCGTATAGGAAAACGACACAAGGGTAAAGAGGCCATGGCCGACATGTCAATATAATTTAAAGGGTGAAGTATGAAATCAATAATAAAACTGTGCACAGTGTTTTAGTGAGTAAGAAGTAACGAATGGGGTCGAAAAGAATTGAATGGATATTGTTGAATGTGAAAAGCGAGTGTGAAATTGTTTTGTGATATTCTGTATCCAATCCTAGGCAAAGAATTTCAGGGTATCGCATCACAAAATTAGCCTCGTATTGTGAGAAATGGTGGTATTTTTAATTGTTGTGAAAGAGAAAGAGAATGGCAAGGATAAATGGACAATATGAAAATTGGTATACTTCGAAAATGAGAGTATGAGTATGGTGTAATAATTATATATTGATGTCAAAAAAATTTGAAAAAGTATGTTGAAATTGAATTGGTGACATATACTTGTATCATAATTTTGTATAATGAGAATAATGTTGATTGGTATATGATAAATTTTGGGCCACGGTATTTTTTATTGAATTAGATGATAGCATTACGTTTAAACTATGTATTTTTGTATTATAGGAACTGTACTCCTGTAAGGAACGCGGAAGAGTCTTCAACCTTGTACCACTCCAAGAGAATCCCCAGGTGAATCGTGATGAAGCCACAGTTTCCACAGCCATGTCGAGTTGAGCCTTCTCACATTCAATGAGATAGAGCAGAGCCAAGTTCTACAATGTCAAGCTCCATGTTGTCTAGTAAAGCTGAGCCAAAATAGGGTATCCAACCGGACCAAGCAGTGCCAATGTCCAGTAAAGCCATGCCAAGTCCCGGCAGGCAGATACACGCCAAATACAGGGAAGCAGAGCCAAAATGGAGTTCAACCGGACCAAGCCATGCCAAGTCCCAGCAGGCCGATACATGCCAAATACAGGGAAGCAGAGCCAAAATGGAGTCCAACAGGACCAAGCCATGCCAAGTCCCGGCAGGCAAATCCATGTCAAGTCCACTGTAGCCATGTCAAGTCCCGGCAGGCAGATCCATGCCAAATACAAGTTGTCCAGTATGTTGAGTCCAGCCAAGCCAACCCAAGCCTGAATCTGAAACAGTGGGTCTACGCTAATCCCATTGTACCCAGGCAACGTTGAATCATGGTACAAGCTATTGAATGGAAGCGAAATGAGCCAATCAAAGATGGAATAGACAGCAAGGGGGAGAAAAAATCAAATGGAGATGATGCAAGCTGACTTCTTCTGCGCATATTTATTTGTATATTTATATTTACGTAGTATTAATTTCATAGTTTTTGTAAACCTGTATCGAATTGTCAGTTGGTTTTAATATAATCGCTCGAGGCGCGCGATTTTGAACGGGGGGGTATTGTCAAAAATATATGGAACATCCTGTACATTAAAATATTTTATATTTCAATACGTGGGTAACCTTTTTACAATTCAGTACGTGAGCGAAGATATTTTATTTTGAAACACAACTTGTCCTCTGTATGTGACCAAGGGATATCTTGGTCGGTTTATTTATTTGAAAATTGTAGATTCTATTGAAGAAAATCGTTAGGAAAAGTTTTTTATTTCAACTTCAAAATTACAAGTTTATTGATTTTCCTATTCAATTTTTTCTCCTCCCTGGAGACTGACTGTCGCACTGACACTTCACAGGATGATAGTCCAGGATTATCTTAGGCCAGGAGTCGTGTCTTTCTTAACATAGCCCCCATATTGAAGATATCTATCTTCAACATACATGTTGATCTTGAACGTCGCTTGGAGTTGGAAGTGGAAGTGGACACAGTTTATTGAAAGCTCTTTTGACGTTTCCTCCCTTCGTTTTGACGGTTGCAACTCTGCTTATACCATCCTTTCCTGGGTGTAGAGATATTATACGACCCAATCGCCATTGAAGGATTGGTAACCTGTCTTCTTTAATAATAACGATCTGATCTTCTTTCAGCTGCTCACCAGTAGTTTTCCACTTAATCCTCTCCTGGAGTTGGGATATGTACTCCTTGTTCCAGCGGTTCCAAAAGTGTTTTACTAATTTTTGAATTCGTTCGAATCGTGTGAGCCGATTGTCAGGAACATGTTCGCAATCTGGATCTGGTGGAAGTGGTTTTCCAATTAAGAAGTGAGCTGGGGTGAGTGGAAGGAGATCACTAGGTTCAGAGGATAAAAGGAAAAGGGGACGGGAATTTACCACTGCCTCTACCTGCGCCAACAAAGTATAAAAGTCCTCAAATGTAAGATGAGCTTCTCCCATGACTCTTGTTAAATGATGTTTAATCGATTTAACCCCGGCTTCCCAAAGGCCTCCAAAATGAGGCGCATTTGGAGGAATAAAATTCCATTTTATGGATTCAGTTGCTAATGATTCAATAATTTCATTTTTATTATTAATCAAAAATTTACCCAATTCTTTCATTTTTGAACAAGCACCCACAAAAGTTGTGCCATTGTCTGAATATATTGAAGATGGTGTTCCACGACGTGACACAAATCTTCGAAGGGCTTTCAGAAACGAATCTGTTGTTAGTTCTGATACCAATTCAAGATGAATTGCTTTTGTGGCGAAGCAAACGAATAATGATATCCAGCATTTCGATACTTTACCACCTCGTCCTTTTTTATCTTTAATAAGAAACGGGCCTGCATAGTCAACACCTGTGACTTGAAACACCGATCCTGTTTCGAAGCGCTGCGCAGGTAAATTTCCCATTATGGGATGTGTTGTTTTAGGATTTCTCCTAAAACATCTTATGCAATGCCGCACAGTTTGCTTGGCCAAATCTCGCCCTCGAATTGGCCAAAATCTTTCTCTTAATGAAGCTAACAATAATTGTGGGCCAGCATGTAATAACCGAATATGTTCAGAAGTAAATATCAACTTAGTTAGATAGTGTGAAGCACATAAAATTATAGGATGTTTTTTATTGAATTTATAAAATGAATTGTCTAAACGACCGCCAACACGCAGTAGACCATTTTCATCTATGAATGGATTCAAATTATAAACATTACTTTTTGAATTGCATTCTTTTCCTTCCTCTAACATCATTATTTCTTTTGGAAAAGATTCCTTTTGAGAAATCTTTAGCAATATTACAAAAGCGTTTTCTATATCTTCCGCTAACACAATATGTTTCCTTTCTAATCGGGAGTGTTTACAATTGAACACAAATCTGAACAATTGTGCAGTTACTCTTTTGAGTCTATTTAAATTTGAAAATTTTGTAAATGGAAATTTTTCCATACAAGTTGACGGAAATGAAATGATTTCGTTTTTTCTCGTTTCTGGTAGCTCATCTATAATGGATGTGAGTTTGGGCCAACTGGACTCAGGTTCTAATAACCAAGAAGGTCCATTCCACCACAAACGTAAATCTTTCAGTTGTGAAGGTGGTACACCTCTCGACAAAAAATCTGCTGGATTACTACTTGTTGGAATATGCCTCCATTCATACGAACCAGTGATGTCTTGTATTTCGGACACACGGTTACTAACGAATGTTTTTAATAGATTCGGAGGCGTTTTAATCCAACCCAATACTATTGTTGAGTCTGTCCAAAAGATGTACCGGTTGAAATTCAGTTTAATGGAATCAATGACTTTCTTTGCTAATCTTGATGACAATAAAGCACCACATAGTTCCAAACGTGGAATAGTTACTGTTTTTAATGGGGCGACTTTACTTTTGGCACACACTAGATGAACAAAACTTTCTCCTTCATTATTAATTGTTTTTATATAAACACAACCACCGTAAGCTAGCTGAGAGGAATCCGAGAATGAATGCAATTCCAAACTCGCCACATTATGACACAAGACTTGTCTTGGTACGGATAGTTGGTTGAGAAAATGAAGTTCATTCCTGAATTTTGACCAAGTGGTGTGTATGTCTAGTGGAAGTGACTCATCCCAAGAAAGTTTTTGAAGCCATATTTTTTGTAATAAAATTTTAGCTATTATAGTACAGGGAGCAAGAAGACCTAATGGATCAAATATCTGTCCAGTACTAGACAAAATGGATCGTTTTGTTATTCGTTTAGGTACGAGTTCTGATTTTATATTATATCTCAACACATCAGAATTACAAGACCAAATCAAACCGAGTGTTTTCGCACATTCAGTAGGACCAATCTGAATAGTTGTATCGGTGGTCAACGATTCTGCTTTCAAGTGTTTTATGATCTGTGGTTCATTAGAGTACCATTTTCTCAATGTAAATTTTGCACTGTTTAGAATATTTGATACTGTATCACAAATGTAAACAGCTTCTTCCAAAGTATTTGCACCTGTGAGTAAATCATCAACATAAAAGTCGTTTTTGATTATTTCGGATATAACTGGATAATGATTTTCACAATCGATTGCTAATTGAAAAAGACTACGAATAGCCAAGAAAGGGGAAGAAGCCATTCCAAAAGTAACTGTATTTAAATTGAAGATATTCATGGGTTGAGATGACTCCGACCTCCATAAAATCCTTTGAAATCGTCTTTGACTAGGTTCAACAGACACCTGTTTGAACATTTTTTCGATATCTGCTGATAAAACAATGTCATGTTTTCGAAAACGAATGATAATAGATGTAAGATCATTTTGAATAGTTGGACCTACCATCTGTACGCTATTCAATGACAAACCGGAAGTTGTTGGTGCTGATGCATCAAAGACGACACGTAACTTCGTCGTAAGGCTATCATCACGAACAACTCCGTGATGAGGTATGAAATAGGCCACTTCATTTTTATCAAAGTCTTCGATCTTTGTCATATGTCCCATGTTTTCATATTCAGACATACAACTGACATACTGTTCTCTCAGTGAAGGATTTCTTTGTAGTTTTTTCTCCAATGAAAGGAACCTTTTCTGAGCCAAATAGAAAGAATCACCTAGTTCGATCAAGTTGTCTTTGAATGGAATTGAAACTTGAAATCTTCCATCAGATAAACGTTTGAAATTTTGGACAAAATGATCTTCACATGTACGTTCTTCAACAGATAGTACCTGGTTAGTGTCTAGACATTCTTCCAATTCCCAAAATTTACTGAGTTGTTGTTGAATGTCCATTGTAGAAATATGACACAAACTCGAAGTAACTTGAGAAATAGGTATAGGACCAGAAACAACCCAGCCAAATTTGGTTTTTTGTAAAATGGGTTGTCCAGGACCTAATTTATATTGACCAACACATAAAAGTGACCAGAACAAATCTGCGCCAATCAGCATGTCAATTTTGCCTGGATTATAAAAATTTGAATCAGCTAGTTTCATCGTTTTTGGTATTTGCAAATGGGAAACATTCAGTTTTACACTTGGAACAAACCCGGTAATCTCAGGCAAAACGAAACAATTTATTTTGGTTTGAAAATTTGTGGAATGGGAACCAATTTTTAAAGTGCAACGTTCATTTATTTTTGTCACTATTTGATTCAATCCAGAAACTGAAAAATCGAATTTATGAGTTTTTAAGAAGAGTTTTTGACATATGTCACTCGATATGAAACTACATTGACTTCCACTGTCCAAAAGTGCTCTAATGGTATGGGGAATTTTACGTTCATCAAAAATTTGAATGTATGCAGTAGACAGCAAAATATGTTGATTTGAACTGGATGATAAAGTTATGCTAGCATTTGCACTTTCACTATTTTGATCGATATTGCTTTCTAGGACTGGAGACTCAGTTTTGTTTCGATCAATGTGAAGTAAAGTATTATGTCGATAGCGACATATAGTGCAACCTTTCAGTCGACACGTCTTTGTTTGATGGCCAGATTTGAGACAATTGAGACACAGATGTTTCCTTTTGGAAAACTCAATTTTTTCAAATACTGGTAGTTTTAGAAAATCTTCGCAATAATAAATAGCATGGTCTTTTTTGCAAAATGCGCAAATATTGCTACTAGCTAGAAAATTTTTAGAAAAACCAGATTTTGTTTTATTGGAATTATTTTCACGTGTATAATCTCTATCACCACTTATTGTTTCCAATAAATCAGCCCTATCTTTAAGAAATGACTTTAGGTTTTTCAAAGTTGGCACTTCATGTTCAGATTTATTTTCTTCCCATTGTCGCAATGTACGCGAATCAAGTGTTTGACACACTAGGTAAATTATAAGAGTGTCCCAATGATCTACTGGCTGTTTCAGCTGTTCCAGAGATCGTAAATGTTTGGATAAACTATCGATAAGCAAACGAATTTTTGAGGAGGATTCCTTGGCAATTGGTTCTAAATTGAACAATTCATGAACGTGTTTATTGATGAGCAATCGTGAATTGTCGTATCTTTCACGAAGAATTGACCATGCAACTGTATAATTCGATGAAGAAAATTCTAGTGATTTTATGACCTGCGCAGCACTGTCACTGAGTGATGCACGCAAATAATGAAATTTCTGGATGTGTGACAAAGTATCGTTAGAATTTATCGAAGAATCAAAAGTATCTCGAAACTCCAACCACATGTCATATTTACCACTGAATTTGGGCAAATCTATCAATGGTAATCGAACACTCTGTATATTTCCAATATTATGTTCACTCACATAGGATGCAGGACTATTATGAACAGCATTTGTATGGGTACTTCCAGGAGGAAGAACTTGTATTTCATAGTGATTTTTCAAAACCCTTTTGGCATATGCCATCTTAGAGAAAAAAATGTTTTCAAATTGCTCCCTTTCTGACAACTGCTGTTCAAAATTGTCCGTAATTTGTTCAATTTTAGTTTGTATATCATTAAATTCATCAAAAAGAGTTTCAAGCCGCTCAACACGGCTTTGAAGATCTAATAATTGTAATTCATCCAACTTGGATCTAGGATCAGTTAAATTCGGATTAATCTCATCGCGTAAAAAATTTGAAAATATCGTTAAACGAGATTTTATTGAAGCGCGTTTGCGAATGAGTAGTTTCTCATCTTCACTCATGTTGAGGAAATTTATACTTCACGACAAAATTCAGACAGAGGCAATGGAAAGAGAATGGATAATGAAGGTTTGGATAGGATAGGAAAGGTCTCACCCACTTCTTTCTGCTGATTTCAGGCTTGTTCTTCGGTAACGACGAACTGCTTTCAGGACTGGTTTTTCACAGGAAAAGTCTCGTATGGTAGCGAAGTTACACTTTTTCTGGAAGTATCCTGCTCAGAAGGACCATGTATGTGACCAAGGGATATCTTGGTCGGTTTATTTATTTGAAAATTGTAGATTCTATTGAAGAAAATCGTTAGGAAAAGTTTTTTATTTCAACTTCAAAATTACAAGTTTATTGATTTTCCTATTCAATTTTTTCTCCTCCCTGGAGACTGACTGTCGCACTGACACTTCACAGGATGATAGTCCAGGATTATCTTAGGCCAGGAGTCGTGTCTTTCTTAACATCCTCAACACAACATAAACAAGAGTTTTCAAAAAGTCCACTGATAGTTCGATCTGGTAGTTGAGTTTAGAGTTCTGCCGTGCCCACAGCTATGGGGGGAGTTTGGAAGATTCGATATTAAATAAATGGAAAATGTTCATAAACTGTTTAAGCCGATATGTATTGTAAGTAAAGATCTTTTTAAAATAATTTATCCAATCAATAACTAGGAGAGATTCTTCAATTCTTTAATTCATTAATTCTTTATTGATTATTTCCTTCATTAATTTCAATCGTCTAAATCGCATATTTGTACATAGTAAAATAAATGTTTTTATATTTTTCTAAAGTGTTTTAAATCTATGAATGATCAGTATCTACCTAGTTAGTCGTGAATCAACCCCAAGTCACGACAATATTACCTTTAGTACTTATAAAATGTATTGAATAATAGTGAAAAAATCATTGAACAGGTTGCAACTGAATGCTATTATCAACAGAATAATGTTCAGTTTTTGTTTTTACTTGTAATGAGGGCCTAAACATTGCCTTTTAAAAGGATCGCAGGTTTTTAGGCTACCGCTGAATTCATTATATGCAAATTTATATATTTTATCTCTCTTCAGTTACATACATCGTGCCTTAACACGTCATGCCCTTCTGGAAGAATTGGAAGATTCTGACAATATTTCAGAGCCACCACAGGGTATAATATTATTTCCCCCTGATAACGCCAACGACGATATAACTGATGAAGATTCTGGAGAAGAAAATGAATATCAATAATCTGCGTTGAAGCCAGTTACGTGCCAAAGTTGATATTATTGGAGGTGACGGTTCTGATCTCGAAGATGACTTTCCCCTTTCGTATATTCAGAGCAAGAATAGAAGTCGATTACATGATATTGATATCCCAGGGCTGGATGATGGATTTGAAAGCGAAGATGATTTACCGCTCTTGCATTTTTGGAACCCACGTGAAGGTCCTAGGAGGCCGATTGCAAGAAAGAAAAAATGTTATCAATGGGTGAAAGAATATATGACAAATATTTTTTCATCTTGGCCTACTATAATGACCGTAAACAATAATCTATCACCATATCAGTTATTTTCTTGCTTTTTTTTTGATAACTCGGTAATCAATATGTTGGTGGACTATTCAAATAGATATGCCAATCAAATAAATCAATATCCAATTATAACTGCTAATGAAATATATTGTTTTCTTGGAATATTGATTCTTAGCGGATATTCAACTGTACCAAGATGTAGAATGTATTTGGAAAATGCCGACGATTTGAACAATGAACTTATAACATCTGCAATGTATAGAGATAGATTTTCTACCCTAATTAAATATATCCAATGCTAGCTGTGACAACACTTATTAAAAATGATAAATTTTCGAAAATGCTGAATAAAATTAATGAAATGCGTCTACTGCATAGTCCTATCCGAGAATTTCACAGTGTTTATGAAGCCATGGTGCCCTATTTTGTCCGGCATGGTTGCAAACAATTTATTCGCAGTAAGCCCATTAGATGGGGCTACAAAATGTGGACAGGTACAACACGGCTCGGTTGCGTTATCTGGACGGATCCATATCAAGGCAAAAGTAACAACTTGCCGCCAAAATATGATATTGGTCTAGGCAGTAATGTCATTCTACAATATACAGATGTGTTAGATTCTTCAAATGACAAACTTCCCTATCATTTGTTTTTCGATAATTTTTTTACATTAATGCCTCTGATGGAGGAATTGAAAAAAAAGCATCAGAGCTACAGGAACCGTGCGAGAAAATCGTATACCTTTACATCCACTGGTTGACTCAAAGAGATTAAAAAAAGAGCCAAGAGGAACATACGGTTATGGCTTAGCTAAAGATACTGGCGTTCTCATTTGTAAGTGGAATAACAACAATGTGACTTGTTTTGCAACACATTCTGCCTCTGTTTTTCCTTCGAACAGTGTCAAGAGATTTTCTAATAAGGAAAAGCAACATGTTCATGTACCACAGCCAAATTTAGTGAAACTCTACAATAACAATATGGGAGGAGTCGATAGGTGTGACCAAAATATATCCTTATTTCGTACATCAATTCGTGGAAAAAAATGGTGTTTTCCTGTATTCATTCACTGTTTGGAAGTTGCCGTTCAAAATAGTTGGAAAGTGCATCAATAGAGGAACGCTTGACCAACTTTCTTTTTGACGTTGTCTTGCCACCAACATCTTAGAAAGCCATAAAAGGAATACTAAAAGAGGTCCATCCAAAACATCAATTCATCTTCATGAGCACTCAAGATACGATCGTCTCGATCATCTCAATATGTACCAAGGAAATCAAAAGTTTTGTGTTTTTTGTCACTAGAAAGCTAATTTTAAATATAGCAAATGTAATATTACACTTCACCCCAAATACTGTTTCTATTCATATCATACCCCTCAGTGAGAACTGATGTTATATGTATTCTGTTGCTAACAATGAACAAAAATATTTAAAATTGTTTGTTGATATGTTAAAGTTCTACCATTCTTTTTAAAAGGATCACTTTAAAAAAAAACTGTATGAATTTTGGACTTGATTCAGTTTCAATATTAAATGTCGAGGCGAATTCATGAGAAAAAAAGTAGTAATACTTCAATACACAATAAAAAAAGTTTCAGGTCTATCTGGGTTTTAAAGATTCCACTGATGTTCTTCAGGGTCTTGGCTGTCTTCCTCATACCTGTCATCTCTCAATTCGTCCAGATGTAGAACCAAAAATTGATTCTCCAAGAAATGTACCATTTCAGTTATATAACAAATTGAAAATTGAGTTGGAAAGAATGGAGAACATGAAAGTAATTGAAAAGGTAACAAAACCAACGCAGTGGGTTAATTCTGTTTGTCATAGTTATGGAACAAAATTCAAAATTGAGAATATGTTTAGATCCTAGAAATTTGAATAGAGGTATTCTTCGTTCTCATTATCCAATGATCAGTGTTGAAGAAATACGATTAAAATTAAATAGAGCCAACTTTTTTTCCCATTAGTATGCATACTCGGGTTTCTTAATGTTGAAACTTGATGAAACTTGTTCAGATCTTTGCACTTTTCAAACACCTTTTGGTAGATACAAATTTTTGAGGCTGCCTCATGGAATCAATTCAGCACCAACAATTTTCAACAGAATAATGGTAGAAACTTTTTCTGATCTGCCAGGGGTACTAGTTTTTGCAGATGACATTCTTTTATTTGCGGAAAATCAAAAGATTCAAGAAAAACGATTAGAAGCTGTGTTCAGTAGGGTTCGTGAAGTCAATTTAAAATTCAATAAGGATAAATGTGAATTTGGTTTAACCGATATTTATTTATTTATTTATTTATTTATTTATTTATTTATTTATTTATTTATTTATTTATTTATTTATTTATTTATTTATTTATTTATTTATTTATTTATTTATTTATTTATTTATTTATTTATTTATTTATTTATTTATTTATTTATTTATTTATTTATTTATTTATTTATTTATTTATTTATTTATTTATTTATTTATTTATTTATTTATTTATTTATTTATTTATTTATTTATTTATTTATTTATTTATTTATTTATTTATTTATTTATTTATTTATTTATTTATTTATTTATTTATTTATTTATTTATTTATTTATTTATTTATTTATTTATTTATTTATTTATTTATTTATTTATTTATTTATTTATTTATTTATTTATTTATTTATTTATTTATTTATTTATTTATTTATTTATTTATTTATTTATTTATTTATTTATTTATTTATTTATTTATTTATTTATTTATTTATTTATTTATTTATTTATTTATTTATTTATTTATTTATTTATTTATTTATTTATTTATTTATTTATTTATTTATTTATTTATTTATTTATTTATTTATTTATTTATTTATTTATTTATTTATTTATTTATTTATTTATTTATTTATTTATTTATTTATTTATTTATTTATTTATTTATTTATTTATTTATTTATTTATTTATTTATTTATTTATTTATTTATTTATTTATTTATTTATTTATTTATTTATTTATTTATTTATTTATTTATTTATTTATTTATTTATTTATTTATTTATTTATTTATTTATTTATTTATTTATTTATTTATTTATTTATTTATTTATTTATTTATTTATTTATTTATTTATTTATTTATTTATTTATTTATTTATTTATTTATTTATTTATTTATTTATTTATTTATTTATTTATTTATTTATTTATTTATTTATTTATTTATTTATTTATTTATTTATTTATTTATTTATTTATTTATTTATTTATTTATTTATTTATTTATTTATTTATTTATTTATTTATTTATTTATTTATTTATTTATTTATTTATTTATTTATTTATTTATTTATTTATTTATTTATTTATTTATTTATTTATTTATTTATTTATTTATTTATTTATTTATTTATTTATTTATTTATTTATTTATTTATTTATTTATTTATTTATTTATTTATTTATTTATTTATTTATTTATTTATTTATTTATTTATTTATTTATTTATTTATTTATTTATTTATTTATTTATTTATTTATTTATTTATTTATTTATTTATTTATTTATTTATTTATTTATTTATTTATTTATTTATTTATTTATTTATTTATTTATTTATTTATTTATTTATTTATTTATTTATTTATTTATTTATTTATTTATTTATTTATTTATTTATTTATTTATTTATTTATTTATTTATTTATTTATTTATTTATTTATTTATTTATTTATTTATTTATTTATTTATTTATTTATTTATTTATTTATTTATTTATTTATTTATTTATTTATTTATTTATTTATTTATTTATTTATTTATTTATTTATTTATTTATTTATTTATTTATTTATTTATTTATTTATTTATTCATTCATTCATTCATTCATTCATTCATTCATTTATTTATTTATTTATTTATTTATTTATTTATTTATTTATTTATTTATTTATTTATTTATTTATTTATTTATTTATCTATCTATCTATCTATCTATCTATCTATCTATCTATCTATCTATCTATCTATCTATCTATCTATCTATCTATCTATCTATCTATCTATCTATCTATCTATCTATCTATCTATCTATCTATCTATCTATCTATCTATCTATCTATCTATCTATCTATCTATCTATCTATCTATCTTTTTTTTTTTTTTTCTCTCTTGAAGGGGTAAAAGAATCTTCAAAAGACGCACCAGCCTGTTGGTCTAGCGGCTGGCCAGTGTCGGATTCGGTCCCTACACCGCCTACCGACTAAAAAACTTCCTCTTCGCCGTTCCTACCTCACCACACTGGAAATCGCCTTCGCATTCCTTCAGTGTGATGGGCCGTATCCTGTAATAAGAATAAAAAACTTCATCAACTTCTAGATTCTCTTTCTTTGGTCTCTATAATATATCGGATCACCCCATACGATGTTTTCCACTTTTCTTCTGATGTGACTAGGTAGCTCATCATGGATTCCTGATTGAAGTCCGTTCCCGTAATTAACCTGAACTCATTTCTGCGGTTTTCCCATCTAGGGCATACGAATAATGTTTGTCGTGCGTCATCTACATCGTCGCAGTATACACATATTTCGGTTTCTACTATCTTCCGAGTGTAGAGATACTTGCGGAAGCAGCCATGTCCCGAGAGTGCCTGTGTTAGGTGGTAATCGACTTCCCCGTATGGTCTTTTGATCCAAGTTTCAATATCCGGTATCAGTTCGTATGTCCATCGTCCATATGTACCTGTTCTCCACTTTTCCTGCCATTGGGTTATCATGTGTGTTTTAACCTCCGTTTTTTCCGTACCATTATATTTCGCCGTTCTTTCCATAATTAGGAGCTCTACGGGTGGTATTCCCGCTACAACACCTGATCCCTCAGCTGAAATGGTCCTGTACCCACTACATACCCTTATACACAAGAGTCTTTGGATCCTGGTCAGTCTAGCCAACAATTTTTTATTTTCCATCACTGTTTGCCAGACAGGGGCTGCATACAGTAACTGAGAGTGTACAACGCTTGAAATTACTTTTCTTTTGGAGGCTCTAGGTCCCCCGATATTCGGCATGAGATTTGACAGGGCCGTCATTGTCTTTTCCGCCTTCTGCGTGACTTTATTCATATGCTCAGCAAAGGTGAGCTTGGTGTCTAGCCATACACCAAGATATTTTATGGCTTTGCTGGGGTTGATCACGGAACCCATGATATTGAACATTATGGGGCCAATTTTTCTCTTTGTTGTCAAGAGGACTGCTTCAGTTTTTTGTGGAGCCAGTTGGAGTTTTCTCTTTTCTAGCCAGCCTGACACCCTCAGTAATGCCGTATTAGCATTGTTCATGAGAGATTCTTCGCTTTTTGCTACCACTAAAAGGGCAACATCGTCTGCAAACCCTATGAAAGTGACACCCTCCGGTTGGTCCATATTCAGAAGACATTCCAGAGAGTTAGCCCCAACACTGATCCCTGTGGGACACCGCTGCTTATTCCTACAACTTTTGTAGTGTTTTCTGCCATTAAGGTTATATTTCTTTCTGAGAGGTAAGAAGCTATAATGCAGACCAGACTTTCGTCTACATTACGTCTTCTCAGTTCGTCCAGTATTAGTTGCCATGAGGCGCTGTTGAAGGCATTCTTGACGTCTATCGTAATTGCTGCACAGAGTCTTCTGTGTGCAGCAGAGAATGCTGCTGCTTCCCTTGCGATCTTCACCACCTCATTAATGGCATCCACTGTTTGTCGACCTTCCCTGAATCCAAACTGTCTTTCGGATAGGCCTCCAGTTCGTTCGATTTCTCTCTTAAGTCTTATGAGGATAAGCTGTTCATAAAGCTTTCCTTCGACGTCCAACAGACATATTGGTCTGAAGGAAGAAGGTTCATCCAACAGTTTATCCGGTTTCCTCAGAAGAACCAGTTTTGCTAGTTTCCACTCAGCTGGGAAGTATTTTCTGGCTGCCAGGTCATTGTAGACTACCAGCGTGTATTTTGGTTTACTCATTGATACCTGCTTCACTATTTCCGGCGGTATTTGCCCTGGTCCAGGTGCTTTGTTGTTCTTGAGCTTTTCACTTGCTGCTCTTAGTTCTTCTAATGTGAATTCTATGTGCCCTTTCTCAGTATTCAAGTCGAATATCACCTGTTCGTGGTTTGGAAATAGATGGTCAACCACTCGTTCCATAGCGTCCATTGTTAGTATCGGTTTCGGTGGGAAACCAGATAGCCTTTTCATGACGATTTTGTAACCGTCACCCCAGATATCGGCGTCTATATTTGAGGATAATTCTTTCCAGCTATTTCTCTTAGATGTTTTAATGGCGTCTCTTAATTTTTTCTGTACCTCTTTGTATTCCTCCCAGAGTTGACGACTCGTTTGTGCGTCGGACCTTTTCACAGTTCTGCTATAAGCCCTTCTTTTCTTTATACATTGTTTGCGGAGTTCTGCGATTTCTTCAGTCCACCAGTATACTGGTTGCTTTCTTACGGCGGTTCTTCTTTTAGGCATGCTGCTGTCAGATATCCTGGTAAGTGTTCTCGAAAAGCTTTTCAAAGATATCCTTTCATCATTTTCTTCGATTGCGTCTACTGAAAGTTGGAGTTTCTGTCGATCTAGTTTCCTCACTTGCCAGCCTTCGTTCTTTTGCGTTGGTGCGTTAGGAGGATTTTTAACGTCGATGTCGAATACGACGTAGTTATGATCGCTCAGAGATTCTCTTTTGTTGACTTCCCAGAGTGTCATATTTTTCCTGACACTTTCGGTCATCATTGTCAGGTCCAGTATTGATGATTGATTTTGTCTCTGGAACGTAGGTTCTTCTCCATAGTTGGCGATTACTAACTCATTTGCAGCTATCCACTCTGTTAAAGTTTGGCCTCTTCGATCGGTACAGTTCATGCCCCACTGGGGTGATTTTGCATTGAAGTCTCCTGCAACAATTGCGTTCTCTTTGTTGAGCCTGATTTTATTACCAATTCTGAAAAGGGTTTCTTCAAGTTCTTGCAGATCTCCATTCGGAGAGGAATAGCAGCTATAAATGGTAAAGTCAGGTGTTGTTAGGTACGTAAAGCCTGGGCCATGACCTAGCGCCTTCGTTATAATGTTGCAGTCTAAAATCTCAATGGCAGTGTCCAATTCAGTGTCGTATACCCAGTCCATTCTATTTTTCAAAGCATTTCTGTTTGGCTCACTAACTATCAGTATCCCTGCTCCAATATCCAAGGCAGTGGCAATCGCCATGTCGTGAGCAGGACGACTCCTATTAGTGTTGATTTGGAGCACTCGCATTGTGATCAGTATTATCCCTCTCCGCTGCCCTTCTCAAAGAATCCTTCGTGCATCTTGGGTTTCCTGACTGATGTCCTTCTCTATCACAGTGCACGCAATATGGCTTATTCGTACATGCAATTGCTTTGTGACCCTCTTTACCACACCTGAGACATAGCTGCTCCCTGTCGGGACCTCTGCATTCAGCTTTGACATGCCCGTATTTCCAGCATCTATAGCACTTGAGTTCTCGTTCTCTCTCCATAATCCTGCATTCTGTCCAACCGATTTTCACTTTTTTCAGCCGTATCAACTTTTCAGCATCCACTTCGGACATGATTAATGTGACGTTTTGCTTATTACCGTGAGCTGGGCGCAGTGTCTTCACCTCAAAGTTTTCCGGTGCGGTGGAAGTCGACTGGGAAACTGCCTCTTTAATTTCTTCCTCCGTTACAACCGCATCCATGTCCTTTAGATGGACCACTTTTTTATTCAGGAGTAGTGAAGTCGTTGCTTCTGGAACCTTTGATTCTATTTCCCTTTTTAAGATTTCCGCCGTGTCCGCGCCACTTTTGATTGTGAGAAGCAAGTCTCCGTTTCTGGTTTTGATAACTTCCTTCACCTCCACACCAAGCTCACTAGGGTTTATTGTTTGCCTTACTGTTTTTAGAAGTTCCGCGTATGACTTGTCCTTATTATGTACAAGGATGGCTTCTTGTCTTGGCCGTCTCCGTCTTTTCGCCTGGTCATCTATCGCCATATCTGGGACATCCACTCTGCTCTTTGGTTTTCTATTCAGAGTCACATTCGGCTTGACCAAAGTGATACGTACCTTCGTATCTGAGAATAAGTATTCTATTATTCGAGTGAACATAATCCCTCCGACTCCTTCCAATTCTGGTATGGCAAGGTTTTCTTTCTGGTGTTTCAGTACGTCCTTTTTGAATTCACTCAAGGAATGGAATACGGTTTGGTCTTCTGCTTCTTCTGCTCCACCGCTTGTGAGAATGGGATAGTAGATACTCCTTGTTGTATAATTCATGTTTCCCTCCTGATCAGGGAATCCTAGAGAGTGGGTCATCATAGCCACTTCACCTTTATTCCTCTTTTGGGCTCTTAGACCTTCCTTTCCACCAAGTTTATTGATGGTTGTCCCTATTGCTTTATTTAGGGCCTCAAAGTTTATACTGCAAGGTAGTACCAAGTCATAATCATTTGGTGCCTCCCATAGGTTACCTTCTTTGACTTTTACTTTGGGGAATAAATCGTTCTTCCAGTCTTCTTCCGTTGCCTTCTGAAAGTTTTCGAAGGTTATCGCATTTGTCAGAATACGCTTCCGGACCAATTTTCTCTCCAGCATCTTGCAATCTTCGCACTGTACTATGGTAGAGTTTCGGCTGCGTTCTTTCAGTTCAGCAATTTGCCGACACAGATCCTCTTTCTCCTGAAGAAAATTTTTCTCTGCTTCGCTTTTTTTGGCCTCTCTGCTTTCGCTAGTTACCACTTCCAACCATTCAATCATGTCTCTACTCAGTAGTTTCTCAGCGCATAACGAAAGTTTGGTGGATGCATCCTTCACCTCCTGTTTCGGTTTATACATCTCTCCAACCACTTGATTGAGCCGTTCTATCTGGGCAATAACTTCGCTTAGATTTTCCTTGAAGGTGTTTCCCTTGCTTTTGATTTCTGCTTCATCTAGATTCGGGTCTTCTCTCCTTCGCTTACATGAAGGATTTTGTTCTAGTATCAACTTACTTTTTGTATTGGGGACTGGTCTCCCTTCATTACCGGAAAGAGACACTGATCTCGGTCTGGGCGGAGTTCTTAGAAGGGGTTTTCATCTTTTTCACGCCTTTCAGGTTTCTCTTTCTTAGTGTTTTCTTGTTCACCGACTGATAATTCGGCCGAATTTGTAATTGCGGGTTCTTCATTATTTTCTATTTCTTTTTCCATCATCTGTTCCCACGAGTAGGGTCGATATAACAGTCCGGCGTGGCAGTGCGCCCGTACCACGCTAAGGCTAAAGTCCCCTGGACATCGCTCGAGACACACATAGTCCCCTGTGCCATGCATCCCGTCGGCGCGATGGTGCTACACTTTGGGATTGGGGAGTTTTTTTTTTTAACGCTGGTTTGCTCCATCGGTAGAGAAAAGGGGTGGGAAGGAAAGTGAAAGACCCCTAGCCCTCGTTACCTAATAGCGTCGGGGTCTGAAACAAGGGTTGGTCAAGTGAGACCGACAGGAAAGGAAATAAAGGGGAGGAATCTAGCACAAGACAAGTTGAAGAAGAGCCAGATTCAGCTCGGGGACCTCGGGATTGCCAGCCCCGTGCTCAAAATATGAGCCCCCAGAGGGGATCTATCTATCTATCTATCTATCTATCTATCTATCTATCTATCTATCTATCTATCTATCTATCTATCTATCTATCTATCTATCTATCTATCTATCTATCTATCTATCTATCTATCTATCTATCTATCTATCTATCTATCTATCTATCTATCTATCTATCTATCTATCTATCTATCTATCTATCTATCTATCTATCTATCTATCTATCTATCTATTTATTTATTTATTTATTTATTTACAAATGGGAATACAAACGGGACTAACCCAAAACAGTATTCACAGATAGATGATTTCTTAATATACAGAATCTACATATTCTAAAGTAAAATTACCAGAAATTACAAAATTGGTAATAGATATAGAAAATGACAGAAAAAAAACAATAAGAGTAACGAATTTAGTGCATATAGTAATGAGTGAATGAAAACGAACATGAAAGCGTACTTATTCAATTGAAGTCTGTGAAGCAAGAAAGTGTTATTTTGAAATATAGGAAAATTTTGACAATGAGTAAGAGACAATATCAATATTAATGGAACTCGATAACGCATTATATATGTTGCATCTATGCATGGGAGAGTTCAAAAAATAATTTGTTTGCGATTGTTCGTAACGGAAAAGATGCTGATGCCTAGTAGTATATGTAGGAGCATTAAGATAAATGTTACCAAGGATGGCAGGCGAATCAACTAAATTGTTAATGATTTTGAAGAGGAACTTCACGTCTAAAATTTTCCTTCTGTTCTCCAGTTTTAATATATTCAACTAATTTCGAACATAGATACTGTTGTTGGGTTTGGATGGAAAACATTTTTTGTTGACATAATCTAAGAATATATTCTGAACCCTTTCAAGTTTTTTTATGTAAATGACGTATCCAGGGTTCCATATTACGAAACCGTAACTCAAAACACTATTGAGGTATGACATATAGAGAGTACGGAGAGTTTGTGTATTTTTAAATTCACGACAAGATCTCATAATGAAACCTAACATTATGTGTTCCTTTTTAGAAATGTAAAATATATGCTTATCACAAAGCATTTTAGAGTCAAATATTATTCCTAGGTCCTTTATTTCTGTGACGGTTTTCAAAGGTAGAGAAGATATTTGATGGGAGTGATTTAGAATACTTTTTCGGCGTCCAAATGAAATATGGTAACACTTATCAAAGTTCAGGTATAGACTATTTGCATCGCAGTAGACATAAAAGTTATTGATATCCTGTTGCATGAGTATGATGTCGTCAGCATCAGATTTTGAGTGGTATATTTTTAGATCGTTCGCATACATTAAAAAGTTGGCGAATCGGAAACATTGAGAGATATCATTAATGTAAATATTGAATAGGAGAGGCCCCAGATGAGATCTTTGAGGAACCCCAGAGGTGATTTGGTGATATTCAGACTTGTTGCACAGTACTTGAGGAGTGTTGTAGGTAGTTTGTCTGGTCCCACACCTTTGTTTGAAAGATTATGAAGTTTTAGAAGAATTAGTTCTACAGAAATGTTATAAGAAGAAATGTTAGGTGATTCTTGCTGTGTTACATTATGAACTGGAATATTTCTTCTTGGATTAAAAACCGAGAGAAAATATTCAGAAAACATTTTGCAGATTACATTAGAGTTTGTAATTATCCTATCGTTATCTCTCAACGTGTTAATTGAAACTGTACTATTTTTCATTGGTTTTACAAATTGCCATAGATGTTTTGGGTTTGAGTTGATGTTGGTTTCGCAATAATTGATATAGTTTTTGTAACCCTCTTCGATTAAAAATTTTGAAAAAGTCAATTTGATTATTATGCTTTTTCCATAATCCATGATATTTTCTATTTTCTATAATGACTTTTATGGTACTGTATGCATACCAAGAAGGATATCTATTCACAAATTTTGGTTTTCTCGGAACCACAGACTCAATTATTGAATATATAGTATTATAAAACTTGTCAGTACATTCTTCAGTGTTCAAGTTGTGAAACATGTTATTCCAATTAATTTCAGATAATCTAGATTTCAATTACTCATAATCAGCTTTCAAAAAATCAAAAGAGTTATGGTTGCTGTTATTAACAGTGGAAAACGATTTATGGATGTTAACAGAGAATTTCAAAGTATTATGGTATTTATCTTCTGGAACTATCGGTGAAGTGCTCAAATGCACATTTTGGATACTGAATGTGTTATTGAAGACTAGATCAATGGTATTACCAGACGAATTAGTGTGGTGATTGTATTGCGAAGCGCGTTGAAAGAAACAGTGTCTATCAAAAGGTTTGAAAATTGATCATAAAAGTTGTGAGGTTTGAAGGTATAATTGATGCGGTCTTGCAACCATTCAATATTAGGGGAGTTAAAGTCCCCACATATCACAAAAGTATCATCTGGATTAGATAGGATTATGTCACTTAGTTTCGTGTGAAAACAGTCAAGATATATGTATTCACCTGCAGGTATGTAAACACATCCAATATGTGTTTTGTTGTTGTTGTTTGAGGTGATAGTCACCCATAGATCTTCAGCGTCTGAGTTCCAGGAATTTCGAGTGTAGCTGTTGACGATTGTATTAACCCCCGTCAGATGCAGAAGATGGTGTAGTTTCGCGATCCCTCCGGTTAACGTTGTAGGAACCACAAATTATTTCCGAACTAGATATAGAGTTATTCAACCATGTTTCGGTCAAACATATTACACTTTGATCACAAGTAAGCGAGTTGTTATAGATGAGGTTTGTTTTGGATCTGAGACCACGAACGTTTTGGTATATTATTGATAATTCCATCGGAAAACAAGAATGTATGTAACTTTGGTTAAAGAGAAAGTACCAATTTGGGTCATTTTTTGGATATCATTTTCAGTGATGATTCTCAAAACTCTGGACCTGTCATTTTTCCGGAAGAAAACACAACTGTTTCGCACCCATACGTATTTATAGTTGTTGGACTTCGACATATCTTTAGCTTTTTTTAAGAGAAGCTTGGTGTTTGATGTCAAATGTTCGTTCATGAAGAGTCCTCTTGATATATTACCAATGACAAGACCCGGTTGGCTCTTGTCAGGATAGCTTAATCTTTTTGTTTTGGCTGCTGCCAAAATTTCATCATTTACATTTGTAAGTATAGTGATTATTCATTTTACAAAATGAACAACTGAATGCATATTGTGATTTATTCGAATTTTGAAGCACCTCGGTTGCTACAAATGATTTTTCTGAATTGTTTGTCGATTTGAATTTCTCTGCTAATTTGGTATCAAGAGTTTCTAACAGTTGACATCTTATTTTCAAGAATTTCAACATGTCATCTAATGTTGGCAGATTTTGTTTGATAGAATTCTCTCATTCTTTTCTGGTGTTATAATCTAATTTAGTGGATAATAAATACACTAACAGTGTATCCCACGTCCCGACTGGTTGCCCTAAACTCTCAAGAGATCTAAAATGCTTTAAGAAATTATCCACGAGTTTTCGAAGTGCCATATGTGATTCTTTCGTTACCGTTTGTAATTCGAAGATGCTTTTCACGTGATTATGTGTTATAATGCGCTTATTTTCGTAACGCTCTTTAAGAAGTTCCCAGGCTACAGAATAATTCGCTTCACTTATCTCAATGGACTGAATCACATGAGATGAACCACCCTTTAGACAGGATTTCAAATAATATAATTTTTGGATATTATTCATGTTCGGGTCATTATGTATGAGAGCATTGAATGTCTCAAAAAACGGTATATAACCTTCATATTCACCATTGAAGTTAGACAAATTGATGATTGGAAGTCGCACATTGTTTGTCGATATGGCAATATTATTCAAGGGATTGTGATACGAAGTAATAGGATTTTGCTGATTATTTGATAATGTTTGATTGATAATTTGAGGAGAAATTGTTTGTTGTATTGTTGATTGTTGTGGTTTAGCAACGATTTTGTTTGAAACTGAAAATGTCTCAATCAAAAAGTTTGTTCGAGAAATAACACATAATATTTGTCCTCAAATGAATTGCGGCAAGTCGCATAATCATCGAGATCATCCGGTTCTAATTCTTCTATCTCACTTTGAGTAAGATCGAATTCACCCAAAATACCTGTCCTTTTTTCTAAACGTAGCTTGAGCTCAATTTGATTTTTTTCGTTATTTTCATTTTCAACTTTTTCTAAAAAACTGACAAATTTCGTTAATTGACGTTTCAAATTGGCATTTTTTCGCTTGAGACTTTTTAGCTCAGCCTCTGCCATTTTAAGTATGAAAAAGTGAAGGGTTTTTTTGTATGAAGCAATAACAACAATGTCACACAGCTCGAATGAATCTCGAAATCTGGATAAGGTTCACAAGTGGTAAGGAAAGGAAAAAGGAAAGAATATGACCTGTTTACAGCTGCCGCGCCTGACTTCCTGTTCGCTTGTCCAGAGAACTTTTACCGCTAACTCGTCTGCTTGTCAATCTATCTTGTCGCTAATTCACAACCGTTTAATATATCTATTTTGCTCAAAGGGCCATGTTGAGAGGTGTTCGTGTATGGGTTTTTCCGATGATGAAAGAGACTCTTTCTATATTCGTTTTGACGTAAAAATTTTTATTTTCTAATGACAGCATCATTCTGTTTACAGTAACAACTAACTAGAAACGAGCGATTATATGCAATGTTTTTTATACAGTGCGAGCTTTGAACACTATATTTGCTAGACATGGCATACCTGTATATTTAGTTAGTTCATTCATTCATTCATTAGAATTGGAGAATTTTCCTGAAGACTGGGATATTGAACATATCACTACAATTCCATATTATCCTAAATCTAATGGAGAAGCTGAAAGATCAGTCAAAATCGTGAAAAATATATTGAAAAACTGTTCAGATACCAACAGTGATCCTTACCTAGCATTGCTTCATTACAGAACTACACCAAAAAATCACATTCCATCTCCTTCACAACTTTCTGTCAAGAAATTTTAGATGCAATCTACCTATTTTGAGTAGAGAATTGAAACCGAGAGTTGTTTCATTTCAAAATTATAGAAAAGGATTCACAAAAAATTATGAAAATATGAAAAAATATCATGATTATCACGTCACTAATTTGTCACCACTGATGGAAGGCGAGTCTGTATTATTTAAAAAAAAATCACTCTTTTCCGTGGATGCCAGCCACTATTAGGAAAACATTAAAATTTATATCTTATTTAATTGAAACACCAGATGGGGTTGAGTATCGTCGTAACAGAAAATATCCAAAAACAGATAACTCTCGTTTATTCGTTTCTACAGATAAAAATCAGTTTCATGAAAAATCAAATATTTTCCATTTTGATGTAATATCAGTTCCTTCGTTCTTATCTTCAGTTCCTTCATGTTTAACTTCGGACAAAAGAGGGCAGTATGAGGAGGATAGTGAAGATCATGAAAAAGTTGAGGAAGAAAAAACACCGACGCTTCAGACACATTGTATACTACTAAGGGCCGGTATTATAAAACTATTTTGACAGACAACTGGAAGTTAACTTGAGGAATGACGTCACATCTTACAGTTAACTTCAAAATGTAGGAGTTAACTTTATTGGTAGGAAGAGGTATCAGTTAAAGTTAACTTTCTAGAAAATGGTGGTTTTTGACAGGTCTTCTATCAATAATCCAGCATAAAACCTCAACTTTAATGCTTTTTCCCGCAATAATGTTAGTAAACAATATCCTGATTATTTTTGAGGACGATGAAGGAGATGCTGTTATTATTATTGAAGGCCCTCGGCGTTGAAGGATATTTAGAAATCGGTTAAACCATTTTATCTTGTGGAACGAAGTAGAATTTGAAAACAAATGAAAAGGGATTTAGATCATCCAAAAAGTCTGTATATGCTTGTTAATGGGGCACATAGTCACAGATAAGAATATGTTTTCTAGTCTGTGGGGCAAATTTGCAAAGATCAACTAATGAGTCAACATTTCTAGTTCTTATTACTGTAGAATTATAAGTATTTTCAATTTTAGAAATCATTTTCTATCGCCAGTAATTCAAGTGTTAATTACACTCAGATTTCATCCAACGTGTTCATTCTTGGTAGTTGTTGGAGATTTTGGAAGATTCTCAAATCTATTGTTGGCAGTTTTATTATTCATTAGAAAATTAGAAATGTCACAAGAGAAATTGCGAAAAATTCTGGGTTATATATTTGCCTTCTTCTTCTTTTTATTTCAGAAATGAGACTTTTATAAAACTGCTATTTTAGAACTGAAGTTAACTTGACTGTTGAAATTAAAGTTAACTTCGAGAGATGTTTATAATACCGGCCCTAAATATGGTAGAAAAATCAGGAAACCAATATAGTTTCAATGATGTGTTTTTCATTTTAGTTATTATAATTTTTGTTATGCTTGTATCACTTATTTGAAAAGGGAGATGTAATATATATGTCAAGAGATTGTCTATTATCAGATTTATGTTAGCAACTGAATAAAAAGTTACATTTTCCATGAGGCTTTTCTTCTTTAATTCAGCAATATAATATTCATCTAAAGACTTTTTCCCATAGGAGGTGTGCGTGGTCCTTTATGAAATTATATAAAAAATACATCAAAATAACACGAGTGCCTCCACGCAACGTGAGTCCAAATTTGAAATATTTGCTAAATTTCACAACAAACATTTTGTTGTATTCAAAAATAATTACCGATTGAACATGGGGCCAAATATTTTTGAAATGTTAAAATTTTGAAAGATAAGTTCTGAAAGATAATTTATATTTTGGAAATTTATGTGAAAGTGAATTTGGAAGGGAGTATTTGAGAGTGGCTAGTTTTTGAATTAGAGAAAGTCTGAAAGTGAGGTTTGAGAGTTGTTTGAAAGTAGAGTGTGTGGTATTAGTGAAAGAATTGTAGAGTGAGATAAAACAAATATAAAAATGGGTATGAGAGATAGTAGAACAATTTCCAGAAGGGAAGAAAAATCAAATGATGACGTGGTGTAGAATCAGGATCATGGAGATGGAGGAGTATTCCACCTGTAACACAGAAAAATCAGAAACAAGAAAGTATGGATATTAAATAACCAATGCAAATATCAATGAAGTTCACATCGATGAAAGAAAATATGAGAAGAATGCAAGGAAAATAGAGAATTAACTGAACGGGAACTTGGAAAGAATGAAACGAATGGAGGATCACACATTTCCACATTGATAGTAATGATAAGAGTTCATGTGGAAGAATAACAACCACAGACTGCAAATTATTTTTGCAAAAAGATATCCCAACAAACTAACAGATACCATCCAACGATTTGAGGGAGTAGCAATTGTTTCTGAAGAAGACTATAGGTTTATGTGGGAAACCGGAATGTTCAAAATTCATTTGTTATTATTTGATATTGATATTCCGACAAGTAACATCGAACTTCATTAGTATGAAAATTATCATTTGTTACCGAAGTCAAAAATTGAAGGAGTGCTTTTTGAACCTGGAGACCGTACTTACTTCATCTTCGTTTCAGTATGGAGACTAGGATTTCTTATTTTAAGTAAAAGTTATTTTTGAATTCTTTTGGGTCAGCTAGCCTATACAGATGATGGCAATATCCTTGAATCAAGTATAAAGATGTTCTTCAGTATTGAATCAAAATGAATGTTTCGCTATGAGATTCATGAAGCACAGGAAAGTGAGAAAATAAAAATGTATATCAAACAACATCGAACTCCACTAACATTGGATCATCAGATCAATATAATGACCAACTTAATGATACTGCCAAAATATGAGGATTCAACTTCAATAACTCTGTCTTTTAATATCCAGAACATTTCAAGCTGTGATCAATTCAGTGTTTTCAAGAAGCGGACATAATTTGAATTATTCTGCAAAATCCTCTCCGCGAACAATGGCGATGAGCAAGAGTCTGGACTACTAGAACCAGAAGCATTTTTGTTCTTTCCGTCACTTATAGTATGATCACTTGAAACCTTTGAAAATGAACATCCTCAGTGGACCTCAAAGTTTTTATGCTGTTCCAATTACTATGATAAATTCCAAGTAAACTTATAATTCCTAATGCAGGGAGGAAGATTTCGAATCGATGTTGATCTATTCCAATTAGAACATCAATCATTGAATTTACATTATATCATCAACTAGTCTTGATGGATTTGCATATCAACTAAGGAGTTCATTTCGAGATTGATTACTGCAAACGTGTTCATTATGACTCAGGGTATAATAGCTGAATATCTTACGTTGAATGTAAATACCCTCTGACAATTCGCTCATTCATATTCAAATACTGTTATTGTTTGATAAACTGTTGCCACACTTCTCGCAAGCTATAGTGACATATTCATTCATTAATGACCTCTTCAGTTAGTAGAATCTGAACGTTGCCGCGTGAGTTATAAGCAGTTCAATTGATAGGTTCATCTGAAATTAAATCTCGTCAAAATGAAACAAAAATGTTAAATTACAATACTAGAGGAATATAATCCTAAATGAATTCATTGTATTTTTCAAACGAACGTATTGCCTATGAAGCAGATATTTAAAAAAGTATACTCACTGTCAATACATGAAACAAGAAAAAAAACTGAATAGTTTTTCCATTGACTACAATGGAATATTGACAATGAATATTTGTACGTCATACACTTCCAAACTGAAAAATATAAGTCTACATGTAATGTTTAAAATGATTTTCTACAAGATATTTACCCGCCGTTAGTCTCATAACTTTCTTCTGTGAAATGAAAACCTTACATTTCCGAGTGGAGTTACCAGAACGGCGACAGAAAAAATTGCATCGTGCGTTCCCAGTTGACACAAACATCTAGGAAATGTTGCTTCCTTTATTATTATGGTAACAAAATGAGTTGCATTTAGACACCACTGTTACCACTTAGTGATGCCAAATGTTATAAATTGTTCACAATTTTTTTCGCATCAGTGTCGCTTTGGGGCATAAAATTGGAAAAAAATTGCAAAGCACATCAACATGAATTTTGGTTAACGGCACAAAATGGCCAGAGGTGTTTGTCGAGTCGAGAGTCAAGTACAATTTGTATTTGGTTGACGTCATTCTTTAAATATTCTATAGGCACTTCTGATAGTGTGTAGCGTTCTGTTTGCTTCTTTTCATTTCATTAGTTAAATCAAATGTGTTTATTAACATTGCCCAATTATTATTTTTACCAAGAACTGTATCTCTTCAAGGACCGGAACGGTGAGTGGACACATGGAAAGGTAAATTCAGTGATTTACAGAATTTGGCATTTTCAGGATAGGAACTGATTTCGCCGCGAAAAAATGCTGTCCAGATGATTGGAGTCGAATTATAGATTTTTCTACATTTCTGTATATTGTATTTTTTTTCATGATTTAGACAGAATAGTCTGCTTATATTCAGAATAATGACGTGTTCAGTCAGCCGAGCATAGAGATTCGAAATGTGTGGTAGCCACTTATCACTCAGCTAGATCGATTGAGATTTCAATAAAAACTCTTTGTCAAGACCTGTCAAAAATCGGTCATCAATAATAACACTCACCAAAAAAGGTCTTTGTATCACATTAATTAACATTGATGACCTGAGAGAGACCCCATGAAGATCATAATTACCTTTATAGCAGGTACATCAGTTGCAGGCTATATAATAAGTATCCGAAATATCTTGTCGCATTCACACACTTGATAACGACGGTAGATGTTAACTGTTGAAACTCAGTGACTCAAACACATGCAAATAATTCATTTTCTTTGTTTCTAGACAATGAAAGTCCAGAAGAATTCTACTAACAAATTCAGTATTTTAGGTAATATGACTGAAAAGAGCCAAATAAGAATGCATTTCAGTATCAGCGAAGTGGTCATGGTGTTAGAGCATTTGGCTTTCACCCAGGCGGTCCAGGTTCGATCACCGGTCGCGTGTCACTGAGCTGAAGTGGTTCGTATTCCACTTTCATTGGAAATGTAGGTCCTGGATCTCCCTTGCTCGCACAAGCTCTGCTTCTGAGGAGTTTTTTCTAAAAACCTAGGAGTTTCACTTATAGTCAGAGGCGTACTCAAAAATAGGGTTGCACCACTACATCACCCCTCAACTTAAATAGTAACTTATGAAATGTGTTTTGTTTCAGTTAAATAGACAGAACAGCAACAAAAACAAATTGAAATCAACATAACAATTGCAATTACAATGAAAACGTACTTAAATACCGATTGCGACTAGAATAAAAAATGATAAACTGAAGCCGAAATATCCAGCTCTCTCGGATTTCAAATTGATTATATTTTGAGTAGATAAATCACTATTCCCATCGCCAATAATATGAGAATTGGGGCCGGCTTTCCATATGATGTAAAAAGGACTCTCAAACAACAAGAAGAATGTTTTTATCGTTTTTTCTTCGGCTGAAGACTGATAATATGTCCTAATGAAAACTTTGTCTCCAACTTGGAATTCAACTAGTTAAATTTTTTCATTTGTCTTAGCGGCGCGCCGTTTTGCTTTGGTTTTCAAATTTGTGTAGGCCAGTTCCTACACCCTCTCTAAAGAAACATTATTTATAGGTTCTCGTTAATAATTTACATATTTGCTGCTAGGGGGCGTTGAAATCACCCCTGGCACAGATTGAACCCGGTAACAATATTTTCAATTGTTTCATTGTTGCTAATGTTGCAGAATATTGTGTTGTTTTATGAAAAAAATTCTTACCCCTTCCCCTTTTTCCCCCAACTCCTATTACGAAACGCAAAAAAAATATGTCTTGATTGCCTTCAAATGTATCGTCTACTGTTTAAATATGCCTGAATAAGGGAAATAGCAGTTTTTTATGATTGTCCCCCCAACCCCCCAAATGACACAAAAAGAAAAAATTTCTGTGGATTTTTTTTGAATTTTTGATATGATGCAGTTCAAGTTATTTTGGATAGAAATAAATCGGGTGACAAACCCCAAGAATAAATAGTTTTGATGATAGGGGGCGTCGAAATCATACCTTGCTCATTATTATGGGCGAAAACAATATCTCTACGTATTTATGTTTTATTTTATGCCGAACAATTGTGTAAATTTGTATAAATTGAAAATCTAAAACTTCCCATTTACCCCCAACCCCTATTTCGGAACACGAAAAAAATTAATTCAGGCTCCACCACAAATTCAAATTGTGGATGTCTAATTTTTATTTAATTTTAAGATACTCGCCCAATAAATGATATATAAAAAACGTGAACTACGCCATACTAAGAAGTAGGCGAACTCCACCAATATTTTTCTGAAGGGAGGGAAAGGTGAAATTAAACAACCGTACGAATTCCTCAATTTGAGCTGATTAAAACATTTATTTTGATAAAGCATTTACAAGTAGTCGGGAATTAATATTTTTCGTGTTTTAAAATACGGGTAGGGGGTAAGGGGAAGGTTATACATTTTCAATTTATGAAATATTACACAATTGATCAGCATAATCTAAACTAAAATACGTAGAGCTATTATTTCCGCCTATAATAATGAATAGTCAATTCTGAGCAAAGTGTGATTTCAACGCCCCCTAGCATCAAAACTATTCATTTTTGGGGTTTGTCACCCAATTTATTTCTATTCAAAATATTTTGAACTGTATTATATCCCAAATTCAGAAAAATACACCAAATTTTTTTCGTTTTGTGTCATTTGGGGGGTAAGAGGATTATCATAAAAAATTTCTATTTCCCTTATGTAGGCATATTTAAACATTCGTCTGCGAATTCTGCCACACCGTTTTCCATTCAAATTCAAAATTCAAAAAGTATTTATTAAATCAAATAGAATAAAAATGTATAAGCACTCACAACATATAATGGATATATAAATAGATAAATTAATAAATATGTAAATATAATATATAGACGTTACCCAGATCTTAAAACTATCGATGGGCCACAGGGTGTTGGTAAGAAGGGAGTGAAAAATCGTGATGTGGGGTTTGACACTGTGGGACGAACCAGATTGTACCTGCCTTACGGCAGATTCTACGATGTTGTGTGGTTCGAATGTTATGGGTGTTACGTCGCATAGTGCTGTGGTTTCCCTGCCTCCTCCTCCTCCTCTCATTGGTGTGTTTCATGAGTTTCCGGGAAAAAAAGGAAGAAAAGCCGGATTTAGACTTGGTGGTATGGTCTTTGTGTGTGTATCTTACACGCCTTCTTCCGGGGTTTCCTGGAATATATCCAGTGCCTGGTAGATGAGCCCTCCCTGCCTCTTTTGGGGCCTGTTTTGGTGGGCTCTGACTGCTGTTATACCTTTTGTCAACAGGCTTTCTAGGATGAAGTATCTGCAGAATTTATCAGACTGTTGTTTGATAAATTCTTCGATGGTGGGAAAATTGGCTAGGTCTCTGAGGTCGGTTAGCCGAATGTACCTGTCACTGTTAGTGACCATACGGAATGCCTTGTTCTGCATCCTCTCCAGTCTCGACATTTGAGTCTTGGAGATGCTGCAGAACACTGGACATATGTCATGGTTGGTCTTATATATCAACACCTTGTTAGTCATAGACAGCTTGGAGTCCCTGGCTATCAACGGGTATGTCCGTTTTATAGCTCCCGCAGCTCGTTGTATTGCCAAGTCGACATGCCTAATAAGGGTTAATTTTTTGTCCAGCTGTACTCCCAGGTACCGCGCTGTCTCGGTCTCGTCAATCTGATTACCCAGAGCTCTGAATCCAACAGGAATGTGAACGAAGATAAGTTTCCTTTTCCATGTGAAATTCATGAGCTCTTTTTTATCAGGATTCACCACAATTTTGCTCTTCGCTAGATACGGTATGACTTTGTGTTGCAGATGCGTTTTCAGCTTTACTGCTGCTTTATTACGGTACTTTGACTGAGCGTATATTGCCGTGTCGTCAGCATATATAGCCGTGTTCGTGTTTGGGAACGTGGGGAAGTCATACGTACGTAGCGAATACAAAAGTGTGGACACGTTCGAGCCTTGCGGAACTCCTGCTTCGGCCTTCCACCCCGCGGAGCTGATGTCATTTACTCTAACCGCGAAAGTTCTGTTGACTAGGTACGAGTCTATAGTCTTTACCATATATTCCGGCATACCTGCCCTTAGCATTTTCACGATAAAACCCTCTATCCAGACGGTATCAAAGGACTTTTGGATATCCAACAGGAGCATGACTGTATTGTGTCTTCGACAATTTTGGCCACCTGGGAGGTCGTTGAGTGACCTCTTCGATAGCCGAACACTTCCGCCGGAATGAGTTTGAGCTCTTTCTCGAGGTCGCAAATTCTCTTGAGGACCATTCTGTCCACCACCTTGGCGACAGCACTAAGCAATGAAATGGGGCGATAGCTCTCGACCCTTGCATTTGATTTTCCTGGCTTGAGGATCGGAATAATTTCCGCTTGCTTCAGGCACAGTGGGTAGTGTTGCCATTTTACAATGGCGTTTCTGATGTAAACTAGCTGCACGAGAGACTTCCTTGGGAGGTTCCTGAGTAGGACTGCATCTATCTTGTCTATACTAGGCGCTTTGTTCCGAGGGAGCCCTTCAATGGTGTTCTGGAAGAGGAGAATGGAAAACCTAAATGTCGGAGACAATTCCTTATGGCGGGTGAACCGAAGCCTCAAAAGGAGGCGGAAGGAAATCCCAGCTATGGGGAATGGTCAAAGACAAGTGATGACCGATCCGGGAAGGGCGGAAATGCTCGGGGAGTACTACCAGAGCACCTTCCGGACAGGCGCTGACACAATGCAGGCGCATGAGTCAGTCTCTAGGGAAGCCAGACTGTTTAGAACAACCTCAAAAGAGGCAATAGATGGTAGAACCTTCTCGAAGCTGATGACCAGCTTGGAGGAGGTTCAGGACACCATAAAAAGGCTACCTAGAGGCAAAGCGCCTGGCATAGACAAGGTGGATTCGGTGCTACTCAGGAATCTTCCAAAGAAATCTCTCATGCAGCTGTTACACATCATTAATGCCATCATAAGATGGCAACATTATCCGTTGTGCCTTAAGCAGGCGGAGATTATCCCCATCCTAAAGCCGGGAAAACCGGAGGCAAGGGTCGAGAGCTACCGACCAATATCGTTACTTAGTGGTGTCGCCAAGGTGGTAGACAAAATCCTCCTCAAGAGATTTAACGATCATGAGTCAGAGCTCAAACATTCGGCTAGACACACTACGAGAGCTAGCCGATATTCCCACCATCGAAGAATATATCAGACACCAGTCTGAAAAATTCTTCAGGTACTTCATCCTTGAATGCCCGTTGACTAGAGATATTACTGCAGTCAGAGCCTGCCATAACACGCCAACAAAGAAGCACGGCAGGCTCATTTACCAGGCACTGGATATTTTCCAGGAAAATCCAGAAGAAGATGTGTAACACACAATAACAAACACATAACAATGTCTTAATCCGGTTTTTCTCTTATGTTTTTCCCGGAAATTCTACGCAAACCCCAATGAGGAACGTCCGATGATCTGATGTCTAACACGTAAAACGCCAATTCCCCTGCATAACTAGGAGGAGGCAGGGAACCCACAAGCTATGCGTCTTAGCACTCACAACGCTCGTTTCTACATAACATCGTAGAACCTGCCGTCTGGCAGGTGTGAACCGGTTCGACCCGCCCGCTGATGCCCTCAGAAAGGCAGTATTGAATCCTCACCTTCCAAAAACCGCAGTCTTAACTCCCACCCTAACCACTACCCTGTGTCTCGAGATAGTTTTAAAGGTTGTGTCTTTCCACAATTAATTGTTTGATGTTGTGAATGCTGTACTTTTTACAAACGGTTGATGAATAAATAATTTTTGGATTTTGGATTTTTGGAGTTCCCCTGCACTTAGTTAATGAAAGTTCCTACTCACTGCGTACTGTTGTTTGAGGTGCGTGTTGTTGTTTGCTATATTTATAGCAGGGACATATCCTTGTTTACGGGAAATTTCAATCAATTTATTGATGAGTGTTGTTGCGCATGCGCAGATAACTCGACTTTGGTAGCACGACTGCTCTGGACTAAGTGTAGTTATTTTCGGGCATCTGAGGTACCTAAAAATCCTGCCCAAAGTTTAAAAGCGTACAGACCTCGGTCTTCGTGAAAGCGCAGGACTGATATACTCAAAAGCAGAAAACCAGAACCAAGAGAAACCACTCCCACAACGAACATGGAAGACGGTTAGGCAGAATTCGCCCGAAGAGTTGCGTTAGGCCAAATCAGCAAGCAGCCGAGAAACAACAGAAAGGGGAAGAAAAGAGAAGAAAAGCTGCAGAATCAGAGGAGGAAAGAAAAAGGCTATCGGACATCGACAAAGCATTCAAAGAAATGAAAATACAACAGCTAAGAATATATCAGGAACCAAAGAATGCAGTACGATGAGTTCTGGAAAGAATACCAAGGAGTAACTTTCGAAATATGGAAAAGCCTGACAACAGAAAATGACAATTAGGAGGAAGGACTGTCGGAAACGCAGTCAATAACCCAGACGCTAAACACCACACCAACGGATGGCACTGACTATGAGGAGGAGTACTATAGACAATACAATACTCAAGCAGGAGACCATAACTCGGATGAGGAAGGCTGCTTCCTCACATACGAAGAGTATCTCAAAACACAACTCGGAATGTCAGCCAGAGAGTTCATTCGAGAACAAATAATTCTAGAGGAAAAAGAAAAAGCCCAACGAAGAAGGGAGGAACAAAGGATAGAGGAACAAAATCAAGAAAAATTGAGACAAGAGAGACTCCTGGAGAGAAAAAGTAAAAGCACAGACACAGAATAATATAGAAGAAGAAAATAGGAAGAAAATACAACGGAAAAGAGAGAAGGAGAAGAAAAAGCTGAGAATAGAGGAAGCGAGACAAAAAGAGGAACGGGATACTAGAGTTAAAGAAGTAATAATAAAACAGAATAACATAATCAAAAGATGGAAATGAGAAAAGAACAGGAACATCAAAGATCCCGAAAAAGAATATACCCCACTGGAAGTAGAAGAGACAGAAGTGGTAAAGAATAACGTAGACCTCTGGCAAAAATACCTCAAGGTAGCAGCCAAGTTCCAACCAGAATATGATATGAGAGACGAAAACAACAACGCTCAGTTAGAGGAAAATACGCCCCAAAATTCATTAGAGGAAAAGAAGTCTGAAACAGTAAAGGATGAAAACACCATACAGATAACCGAAAATGAAAGAGAGTGTACAGAAAGAGAAAGCAAATAATCGATGGAGAAAGAATACAAAGTCAACGAGAACATTACTGAAGGAGATACCCCAACCTCCCAAAGAAACAGAAACGCAGAAAGAAGACGACAACGAAGTACGAAAAAACAGGACATCGTCATCATGGGCACAGCGGCCAACAACCAAGAAACGATAGACACCTTGAAACGCCAAAAAATTGATTTTCAGGTGAAGTACACACAAGAGAGCACAATACTTTACCTGAAAACCAAAAGAGATCGTGAGTATGCAAAACGAGAACTGAAAAGAAGCCAGACAGAATGCGACACCTTCACTTCCAATGAGGACAAAGAACATCTGTTTATGAAAAAAGGCCTGGATCAGAACACGACAAACGCAGACATAAATAAAGCCCTCCTAGAAGAACATAAAATACCTGTAAATGAAATCTTCAAAATGACAAAAACAATAAGACCTATGCACATAGTCACCATGCCAGCTAAGTATGAATTGAGATACCTGAAAATGCAAATTAAAACATTGATGAACACAAAAATCACATGGGACCACAAGACAACCGGAAGCAGGATAACCCAATGTCGAAGATGCCAGAATTGGGGCCACGGAGCAGCTAACTGCAACCACGCCCTACGATGCCTAAAATGTGGACAAGGGCACCTCACTCACACCTGCATAAAACCAGCAGACGTAACAGCCTGCTGCGAAAACTGTCAGTTGGCACACCCTGCAAACTGTCAGTGTTGCGCAGCATACTTGGCAAAAACGAACGAATCGGAAGCCAGAGAAGATAACAATATAAAGTTACCCCACATGAGAGGCCAGGGGGTAAACAGAATACAAAAACGTTTTACAACGGCAGATGGCAACGCCAATGAACAAGAAGCCACCACAAGAAGCGAACCCCCTGTAGAGACACCAATCCATTCCTTCCCCTCCGACTGCGGTTGTAGGGTGGATCTACACCACAACCTCATCGCTTCAGCTTTGAGGAACATAGAAAATCAGCTTGCAGAACTGCGGGCCATATTGAGGATGCCCGCAGCGCCCCCAGAGACTGTACCACTACTGGAATCGGAAAGCGGGGGGCGGATGGCATATAACGTGCCCCCCGCCCCTCCGCCCGCTGCCCAAGGCATGGGGTATGGTCGATGGGGACGGTAAGCTTATGATCACACTACACTAGCACTCACACACACAATAAACAATACAAAAAGGTCAAACATGTGTAGGGTGGAACTGTGAACTCGAACGCATGCGCCCGGGCCCACAAGGAAGCTCTGCTCATGGTGTGGGGGAAAATCATGTGCTTTACATCCCGAACGATGTGCGGGGCGGGAGGAGCTTCTCACACAACGAACACATTTATTATTGCAGGTTTTTTGCAATTTTCCTGCATAAAACAAAGTAACCCAAACACTGAAACATCAATCACCCCACTAGGTCACACACCATACCCCTCAAACACCAACATAAGCAAAGCCGGAGGTTGGATAGATAAACCCTGCAACACAGCGGAGGGAAAGGATCCAGCATCTTCACTTCTCTCTGGATCTCCAGATTGTTTTATTCTACCTGAAATGTAAGTTAAACTAAGAACTTGAAAAATAAAAACCTTTTGAATTTGAGTCCGCAGATAATAGAATTGAAAAGTTATCACCAATTTTTCCCTCGACGAACAATAGGATGATACTTTGACAACACTGCTTTCTCGTTGTTTACCGCTGCTACCTCCAACTCTGACGCTTCAATCCGTCACGTGATGTTTACTGGGTACCGGCTTTGGTGAAGAATTCCCGCCCTGCGAAATAATTTTCGTTTGAGTTATTCCAAGGCCATAGCGTTTGCCACAGCGTTTTACTCGATGATGATGATAATAAGATATACTGCTCCCAGGGTATCCAGTTCTACTCACTACTGGCTAGTTAGGGCGCCAAAATCAGTAGGTTCAGCAAACTCAGCCTGAGAACGCAAGTAAGTATCACGGAAGTGGATTCTTGAGTAGGAAGTGAATTTAAATAAGTGGATCACACCGGGTTACAACTTGTATAATTTAGCTACAAAAGTACGAACAAGCAACAAAGAAAGTTAAGCAGAGCCAGACACGTGGTTCCCTTCATGGGCTCGCTCGACACTGCCCCCGCGCACTATGTACAGTTTTCGTACTTGAAAATAGGGTTGCACTACTACAAAACCTACAGACAGAACTCATCAAGTCTGAGGACAGAAATAAACAGAACGTATTTTTTAGTATTGTAACGCTAAAATCACCTTTCTGGTGACTCTGATATAGTAATCACAGCAACTGAGTGTGAACTGATGGTATTTACATCATTTTAATCATGCCAGACTGAAGGATGGTGATTATTGTTTGTTATTACTCACACATCTAGGGTGCAATTCATCTAAATTGTTTATAATATATTTTCGGTTATGATTCCAAGATATTGACTTTCAAATTTCTTTGTTTACATTATATTCTTCCTTTCATATAAGGTTATCTTAGTTTGACAGCTGTTAAAACACTCACAACCGCGATATGCAAAAGGAACAGCCGATTGTGTCTAACAAGATATGAAATCATCTTATATTCCAAAAACAATCAACTGAACGAACAACGAATAGATCTCAGTCACATCAGCTGTGCTAATGAGATTTCTGCTTTGTCTCTGTATCATGTCATTCCGCGAATATATTTGAAATGAGATACTCAAACGTAAAAAGGACGTTTTCACGACGTAGAGGTTTTTTTTGTAGTTGGGTAAACAGAAATTGATATCGTAGCATGGTTATGATTTCACACCACTAGATCGTGGATCGGCCCTATTGCGATATATCCTTCAAGCAAGGTGTACCCATATATTGGCCATTCCGAAGTGAAGGTGAAGTCTATTCAATAAATTGTAATGAAAAGTTTCATATTGAACATTGGAATATTTGATTAAACCTGTTGATCATTCTAGATCTGAAGGCCAAGTTAGGGAGACTCTAAATAACCTACGAAGAAGATTACAAAGACAAAATCTCCTAATCAAATCAAATCAAATCAAAATATCCTTTATTGTCTGAAGATTTACATCTTATTGAAAAATCTTGTGAAAATATAAATAAAATTAAATGAAGAATATATAAAACACGTTGATTTCATAGAAAATATGAACAGGATGTTCATAAAGTCAGTTGTGGAATCATCTGCGACTGAAAGTTGGAATTTAGTCGCTGTTTTCCAGTGTTATCCCGTTACATAAAAAAGGCAATACGGAACAAATCACCAATTACAGGGCCATAACCTTATGCTCAAACTTTGGGAAAGTAATTGAGACTCTTCTGAATAAAATGCTTTTGAAATTCCTGATGGAAAATAAAAGGTTTTCAGATTGCCAGCATGGTTTTTTAAAGAATAAGTGTACCGACACAGCACTGTGTGAGTTTGTTGATGAGATTACTAAGGCTTTAGACAAGAAAAAAGTTGCGTTAGGACTGTTTATTGATTTCTCCAATCTTTGATTGCGTGAATCATGACGTTTTCCTATACAAATTGCAGAGATATGGCATTAGGGGCCTTGCGCTTCAGTGGTTTGATTCTTATCTTGGAAATAGATACCAACAGGTTAAATGCAATGGCTTTGTCTCTGATTCGATTCCAGTTAGGGTTGGAGTACCACAAGGATCCATATTGGGGCCCACTCTATTTCTCATTTATATCAATGATTTACTAGAACAGATGAGTCATGCTACTACTCGAATCGTAGCTCATGCTGACGATACTAATTTTCTTTTTGTGTCCGATAACATCGGTGATGTTATAACCCAAGCAGATCAAGTGTATCAGAATGTGAGTGAATGGGCTGAGAAAAATTGTCTGTGTCTCAATAATGAAAAATCAGTATTGATTACTTTTAGAACTGGTCATTCTCAGGTTGTAACTCTCAATACTATTGCTCTGAACAACGCTGATATTTGTTGCTCTGACACAACAAAACTTTTAGGTCTCACCCTCCACTGTAACTTGAAATGGGACACACCTATCAATAATTTGGCTTCGAAACTTGCTAAAACCTGCTATGCACTCTGTATATCATCCCAACAATGTAGCAAGATTGTTGTCAAACATTTATATTTTGGATGTTTCCACTCAAACCTGAAGTACGGTATAATGCACTGGGGGAACTACACGGATGCTCATAGAATTTTCATGTTACAAAAAAGGGCTGTCCGCATCGTGTCAAAAATCAGATCACTAGAATCGTGCAGAGAACACTTCAAGAGCCTATCAATTCTTACAACGATATCGATTTATATCTATGATGTTGTTTGCTTTGTTTTCAAAAATAAATCATATTTTGAATCTGAAATAGTAGAACATTCCTATGAAACTCGTATGATAAACAGATTGCTTCCAACGAAACATTCTTCCAGCCTATATTAAAGGGGTATCTTTTATAATGGTTGCAAACTATTTAATACCCTTCCTAAATATATACAGAACTCGAGAAATATTCACTTGTTCAAGAGGGAGATGAAACAGTTATTATTGAAGAAAACTTTTTATTCGCTGGAAGAATTTTATGGTGATTTCTGATCATTCCTATCTGTTTTTAAATCTCTGTTTTTATTTATACATTTATATGTCGTGTCCTTTTTTCCTTTTTTTTGCCAAATTGGTGAGTATTTTGGAATTATCCACCTTCTGACATTGTCGCATTACTGTATTGTATAGTCATGTTACTGTATAATATTCTTTCGTGACTGTTAATTAATGAAATGAAATGAAAAAATTCTAGAGGTCATACTTATTCAACTTTGACATCATCTGATGGACTCGTCAAAAGACGGTATCAAACGTAACTAAAATATTATCAAATTGTCAGAATCCCATTATATTTGATTTTATTGAAAATATGAACAGGATGTTCATAAAGTCAGTTGTGGAATCATCTGCGACTGAAAGTTGGAATTTAGTCGCTATCTTCCATAGTACAAGAAAACCTCTCTTGGAAGGGATTCATGTTTTAAAGAGAAACATTCTCAATTGAAAATTGAATCAATACATGACTCTTCTGGAAATGGAACCCTACGATAAAATTGAAGTTACTTTTTTTGTAATATCTTACAGAAAACAACTTTCAGATTTTTTCTTCAAGTTATATAGGGTCTTTCTCTATATCTATAAGATGTAGTTCATTGTCCAGCGTGGCTTTAGCCGGGGAAGTAGTTGTTTTCTGTTAGATATTACAAAAAAGTAACTTCAATTTTATCTTAGGGTTTTTCCATTTCCAGAGGAGTCATGTATTGATTCAATTTTCAATTGAGAATGTTTCTCTTCAAAACACATTATAGTTATTCAATCACTTGGTGTATTGAAGGATGCGATTAGTCATCAAGATATTTCAACGCATGAGCAAAGCAAGTGCGTTCATTTTTGAGATCATTGATCGCTTTTGAGTATAAGAGTTGATCACAATATTTTCCGTTTAACTCACTTTTGTTGAAATGAAGGGTTTCTGATTTTCTTCGATTTTTCTGTTGTATGACGTAAACTTCTGAGTATATAAAACCCTAGTTTGGTAAACTTTTCTGCAGCAGTTTGACAGTGAGTAACTAGTAGAAATACTTTTTTGGTTACACTGGTAACAATAATGCTTCGTGCATTGTTATCTTCACTCAGTCCTTTTTCATATTCTGTTCTGCGTTTAGATTTGGTGTAACCCCAATGGCTACGTTATAGTTTCTTGTACTTCTGAGTTTGATATTAATATGGAATCTCCAAGTTCCGTGGATATTTCTTCCGTCCAGCTACATGATTCGTGCTGGAGTCAATGCTTCGATTTATTCTCAATGAGTAAATTTTATACCCGATTAGGATAGAAAATTCTTCACTTTTAAGTATCCCATCAAAATATACCTTTTTAATGTTAAGCTATTCAGGTTGTTATAGTATGCCCATCAGATGATAAAATTCACCATCAAAAATGGATTTATGGTATATTTGAAAATAATTATTGATCAACTCAAAAAAAGTATTTCTCATTCAAGGACAGCAACTAATATGAAGCAGAACTTTATCCAAAAATATAAAGAAAATAATAGGAAATCCCAATATTTCCCAAACAGTTTTCTCTGTATAACCCGCGAAGAACAAGATTCCCTGTAGATATGTTGCTACTAATGTTATGGTTTCCAGAATAGTAAACTTCACTCCCATTTTATACTTTGTACATTTTTTTTTCTTTTATTTCATCGCTTTCGTATGCTAACCGTTCAGAATAAGCAATTTCATCACATGATGAAAAAAACTGCTTGTATTAAACTGAATAGTATGACCATCGGAAACATTGATGAAAATTAAGTGGATTAAGTGTTAATTCATGGAATTAATGTTCATCTTGCTTTTCTGTGAACGACCCACGTCTATCAAACCTTCTCAAGTAGACCCTGGATCATTTACTTTATCAGTCAATATACCATGAAATGAAATGACGTAGGAACTTTCATCTCGTGATGAATTAAAGCTTACCTTCAACATATCAAACTGGAAATCTTCATCTTTATCAACGAATAACTTACAAAAATAAATATTAAATGACCTGAATATCTTGAGATGTTGCAGTTTTTCAATCAAATTTCACCACTATTAATCAAGTCTTGATCTTCCAACTTGCCTCGAAGCAGGTGGTTTTCTAATATAAAATAAATGCATTACTGTAATGTTTCACTACGGAGAATATAATGAAATGCACCTCAGATTTCGTTGTATTCAGTCTCGGTAGATACATTCCATTTCAAGAAAATGAGATGAACAAAGGCCCCTTTGTTCATCTCATTTTCTTCGAGGAAGCAGGGAGGTATTTGATTGAAATAGAAATAGTATTACAAACAAACCAACCGCCACACCGCTTTCCATTTGGGAAATTTACGTCAGTATTGAAAGTCTCCAGATTTTTCAGGTGAGTTCAGGTCATTGAAAAAAAATAACAATATGTATCTGTATATGGTCACACTGAGTCAATTTTACTTTTCAATGATATGCTACAATATTTTAGCTGCCTCCCGTGAAGGTGTGGGTGGTACTCCTTCACGAATTCCTTCTCTTTGGTTCCTGCTACTGCATTGTGATATTTTTCGTCTCACCTGCAGAAGCTTTTTGTACTTAGGTTAGATTTTTTGCTCCAACCCTTAGGGCCAGTTCATCAATGTCGTGTTAGCGTACTTTGACTCCCGGTTAAATTTGACTCGTGGTTAGAATGGATATGACATTTGCCAAATGAAGGTATAGACTCACATTCTTACCATGAGTTAAATTCAGCTCGAAGTTAAAGTGCATTGAAAAACCGGCCCTTAGAGTCTTGTTTTCCAAGCTCCTGATTGAGGTATCGTGGGTCCACTTCACTCCTGCCCCACTGAGTTCACTCCCCATTGGGTCGTCCCAACCGCCAGGTTTTCCCGATTCGGGTAGTGGAGATAGATCCCTCTTCTGCTTCCTTTTTCAGGGAGCTTCTCGGTTTCGATGAGGAGATCAACGAGGATGTGGAGAGATCGTAGCTGCTCTCTTTCTTCTTCCCTATCTCTTTTATTTTCTACTGCTATTCTTTCTTCGTTAAGAGGTCTCACAAGAGATATGAGTTTTTCTTGTGAATAAATGGCATGCTACGTTTTTGAATATGAAGCTGTAATCTCCCGCTGCATTTTCGTTTTTTTTTCTTTCATTCTTCTCCACAGTTTATCCACGAATAGCAAGGAAACGGAAGGTCAACTCCTGCAGAGCCCCGCATGCAGAGCATGGATATTTGAATTGGAGGTCCCTAGGTCTCCACAATTCGCATACAAGCGATAAAGCTTCCCCTTCACCACGCATCCATTAGCATATACTCCACCTCGGCTAAACAGGATTTTCATCGTGGCTCTCATTCACCTAGCCGGTTGGTTGAGGAAAGCCCCCACATCCAGCGAATATATTCTCAACAACCACCAATTCACTGAATCTGGAGTATTGATTGACGGCAACATGGCAACATGGCAAACGTGTTAAGATCGCATGAAAATGTTCTCCGTAATAAATGCTGCAAAAAGTGTAAAAAACGTCGTAAATGGGTTAAAATGTGCAAACTGTGAAAACAGCTTCCACGTGAGCTGTGCAAAAAATTGCAACTTTGTGAAGTTTACCGGAGATGATTTGATCATTTGTTGTGAACCGGAGCTACCATCTGATCAGATATTTTTTGACGCTATGGCTACTTTAAGTCTTGAAAATAAGGTAATTGACATCAATATATTCAAATATATATTGAAACAAAAGGACGTCTTGATTAAGGAATTATATGAAAAAATTTATTCAGTGAGTGAGCAAATATCTTTACTGAAGGAAAAAAATGAATATCGAGAAAAAACAGTACCAATAAACAATGAAGTAGAAAATGGTAATTCCAGTAGTGATGAGCGCGATAAACCGAAAATGATACCATCAGCTCGGCTCTCTGAAGAAACCAAATACAGCACTGTTGCCAGTTCCTCTCAGAAGTCTGTGATTACCAAAACCGATGTCTCAGCTGCATTATTGCAGGCAAATACTGAACAGACATGTAGGGAAATCATAAATTTGGAAAAGAAAAATCAGTCATCTGATATTCAAAATCAAAATGAATGGAAAGATGTAGCAAGGAAGAGACACTGAAAGCACGTTATCGTTGGATAAAATGATGAAATCAAAATAAATGGAAAAGAAATCAGAGGGGTCCCAAAATTTGCTGACCTCCATATAAACAGAGCTGAACCTAGTATGACTGTCGAAGAATTGAAGGAAATAGTCAAACCACGCTTTCTTGAAGTGGTTGTTACTGCCCTGAACTCGAAGTATCCACGTCTCTATAGTTCTTTCAAAGTTAGTGTCTACAATTATAACTTCCAGAATGCAATGGACCCAACAATATGGCCACATGTGGTACATATACATGTGGTACATATACAGCCCAGGAATCAGCCCCAAGGCTAAATGAACACCAAAAAAATCATTTGTGTAAGTGTAATGTTATGTCTAAATCATTATATTTTATTATTATAAATGTTAATTGTCAGTAAGTGTCCAATAAATTCAACAGGATAGACTTGATTCTGGGAAGGACTAAACCAGATATGTTATGTCTTTCCGAAACATGGTGCAATAGTAATAATATTGACTTAGTCAGATTTGATAATTATAAATTAGCCACTTATTATAATAGGAGTATTAAAACACATGGTGGTGTACTAATACTTATCAAAACACTTATTCAGTACAAAATTCCTGACTTTCTGAATAATCTATCAATCGAGATGGAATGTGAAGTATGTAACCTTTCATTTTATTTGACAGGTATTAATGTCTGCCTTTTAAAGTTATAAAGACCACCATCCGGTAACATTGAGATATTCATCGAACAACTTTTTAAGGCTCTGAATTACTGCTCAAGAAATTATGATTCTGTAATTTTATGTGGAGATTTCAATATTGATTATAAGAGCCAATCACGCGAAAAGAGATTACTTATGGATCTAATGGAATGTTTCAATTTGAATTTACAAAACTGCGAACCTACGCGTATATGTACAGACAAAAACATGAAAACGTCGAAAACCAAAGTTGACTATTTCCTAACTAACATTCCATGGGAATATTCTGAATCTGTAGTGGAACTACAATTGGGAGATCATTTGGGTCTTGATATAAATTACAATTAATAGACTAAGTGAATTGGGCTTTCGCGGTAAATTTCTATCATGGCTGGCTTCGTACCTTGAAGTCAGGAAAATAATAGTTAGAATTGACGACCAGAGATCCCTCCCACATGACGTTGATACTGGGGTTCCTCAAGGATCAATTCTCGGTCCGCTGATTTTCTTACTGTATGTAAATGATCCCCAAGTACATCAGCACAAAATACTTGATTTTATATGCCGATGATACCACCTTGGCAACTGACGCAGAAACGCCGGAAGAACTCATTGCGAAAATGAATATGCTATCAAAAGAATTCACCACGTAGTGTGGGAGGAATTCTCTGATAGTCAATTCTACTAAAACCATCTGTATGCAGTTCTTCACCAGAAATGAAATATCTAATAAAAGTAGAGTCTCAGTAAACGATATCGAAGTCCCTTTCTCGAAATCTACCAGATTTCTAGGAGTATTTGTAGACAATGATATGGGTTGAACTTCTAATATTAATCACATTTGCAAGAAATTGAATAGTAGTTACTTTGCTATTTTACAACTAAAAAATATTTTTGTGTCTAGTCAGTTGATCAGCGTCTACTATGCTATCGTTTATTCTCACATTTCGTACAATATTATTCTATGGGGTGGTGCAGGAGGCGCATCCAGAGTTTTCATTTCTCAAAAGAGAATTGTAAGATTAATGTTCAATCTAGACCATAGAGAAACATGTCGAAATCATTTCAAAGAACATATAATCCTCACATTTTACTCTATATACATCTACAAATGCATTCTCTATGCTAAAAGCAATTATCATAATTTTTCTACCAATTCTGATTACCATGATTATCCAACTCGTTCCTCTAAACTTATTAGGCCTCCCAAACATGTAACTGCACTGTACGAAAGAAGCCCAATGTATAAAGGAATCCAATTTCTGAATCATTTGCCTTCCTGTCTGAGATTGGAAAATAACTTTAACGTATTTAAACGAAAACTAAAAATATTTTTAGGTAATGAATGTTACTATGACATATCAGAATTTTTGAACAAAAAATTTTCGTAGGTAATTTTATCACATGTTACAGATTAGTGACTTGCTGTAACTATACATTACAGCTATGCACTTCCTCCCTACGACTCATCCTATATCATAGAAACTGTGATCATAAAGGACTAATAAAGTATTATTATTATTATTATTATCGGACAACCCCTTCTCTCGATATCTTGAGACTTTCTTGTCGACTAGATGCAATACTATGTAGCACTCGGTGCTCTACCAAGGAAGTTTCGTGAGCTGTCCTTGGTTTAACCACTTCTTCTCGTCTCGTTAGACTTGAGGAGGGGTGGCTACTCCGTTGATCCACCACGAATCCGGATAATCAATAAGCGATACCAATTTCTCAATCAGTTTATCCATTGACGAACGTGCTCATTTGAACTGTTGATTAATTTTCTAGGCAACCGTTGCCATGAATAATCTGAAGTTTATATTTGGTTATTTATTTTGCGCACTTTTATTTCTTGTCCTGCACCGCATCATGTTGTTATTGGAATAGTCTCGATTCTTTTCATGTCCATTTCATTCGTATTTGATTGAACATCAACGATGAGGTACGGAAATTCTCAAAACGGCGGAATTGAAGAAGATCGCGGATAATGCGCTTACGGATAATACCGTTCATCATAACTTCAAATGTCGATATAAATTCATAGACTGAATCAAAGCAACTTTTGATTGATTGCACAATACCATCCTGGGTATAGTTTCAAATCAAGACAATGGTATTATCGCTGCTGAAAATGATATTCTTACCACATTTGAAAGCGATTATTTTCACTGCCAAGCTGTCTTCTCGCGGTTATTTGAAGAAGACCTAAATAAATCTAGCCCCCTCGTTAGTACTACTCTACCTTCTTAATCTTGACAACAAAATGTCGAATTGCTCAAGTTGGAATTACCAAAATTTGGAGGAGATCTTGGCAAACTTTTGAACTTTTCAGGAAATGTTTGTATCCCTCATGCATGATGATGCCCGTCTCTAAAATATTGAAAAATTCAATGATAATGCTCCATTGGCCTCAGTAAAGATACTTCTCTCACAGGTGCCAATTATCGAGTTGCTTATGATAGTTTAGTCAAGAGGTATGATAATGAACACCTTATCGCTCTTCTCATTGGCATGCCATTGAACGCACGAAAAAATTAAACTATGCTGATGATCCACTCGCGCTCTGTTCGTTAATAGATGGCTGCAATGAAAATACTTCGATTCTCTAGAATTTGGGATATGCAACGGATCAAATATACTCGTAGATAGGCTAGAATCCGCAACCGCTACTAAATTGGAAGTTGAACATTCATCTACACTTGTTAAAAATGATCGTTACACCACCCTAGTAAAATACTAGAATGAGCAATACGAGTCCTTAGACACCATAGGTTATTCGAATATTCCGATTAAGAAGCAGAATTCTACTCCTAACCAAGTAATGCACAAATTCACGCCAAATTCGTATCAAAAGCCGCGTTCAAGTTCTGCCATGCTCACTCAATCGACTAATCTCTCATATCAGATCTGTCAAGCTGACCATATGATTTATAATCGCCCACATCTATTGCACAGACTCCAAGCAAAAGATTCTCTCTGAAGAAAAATAATGAATGGTGTACAAACTGTTTAGGTACGAAGCACAACGCTTCAAAATGTACCTCACGCTCACCTTGTAAAACGTGCTCTGCAGAGCACCATTCTCTATCACATTTTGAAAATCCGTTGTCATTGAACCCACCTCCCTCCAGTAGTAACCAATCAACGTCTCCGCCTATGACAACCTCAAACTTGCGTAAACTTGTTCACGATAGCAGTACTGAATGGTTATATCCCGCTCTTGTCGAGGTCCGCGATGGCGCGGGGTCCTTCCGAACTGCCAGAGCTATTTTGGACAGTACTAGCCACCCTGATTTCATTTTTAGTGAAGATGTTAACAGGTTGGGGCTCTCGCATTCCACTATTCATATTTCAATTTGTGTCATAGAACAAATAAGTACCCAATTATCCCAGGGAGTTCAATGTACTTTGAAACCTGCTCAGGCAATTCAACCTAAGTTTGATTTGGAATTCATTGTTTTGCCAGCTGTGTTTGAATATGCCGGGCTCAGATATTTTTCCTGATCAGTTCGAGCGCTTTTCTCATTTGAAACTAGCTGATCCGAAATTTTATATTTCACAACTTGTCGACATGCTTCTGAGTGCCAATATCTTTGGCTCTTTACTGAAAAGAATTATTATCAAGGTTTCGTGCGGTGAGCCTACTGCTGTAGACACCATATTCGGTTGGGTCGTCAGTGGCAAAATAAATCATTCGTCACTTTCTCCACAGTGGACATATTTATTTATGACGTCAACTGATTTTTTTTTTAGATAATTACATTAAACGTTTCGGGAAGTTGGAATGAATACCACACATTGCAAATCTCCAGAAGATATTTCAACAGATAAACATTTTCGCGCACCGCATCCGGTCGTTTGAAACTGCAACTTCCATTTAAAGCCTCGAATCCCTCTTTCATTGGTTCACGTGATGTAGTTCTCAGGAGGTTTTTTTACGTTAGAACGTAGATTGTTGAAGGACCCTGAGTTACATACACAGTATAAGAATTACATGCAAGATCATTTGGATTCCCAACATATGGAAATTGTCCCTTCATCACAACTCATTCAACCTTCATTTCATATACTTACCACATTTGTGTGTTTTAGCCTGAAAATGAGAGCACCAAAATCCGCGTGGTGTTTGATGCTTTCACCCGTTGTTTGAATGGTATATTTTTGAATGAAACTCTCCTAACTAGCACAAAGTTGCAACAAGATATTATTGCGATATTGTTGAGGTTTAGGCAACACCTTATTGCTTTCACGGCAAATCCTGATTTGTGAAGAACATCGGGATTATCAACGAGTATTATGGCGTTTTTCGAAAAACGACCTTTTACAAGACAATAGACTTCGGATAGTCGTTTTTCGGAGTAAGTTGCTCTCCTTTCCAAGCCATCGTGGTGTTTAAACAGCTCGCTAGTGAACACAGATATCAGTATCTAATGGCCGCTCAGGTTCTTGACAAAGATATTTTTATGGATGATATAGTTTCAAGTTGTGAGACCATACCTGAAGCTATTGGCACTCAAAATGAATTAATTGCAATGTTCCGGAGGCAGGTCTCTAACTACGGAAGTGGGCCTGCAATAACCCTTCCGTGATATATCATTTACTTCCTGATAATTTTTCACAATATAATTCTCTCTCAAACTATGGATTCACAATAAAAATTCAAAGCCTACAGTGGATACCTCCAGCAGACGTTTATACATATAAAGTAACCTCGATTTTTTTTCCTGCCCAGTATATGGGAAGGTTGAGCTACCTACCAGGCGCGACCCAGGTGGTGGATAGGAAACGACCGGGGCCCTCACAGGCCTGGGCCAGCGATTGCCATAAGTAGGGTGCGGGGGCCTAAAAACCCCCTAAATCCTTTGCGAAAGCATCGCCGCGGACCAGCTCGCGACTCAAAACGTAAACCGCTTGTGATGCAACGACCCGTGAGATACCTAGTGTCCAGTAGCGGTACGTGTCACAGGGGGCACGGGAGTCCTGGCTCAACCGCCCGGACTGCGTGTTGAGGACACTTTAAAATCCTCCCCTAATCCTAAAGTATTGTGTACGCGCTGAAGGGATGAATGGTCAAGGGGCACTCGACCAATAGCGACAGCACTCTGGGAACCAAGCGCACCCAGTTTTATGTAGCCTTCCGCACTTGTGGGGGCTCCACGTACGGCGACGTCTCTTCCCCCATACTCGTGGGAACCATATGGAACCAAAAGAAAAAAAGCAGCCGAAAGGACGTAAGAGCTAATCGGCAAACCGAAACCCAAGCTCCCCTACCTTATTGGAGGGCTCTTTCTTAGGGTCCTCTAATACTCCCCCCACCCTACCGGAGGGCTCCTTCTCGGAGTCCTCCAATACTCCTCCCACTCCCACGCGGATGGGCCTCATCACGGGGTCCTCCGCCGCCCAATCCACACCGGCGGGCTCCTTCACGGGGCCACCAATCCCCTCAATCCCAATAACGGTTGGCTCAACTCCAGGGTCCACCTTTCCTTCTAACCAGGCGGGCTCCTTTTTGGGGTCCGCCACTCCCATTCTGACGGGCTCCTTCGTGGGGAACTCAGAACAACCTATACCCGGCTCTGCGTCCGTTAACATAGCCACATTGGAGGATCGCTTGCGGTCCCCGAATGTGGCAGATCTCGCCCGAACCTTGGAAAAGGTGAAGGTAAAAACAAACGTCCGAGGGTCGGACAAAAGAAAGAGGAGGAGAGCGAGGAGGACCGCCCCTGTCTACCAATCCATCTCCACTGGCTCTGAGAACAGGGTCGGTGAACCAGAAATAGGGCGAACGGACGAGGGTGGCGATAAGGGCTCCGCCAAGGGGAACGTCAAAACTCCCGTCCAACGCTCAGAATCCAAGGGTGGACGGCCGGAGGCTCTGTCCTTGAAGAGTGAGGCTCCTGAGTCTTCAGCCAAGAGGACAAGAACCCCCGGCTCCACACCCGAGGACACATTGCGTGTGGCTAAGCGACCACGCCCCGGCCCCCAACAAGTGGGACAGGGAGCAGAGAGCTCGCGAAGCTACGCGCAGACGGTGTCAGAAAATAGAGGTCTGCAGCTGGTTGTCTCCAGGGAGGGACAAACCAATGTGGCCTTCACGGAGGAACAGCTGACAGAGTTCCTTGATGCGGTGCTAATGGTAATCATTAGCACACCAACGGGAGCGAACTCGCCCCCAATACAGTTTGCCTCCACACGGCTGTGGAGGGGACAATTGCTGGACACTGCAGCAAATGCAGAGACAAGAGATTGGCTCCTCAGGGAACTGACCAACATCAGACCCTGGGAAGGCACCAACCTCATATCGGTGGATCTGGAAAGGTTCAGACTGCAGAGAACAGTCATCCAGATTCCGATAAGACCTCCCAACCAGGACATCTTCAATGCCCTGGAAAGGCAAAACCCAGGCCTGTCGACTCGACAGTGGAGGGTCTGGAGCAGGAGGGAGGAGAAGCGTGGCCTCAGCCTGGTAGTGGAGATGGACACTGATTCTGTCGCCATCGTCAGGAGGGCCAACGGAGCCCTCTTTTTCGGTGCCACCAAGGCACTGATTAGCTGGGACTCTCCTGCCGCGGCTGCGGATCCTCCGACTGAGGGTCACAAGGACCAACCGATGGAGACAACCGTCTCCGTCGAAGGAAAGTCGGCACCCGCTGAGGAAGTCGAAAGGCAACCTCCAGTGGAACTGTGTCAAACAATGGAGGAAGGCTTCGAAACGGAAGCCTCTCTCGACTCGGAGGACGAGACTCTGACGGAGAACGGTCAAGGCAGTTCTTCGACAGAGTCTGGTCGTGAACGGGGTGGTCAGGACGAAAGGAAAGGTCCTGACGACCCCAGGCAGGCAGAGGAGCGGAAGGAATAGGCTACCAAATGGCGGTCTCTTCTTCCTGCTCCTCCGGGCCCCTGAGACTTCTGCAAGCTAATATCCACCATGGAAGGGCCTCCACGGCCCTTCTATGCAGAAGGCTCAGGGAATTCGACATAAACATATCTCTTATTCAAGAACCATGGCTTACCATGGCATGATAAGAGGAATGGGCCAAGCCGGAGGTTCGCTATACTACACACCACCGAAGCAAGGCCCAAGGTATGCATTCATGCAAAAAATGTCGACGCCACTCCGCTGCCAGGATTCTGCCACAGGGACCTGGTAGCCATAAAGATTAAAGTGGCCGACGATACAAAGGGGAACGAAAGCGAAGTCATAGTAGGCTCTGCGTACTTCCCATATGAGACAGAGAACCCTCCACGAGAGGTAGTATCATTGATTGGGCACTGCGAGGAGCGGGGACTGCCCCTCCTTTTGGGTTGCGATGCAAACTCTCACCATACATTGTGGGGGAATCGAGACGCGAACCCAAGAGGCAGGGCACTCCTCGAATTCCTCAGCTCCAGTAACCTGGAAATTCTCATTAGAGGATCAGTGCCCACTTATTTCACGCCTTTGGCTCAAACAATCGTCGATCTCACGTTATGTTCCTCGGAACTGACAGGGAGCGTCAGCAACTGGCATGTGTCGGTGGAGGAAACTTTAGCAGATCATCGACACATACTTTTCTCACTAGCAGGCAACAGCCTTGCAGACAACAACAGGTATAGGAATCCCAGGGCCACCCGATGGAACCTCTATGAGGAGGAACTGAAGGAAAGGTTTGGGATCATGCCTACACGCTACGGATCGGAGGCGGGAATCGAGACATTTGCAGACTGTCTCAATTCCGCTATCCTATCATCATACGAAGCCAGCTGTCCCTTGGTAGACAAGGCAGGCAAGACCCCACGGTGGAACTCATCAATAGAGACCCACCGCAAGGAAGTCCGAAAGCGTCTTAATAAAGCCAAACGGACCAAGCAACCCGCACACTGGGAAGACTATAAGTCAGCACAAAGGGAATACAAAAGAAGTATTCGAGTAGCACAGAGGGATACTTGGAGAGACTACTGCCAAGGTATAAGCACCTTACCAGAGGCAGCGAGACTCAACAAGGTCCTTTCCAAAGATCCGGGAGCGAGGCTGGAAGTGCTGGCCCTGCTCGGAGGCAAATACACTGCCTCGGACGAGGAAACACCCCAACACATGCTCTCAGTCCATTTTCCGGGCAGTGACACTGCGACACCCATGCCAGAGTCAACTGTACCGTCCAAAACAAAGGTCGACTACAAGACGGCTGCTGGGATTGTAACTTATGAAAGAGTGGACTGGGCCATTGAGTCTTTTTCACCTTTCAAATCTCCGGGGGAAGATGGTATTTTTCCAGCCCTACTACAAAGTTATCTTCATCCCCAAGCCTGGTAAAAGTGATTACACTCAGGCAAAAGCGTTCAGAGCCATCAGCCTCACGTCGTTTCTCTTGAAGACAACTGAAAGACTGGTGGACAGATACATAAGAGAGGAGGTGCTGAAGCTAAACCCGCTTAGCGACCTCCAGCACGCGTACTAGTCTGGCAAGGCCATCGACTTGTTCATAGAGTTGAGGGAAGGTTAGATCGTGGCGGCGCCATCTTAGGTATATTTATTGACGTTGAAGGGGCATTTGACAACACGTCATTTGAATCCATATGTCAAGCAACAAGGGAAAGGGGCGTGAACCCAACCGTAATAGCATGGATTCACGCCATGCTGTCCCAAAGACTAGCCAGAGCAACTATTAGAAGTAGCTCCGGCGAGGCCATACCCATGAGGGGCTGTCCACAGGGAGGAGTCTTGTCCCCTCTACTCTGGTGCCTCGTGGTGGATGGCCTCCTAGTAAAAATAAAAGATCTGGGTTACTACACTCAGGCCTATGCTGACGACATTGTTATTCTGGTCGATGACCGAGGGTCCGGCCTCGTGAAGGGCACGATACAAAGGGCTCTCAGCGGGGTGGATGAATGGTGCCGTTCGGTGTGACTCAGTGTAAACCCTGAAAAGGCTGAACTGGTTCTCTTTACCAGAAAACGCAAACCAGGGGACCTCCCAGATGTTCAACTCACTGGAAGGTCCCTGCAATATAAAAGCTTAGTCATGTACCTTGGAGTCATCCTTGACTCCAAGCTAAACTGGAACGAGCATATTGATCATAAAGTTCAGAAAGCCACAGCGGCTTTCTGGGCATGTAGGAGGGCATTTGGCAGTACGTGAGGGCTCGGCCCCAAGATTCTATATTGGATCTACACAACTCTTATACGCCCAATGATTACGTACGGAGCCATCGTGTGGTGGCAAGGTGCAACATCCGGCAAGTCGAGAACCCAATTAGATAGGGTATAAAGGCTTGCCTGCCTTGCGATAACAAGTGCAATGAGGACGGCACCTACCAGGGCGCTGGAGACGCTCGTAGGACTGCCCCCCTTATACCTTCTTATCGAACATGCGGCACGCAAAGCAGCAGCTCGCCTAAGAAGTTCTAACCAATGGCGGAGCGAGGGAATGTATGGACATTCTCGATTATGGAATCAGACGGTAAGGGATTGTCCCCTTCTTGAAATGCCGGGTGACAATTCGTTACCTGTCATACGATTCAGTAAAAGGCCGCTGACAGTAATTCCCAAAAGGGAAGACTGGGAGCGGATCGGGCACCGCCTGCTTCCCACCTAGGGGATCATTTGGTACACAGATGGCTCCAGAATGGGTAAGTCAGCCGGCGCCGGGGTATACGGGCAGTCTCCGAAAGCAGAACTTAGTTACGCTCTAGGAACTTTTGCTACTGTATTTCAGGCAGAAATGTTTGCCATACTCGCCTGTGTAAGAGAAAATCTCAACAGAGGCTACCGCGGCAAGCAAATCACGATATGCACCGACAGCCAAGCGGCGATCAAGGCTCTTACATCATATAGAGTCACTTCGTTGCTGGTGTCTGAATGCATCGATGATCTGCAAAGGCTATCTTCCGCCAATAAAGTAAAGCTACTTTGGGTCCCTGGTCATACCGGAGTGCCTGGAAACGAACGGGCTGATTATTTGGCCAGACAAGGTGCGAAAAGCCCAGCGATGGGACCAGAACCTATCATAGGAGTTTCAAGATCATGGTGCGTCACAACCATGAAGGAAATTCTGGAAGTAAAATTCCAGGATACATGGAAAGATACACCAGGCATGAGGCAATCGAAACTTCACATCGGAGGCCCTTCTACCAGGAGGACCAAGACTCTGCTCACACTGAGCAGAAAGGAAATCAGATTAGTGACAGGGCTCCTGACGGGACACTGCCACATCAACAGGCACCTCAACATTTTAGGTTTCACGGATGATACCGAATGCAGGTGGTGCTTGGAGGATGAGGAGTCAGCCACTCACATCCTCACGGAATGCCCGGCAGTAGCAGCAATACGGGAAGCACACCTCGGGATCATCGTACTGAACTCGGAGAGTGTGAGGGTGGTATCGGTCAGAAGGCTGGCCTCTTCCGCTCGCGAGATAGGCCCGATTGAGAGGCCTACATGCTTATGGCTTCGTCCGCCCACATACCTTGTTCTATCTATCTAACCTCGATTGAAAAATATTGCACGAAACGCAACGTATTGAGCCAATTAGACCGCATTTATGATCCGAATTGATTCCTTTCTCCGTTCACCCTTCAACTGAAAGTTTTGATACAAACTCATTGGACCCTAGGGATTGATTGGGACGATCCAACACCGCCGAATGTAGTCAAGATTCAGAATCAACTTCTGTTTGAGATACCTGCCCTTGTGAGCTTGAAAATTCTTCGATATATATTTTTCTAGATAATTACGTTTCATGTGAGTTACACGGAATCTGTGATGCTTCGGAAACTGAATATTTCGGAGTCACTGATGTTCGAGTTGTGGACTCCTTGAATAACAATGAAATCAGTTTAGTTTGTGCAAAATTTAAAGTTGCCCTTTCGAAAAAAATTTGTATCCATAAACTCGAACATTGTGGCGCCGTTTTGATAGCTCAATTACTGAAGTTTGTAATTGATGGTTATGGAAACTCAGTTAATGTTTACAGTGTTAATGCATGGACAGATTCCATGATAGTTATTTCGTGATTGAAATCTTCACCCCACAAGTGAAACTCATTTGTTTTGGAAAGTGTCACCCTTATTCAGGAGATAATTTCCCCGTCTAACTGGTCCCATGTCCAATGTGAATGTTACCCTGCCGATCCCGCGTCACGTGAGCTGTTGCCCAAAGAGTTGCTCGAAAGTGAGTTATAGTGGGTTGAAGATCCTTGGCCGAGACTTCCTACGAGTGAGTGGTCCTCCAATAATTCCGACATTCCTTCTGTACCTGAAAGTACCTTGGAAAAACGGACTTTTGTTTCAACGTTTTCTTCGGAAACGATTGTCTCAGTTTTGGACTTCGAATGCGACGCACTGCTCAACAAGCGCAACAGAATATTCTGACAGATCGACCTAGAAAAAGGTATGAATCCGAAACACCTAGTAAATAGACTACTAAACCTGGTGAAACTAGGAACCACTGACGACAGAACAATACAATAGGCCCCAGCTGGTCTCAGTGTTGAGGGAAACCTCAAGGTAAACCCGGAATCTCGCTCGTCAGCCTTAAACCAACCAACCAACCAAGCTCCTTGATGAGTTTAGCACCCTCTTGGAAATTCAGTGAGTCACATTGCATGTGATTTCAAATTTTTATCTTACGAGAGAAAACGCGCAAACCCCCTATAGGGTCCCATCTCTCCTTAGGAGATGGAAAGTTCCCTTACCCTTTCAAATAAATGTACCCAAACTCAAGCCATTTCAAGGGAGACTTCTCTCCTGGAAAGTGAAAAATTTCCCCCAAAAACCTTATTCAAGTTGACCCCTTTTCTTGATTCTGATGGTGTGGGCGGACGTATTGACCGATCCGCTGTATCTTTCAAATCGAAGTAACCTGCTCATCGCCTCACTAGTCTCATTATTGAATATACTCATAACCACTTCCTCCACCCTGGCTTACAAACTCTTTAGAATTCAGTGATCCAAAGATATTGGATTTTATCACCCATACGCACCACGATCAGTTATTTTCAAATGTTTTCGATGTTTTCGGGTGAACACCATTTTGCAACAACTTTTCACGAATTTCTCAATTGAAACCTTTTTCATATACTGAAATGGAAATGGCCCGATATTTTCTAAGGATATTAAGGAGAGCTGGAGGTGCTAAACGCTGTGAAACGTACCTGTGTCTGTTTGTCTGCATGGCTACAAAAGCGGTGCATGAAGAATTTGTATCCGAACTGACAACTGAAGCGTTTCTCGTGGCTCTACGTTGGCGTCGTTTTATTGCACGGAGTGGTAGATGCTCTCATTTGTATCGTGATTCCGGAACCAATATCATTTGCGCCCGCAATTATATCGCTTCCATCTCAGAAGCAGAAGCTGTAGCAGATTCAATTTCATATAAAATGCCCAGAAGTTCCAAATTTTGGTGGACTTTGGGAGTCAGGTATAAAATCCATTGAGTCACATTTGAACACGGTGATATGATCTCAGAGAAGAACACCACACAGATCGAGACAGTTGTGAATCCCAGGTCGTTATCTCCGTTGAGTTCTGATCCCAATGATCTGCAGGCTTTAACTCTCAGGCATTTCCTAACACTTCAACCAATGAATTCTCCTTTTGATCCGGAAATTGTAAAATCAATATAGGGCGTTCACGAATGTGGGAACGTTTACTTCATATGCAAGAGTCATTCTGGGGGCGCTGAATGCAGGAATACATCCATGCCCTCATTCAGCGCAGCAAGTGGACTAATCCGTCTTCTCCCATTGTTCCAAATACTCCAGTCATTCTGGAAGATGAACTCACATCCCCCTAAAATGGCACATTGGCAAAATTGAGACTGTACACTCCAGTGTGGACGGTGTGAGCAGAGTGGTTACTGTCAAAACGCTGAAAGGTATTTATAAAAAGCCTACTAGCAAGGCTGCCCTTTACCCGTTAATGAGTTTTTTTTTCTCTACACCTCTACTATTATTTTTGTTTACTAGCTATATTTCATATAGCAATATAGTTTGAAGTTTCAACTGTTTGTAGTCAATTATAAGTCCGTCATTTTGGGGTTAAAATGAAATATTTTAAGTAAGCGGTATGTTCAGTTCCCGTTTATTTTCTCAGCCCCAGTAAGTGTTTGATCTTCGAATGACATTCCACGTCTGAATTTTCCTCGAGAACAATGGCAGATCTAGATACAAGACCAAGTGCCAAGCTGTCAGAGACGAATATAAGCCATCATGAAAAAAGTTAGGTTTAGGAAGACTCGCTACTATTTATACCCCAAAAATCCCAAGCAAAGCAGTGTCTTCCCAAGGAAAATAGTCAGTTATATTCAGCTGTGAGAAGGAATGAGAGGAACTCCGGCTAAAATCGAGGTGGGTCTCATATTGTTATGAGTACCATATCATGTTTGCCATTTATGTTTGTTTATGTCCAGTTCCTGATTTAATCTCTTAACAGAATGAGTACTGTCCATTTTATTTGCATCTCGCCCAACGAGGTCTCACAGCTTCTTGAGAAAGGTGGGATTGATTATGATAGTTCTTATCTCTGGATTGTCTGAGACCGGATATGTTCCTTTTAATTAGCCAGGGTTCTTTAATAAGTGCTACGACGATGTTGCCAATTCAATATTACAAACACGTAATGTATGAGGGTGGATAATAACTGGTGTAGAGGGATACCACGGTGAGTTTGATAAACAGTTGTCGGTGGTTTTCGATACCTTTGGATGATTTTCCGAACACATATTTCAAAATGTCACTTATATCATCGCTGCGCTGGCTCAAGATACCTGTATACCACAGCTGTTTCTGGATAAGAACACGGCTACACATATATGATGAATGGTGGCTGTATATTGATACATTGTTCTATTTATAACAATTATGATATCAATAAATTTCTTGAATATTATACTAATTTCATTTTATTTTTAAATAATTTTATTTCAATTCCATTCAATTCGTTTTGATATAGTCCAGTTTATGGAGTTCTCATTTTATTTATTAAATTTAATTTTAATTTATTGAATTTATTTCAAATGATTTGATTTCATTATCATTTATTCTATTCAATTTAATTTTTATTGAATTTCAATCAATTTTATTCAAATTTATTTAATTTTAAATTAGTTTAATTAAATATATATAAATTTTATTAAATTTAAATCAATTTATTTAATTTTCAATAATTTTAACTTTATTTATTTCATGTAATTTTGATTTATTACATTTATTTCAAATTATTTTATTATATTTTCAATTATTGTCTTCAATTTTATTTTCATTTCATATTAATTTATTTTAATCAATTTATTTTATTTCAAATTCATTTTTATTATATTTTATTGAATTTATTTCGATATATTTTATTTTAATTTATTTTAACTTTATTTATTTAATTCAATTTCAATTCATTGATTTTAGTTCAAATTATTCAATTTAATTTTTAATTATTTCATTCAATTTAATTTTTATTTCATTTTAATTTATTTAATCCATTTCATTTAATTTAAAATTATTAAATAAGTTATCTCCTGGACTATTTGTTCAAAACTTCAATTTTGACAAATCCTGTCAAAAACCATAAAATATATGAAAACTCTTAATCTCAGTAGAGTTCTGGGCTATGAGGAAATTTTGATATTAATGAACACAAGAATGATAATACTATATTACTCAGAATTGAAATGATTCGAATTTACAGAATAATAATCAAACAATAATGAACGTTAAATCTAAATCTTCCTCATGGAATACCTATCCTCTAAGAAAGCTACCCTATATTAATTTCAATCGAATATCTTCAAAACGCATGTGTTGTGAAAAAAGTGCAAAAACACGTCGATTTCTAATCCAAGGGGGACATCTTCCTATCAAAACCTCAACTGTCATACCTCTCCCCCCACCCTTGGTCACTATCACCCAAACAATTTGAATAGGGAAAGTAGTATTTGTGACACATCATTAAAAGGTGATTCCATAAGCAATACAGCCATGTAAATTTTTGCTACCTAACTTTTTATTTTGGCGCCCTCTTGGGGGAAAATAAACTGTTCCTTATTCCAAATTATGATACTTCATTTGCAAGCTAATTTGACATAAATTCGGTAACAATGCAATATAGAATTTTTCTAAGGGAAAAGGCAAAATTGCGGCTCCAAAATGGCAGACAAGATTTCTAATTATGGTCCGATTCGATTCAAAAATGATACGTAGTGGTTTTCTGGGTCAGAAATTATGATTTATTTGTCAATGCAACGAAACAAGATGGTGGCTCCAAGATGGCGGACAAAATTTGTGATTATAGTCCGATTCGAATTGAAATTAGTATGTTTTTGTCGATGCAAAAAACAATATTGCGGGTGAAATTTGTAATTATGGTTCGATTCGACCCGGCACCGAAAACGAATTCTTCAAAACACATGTGTTTTGAAAAAAAATGCAAAAATTTAAAATCCAAGGGGAAAATCTTCCTATCATAACCTCCACTGTCATACCACTCTCCCCACCACTTAGTCACTCATACAATTTGAATAAGGAAAGTACCAAGTGTGACACAGCATTGAAAAGTAATTCCATAAAGAATTCAGACATGTGAGTGTTCGCTTTTCATTTCGGTGCCCTCTTGCAGGAAAAACAACTGTTTCGTTTTCCAACTTATAATATTCAATTTGAAAGCTAATGTGAAAAATTCACGAAATCATAACAAAAAGTTCAAAGATTAATATTGTATGAACTCACAAATTGGAAAATTATGCATTAATTGCTCAAAAACGTCACACAACCTTTCGAGACTAACTTATACTCATGTATGATAGTTCATGGCGAACACTTTGAGCATCTACTGTGAATTAGTGCAGTTTGAAACGATTGGATTTGAATTTATGCAAGAGTTTCCAATTCTTAAGTTTATTCTATGTAAAAAAAAATTATTTTTCAAAAGCATGAAACGGCACTATTATTATGTTATATTAATGTGATTTGCAATAGAAAAATACATAAACACTCAGTAATTGAGAAACAGTGACAGTTGTCATAAATACAAAGAAAAGAGTATTGTCATCGTTGATTATTCTTTTGAATTTATGCTTACAAATTATCATATCAATATATAAAGAAGCTTTTCATTTTCATAAATACTACCACGGTGAGTTATCCTTTTAATTATCTTCCATTGATATTTATACATTGTCATTTTCTCTTAGTAGCGCTGACGTGGTCGAAATCTGGAACTTAGATTCTAGAAAAAAGCAGTTCTTAGCTGGGTTAGTGAGAGACCCAGAATCTTTGGATTGTCCTATTGCGGTTCGCCTGCATATATTGCCGAAACCAAGGGTTTCATCGATTTATTGGTGAGAAATTTCCATTTTGTTTATGATTCAAGAAATATAAACCTGAGATCATATGTATATAGAGAACATTACTATTATGGGTATTCGTCCCTGCTCCTGTTAAACTTGTGTGGAACATTTGTTATGAAAAGGAACATTATTTAGCTATTAACATTTCGTTCTATTAGTTTTAGTACTCATTTCATCACATCTCATTCATCTAAAAATAGAAAATTGTTAGGCCTTCGGTTCAGGCAATATTTTGTCGAATTGATCATAAGCTGCTTTGTTGATTAAATAATCTTTCTGTTTCTGATTGAAACCTTTATCTCACGACCCACAAGTTACATTTACATTATTTTCATCCTCAGTTTTATCAATTAAAACAGAGACGTAACAATTGGCGCCCAACTCAGTGGTTCAAATACAGGTATTATATAAAAAAAAATGTTTACAAGATCAGGGGCGCGTTTTTCTAGACCAAGCAAAGAACCTGTGTTGGATGACTCTATTCATGAGTCTCCTGCAGTTCCTCAAAATAGGAGCGTACTTTCTGGTAACAATTTTATTCAAAATGAAAATAGAATTGATAATACAGTGTCTGAAGTCATTGAGACACATATTCAAAGAGGTCCGCATAATATACCGAATGTATCAATGCCAAATATTTTTGTAAATAATACAGTTCCTCAACAATTGAGAATGCACTCGTTTTCAAATACTAATCAATATCCTCTCAGTAATAATTCCAATCCTCATATATTCAATGTTCAACAAGTTCCAAATCAGAATCAACAGTTTTGGTCTTTTCCGTTGCCTAATAATAATAATGGTCGTGTAAATTCAAATACTCATACCAGAGATTGTTGTAGACCAAGTGTTCCTTTTGGTCAACCATCAGTACCAGTTCAAAATCTGGGAAGTAATATAATGATGGATGTTTACAAATGTAAAAAATTCTTTCCTAATTTTGGTGCAAGAGAAGGGGAATTCGGTAGAGAATTTATTAATAATTTGGAAAGCTCTATGGAAGATTTGAATATTCCTTCGGAGTATAAAACGCGATTAGCAAAAAAGTGTTTGTTGGGAGATGCGCAGAAATGGTTTTCAATGTTTGTGTCGGATAATAGTACATTTGAAGAGTTCAAGGCATTATTTTTAGAAGAATTTTGGGGGGAAACAGCACAGATAATTGTTCGTTATGAAATCGATAACGGTTATTATAAAAGACAGGGCGAATCGAAAATGGCACCATATTTCATTGATATAATGAATAGGGCCAAATACATGAATAATATAGGAAGTGAAAAATGTATCATTTATAATATATCGGCACACTTTTCACCAAATGTTGAAAAAACTATTTTATCTATGGATAATCCAACTATATCAAGTGTATACAAATTATTACAAAGATTCGATGATGCGGAAAACAAACGAATGATACGTATTGGAAACAAAAAGCAACCATTTGATGTCCAAAACAAAAACGATTTTCGTCAAGAGCAATCTTCATCTGGAAATAATACTATGGAAAATAAGTAGATAAAAAATGAGAGAGCAACGGGAGGAGGGTCTATACAAATGAGAGAGCAACGGGAGGTACATGTCAGGAAGTGCACGTGTCAGGTATCAGATTACATTTGATAACATCCGGTAGGCGAAATTTGATACGGGTTCAATGACCTCTTTCAAAATGAATGCACGTGTTGGATATCAAATTACTTGGAATTTGCTGACGCCATATTTCCGGTGGGCGAAATTTGATACGGGTTCAATGACCTCTTTCAAAATTAATGCACGTGTCGGATATCAAATAACTTGGAATTTGCTGACGCCATATTTCCGGTAGACGAAATTTGATACGGGTTCAATGACCTATTTCAAGGTTAATGAATGCACGTGCCAGGTATCAGATTACATTCGATAACATCCGGTCAATGAAATTTGATACCGGTTCAATGACCTCTTTTAAAATGAATGCACGTGTTGGATATCAAATTACTTGGAATTTGCTGACGTCACGTTACAGACCAGTCTCGACAAGTAAGAGAAATCCGAGATGGGTTTAATGACCTCTTTCAATAAGTGCACGTGTCAGGTATCAGATTACATTCGATAACATCCGGACAACGAAATTTGGTACGGGTTAAATGACCTTTTTTAAAATAAATGCACGTGTCGGATATCAAATTACTTGGAATCTGCTGACGCCATATTTCCGGTAGGCGAAATTTGACACGGGTTCAATGCCTTCTTTCAAGGTTAATGAATGCACGTGTCAGGTATCAGATTTCATTTGAAAACATCCGGTCACGTGTCATCAGCAGAATCCAATACAGGTTCAACTACCTTTCATAAAGTCAAAACCTATGAGAGAGCAATAGGAGTCAAGGTCAACACCTATGAGAGAGCAATGGGAGTCAAGGTCAAAACCTATGAGAGAGCAATAGGAGTCAAGGTCAAAACTATAAGAGAGCAAAGAGATTCATACACATACAAGTCTTCTCGAAAAATCCTCCCCTCTACTATTTTGATAAAAATATATAAACCGGGGAAAATATTATAGCAAGCATTCTCTTATCAAAATGAGAAATACCGATTTCAAATTTGACTTGTCGAAAGAATATTTTTGCAAAGAAAAATCAAAAGTGGTTTTGTGTGAAAGAAAATTCCCATTGAATAAATCCAAATGTAAATTTGTTGTTGTGAATCTTTCATATGATTTTAATTTCTCTCCATGTATTGAAATTACTGGAAATAAGGGAGACCGAGTGATTTTCACAGAAAACGAGTGGAAGCAGTTTTTGACACACCAAGGAATCATAACCAATTATTTGTACTCATCAGATCAACCGAAGACCATTGAAGACGATAGATTCACCATTGAGTTTAGCCAATTTACTAATGGAAGAGTAGTCAGAATCATAAAAGACCACTCCTCAGTGTACTTGGGGTTCGAAACAGTTTGCAACCTATGGGAACTCCAATCCCTAATTGATTATAGGGTAGATATCTTGAAAAGATATCATTATGGAGAATATTTCCAAATTTTGAAAAATGGACTGTGCAAGCTGAGTGGTGATGTGTTGCAAAATGCTTTAAATCTGCTGCAACCAAGGGTGAACCACAATAGTGAAAATATAAGTCTAACTCTGGAATTCATCCATCTTTACCCAGAAGTTTTCTTAGCTGAGTTTTCTGATAAACCATGAATAGGAGTGTGGCCATTGATGAAAGTCGTAATAAAACTTATTATATGTTCACATGGAAATTTGCATACAAGAATTCTCGGAAAACATATTGGGCTTATGAAGCAATCGATAGAATGCGCTTTGAGAGGCGAATAACAGTAACTTCGAATATCATCGCTCCAATTTTGGATTCAACACATAGACAAATAATTTTCAAGCAAAGATTTTGTGAATAATTTATAATGTAAATATTGTATAAATAAAACTGTTTTGTGAATTTCATATCGTTTTATTTGGAAAAATATCATACAAAATCATTTTTTGATATCCACGAATTATACTGATTGCTCAGGCCTAACAATTTGATGTAGAGTTTGTCTCCTTTTTTTCTTAGGACTTTTTCTACTAGAAACACATCGAGATGTTTAACTTTCTGGAGTTCTTCTTCATAAAATCCACCTTGTATCTCAACATCATTTTGATCTTTGAGAAAATAAACAGCAGGATTTGACTGATAGACTTTTCTCACAGTGAAAATTTCATTGGACCAGTTTGGTGTATACCCTTTAGCAAATGCCTCCCTGTACTTACTTATTCTTACATGATCATTGAGTTCAAATTTTCGTTTCCTTGGATCCACTGTTTTGAGATGACCATAGATGTTATTGAGTAAATACTTCTCATGGATTTTTTTTACATCTTTGGGTTTCATTCCTATCGTGCTATGTACGGAATTGTTATAGTTAGAAACTATATCAGGTAGAATACCCAACCATTTGTAGCTTCCTTGTAGGCTGAATTGTTTCCACATTTTATTTTTCAAAGTTCTGTTTACTCTTTCAACTATACTAGCTTTCAAATTGGAGAAAGTACTGTAATGATTAATTTTCCACTTAACCATCAGCTGCTTGAATTTTCCATTGTAGAACTCTTTTCCCATATCAGTTTGTAAATTCTTGGTTTTAGTTTTCATATCTCTTAATATTTTTTGCATGGCATCAGTCACATCTCTTGCACTTTTAGTTTTAACGGGCTCACACCAAACATATTTGGAAAATACGTTTATAACGACCAGAATGTACCTAAATCCTTTGTTAGTTTTGGAGTAAGGAATCATTTCAACTAAATCAGCTTGAAGTAGATCATTCAAACCCTTGATGATAACACGCCTTCTTTTGAATCGTCTTCGTGAATTTCTGTGTAATTCTCCTACAATGTCTTCTTTGACTTTATCCATTTTCAGTTATCGGGCACTGAAGTACAATTTCGACATACAGTTGATTATGTTGCTGCTGATTGACTAAAAAAGTGATCTTATCACCTTTATTTAAAACCTTTCCTATGATACTAATTAACGGAACAGTATCTGCATCTTCTTCAACTAGTGATATATATATATATATATATATATACATCATTTGGTATAGAATTGATGCTTTCAATTTTTCCAGAAACAGGAAATTCATAGGACGTCGCATCATTTTCCAACACAAAAAAACCAACACTCTTCCTGATATCCTTGGTTGCCCTCAAATGAAGAACACATTTCGTATGATACGAAGATGGATCCCATATGTAGAAAGGTGTATTGATCGGTGAGGCTCTTGAAAGTGTTTCTGGTTTAGCATATGGTGTTTGAGATGTTCTCAGGAAATGTCTTCCGAATTTATCGATGGGCTAAACACCGAATGATGTCAAATCTTGGAGATTTTTTATTTTATTATTCCTGCCTCGCGAAGTTCCTCCAATATGCTTGTAATTTCATTTTTCACACCGGTATTTCCAGCACATTGTGATGCAATCAAGAGTTTCAATCGCTCCACTAGCTCATTGAAATCATCAAAATATTTATATTCAACCGGTATGTTGTTGAAATCAAGCATAGTTAGCCCTGAGCCCACTTTACTCCTTGTAGTCCTACCTGGGGCCGAACTAATTCATGACCTGTATTTGGGAAGAGATAAACTGGTATCTTTTTGAGTTTTTTCAAGATTTCGTTCTTTAGCCAAAGAGTGTAAGGATGTAATTCGTGGTTTTATTATATTAACAAACTTTGATGCATGTGATGTTGATAAACCCCTTGCAGGATCATAATGGAGGTAATGTGCATTACTTCTTCTCATTATATCGATATATGAATCAACATCTTTATTTCTATACCCAAGGGGTTGTTTCTTGAACAGCAATTCATATAAGCCTGCAGTTCCACTGTATTTGAACTTGTTATCAATAACAATATCGGCACCATCAAAATCCACAGAGGAGCTACCTATGGCATATTTTTCCGTAGACGGATCAAAATAAACTCCAAAAGTGTCATCAAACGTATTTTTCGTATCTGAAATTTTGTCTTCTATATATGCACGGGGCAAAGGAATCGCAAACTGTTGTAAGTATTGTTCTTGTGGATTCAGTACAGGGCGCATACTTTCCTCGAAATAACTTCCATCGAAGTCGGATTTTGGAGCGGTTGAATCATGTTGAAATGTCTCTTCATCAGGAGTGATCTGATAAAATTCTTGAGGTGTTGGTTGGTGAAATTCTTGAGGTGTCGGTTCATGAAATTCTTGAGATTTTGGTTGATAAAACTCATGAGGTGTTGATTTATGCAATTTTTGGGGTGTCGACTGAGAACTTGAATGAGGTGATTTAATTTCATTTTTCAATTCTTGCTTGAACTGAGTCGTTAGGGGCTGTTGAACAGCAGACAAAAACTCTTTCAAAGGTTGAGTGATTGGTTCATAAGTTTTTTCTAAATGTGAATGAGATTTTGCTATATCGGATTTCAATGTCTTATATTTTCTTCTCAAAGCTTTCCTTGCTCTTAATAGTTGTTCATTTAATTGACTATTCATGATGACTGACAACTATACCACAATCTTGATGTTTATATATAAATGAATGTATCGAAACCTTTTCTGTATCGCCCCTCATTTAAGGAACAATCTTTATCGATAACGAGAAAACTAAATTTGTCTTTCCAACAATAAGAGCATAGTTCTTTGAAATTCTGCAAGGACATGTCTATACTGACATGATCATCATATATATGCTTCAGATTTGTTAGATCTTGTTGAAAGATCATGAGCAAATTAGCATTATCTCGAATGAGTTGTTTGGAAATGGCAGAATAAGTTTGACATAAATAGAAACAATCCGTGTGTCTGTGACGGCCGAAACAGAAATAATTTTTGATTATATTTTGATCACATGTAGTAACATCATCGAATATTATGACTGAATGATCATGTATATTTTCAGGAAGGATAACTTCAACAGAATCCTTATATTCATGGAAACCAATTTCTTTCATAGGTGCCAGCAAAATCCTCAAATAATTATATTCAGGTTGATATAATGATTTTGAAAATAAGTATACATTCGTGAAACGAAGGCCGTTGGGTTGCTCCAGCAAAGACAACATCACATTAGTTTTGCCTGATCCACTTGCTCCAACGAGTAAACCTCTTTTAGATTGACCTCCAAATAGCGCACCATGTTTTCTAACATTATTCTCTACATTGATCACATCATGATTAATAACCGGAAGCAACACCTTTTGTTTTTCGGTCTTCATCATATTGAAATAATCTTTATACTAACATTAGTGCAGATGGAATAGGTATATATACGTGTATCTAAGTTGATCAAAACATAATATAATGGGACAGCAAAAGAAATCAGTCGTTAGTACGACTGGAAACACAAGAAAGAAAGGTCGAGGTTTTCTGAATACTTTGATCAATAAAATTCCAGTAGAAATACATGTCCCTGGATATAATTACTGTGGTCCTGGTACCAAATTGAAAAAGAGATTACTGAGAGGGGACAAAGGCGTAAATCCACTCGACGAGGCTTGTAAGCAACACGACATTGCTTATTCCAAAAGTAAAGATATAGAATCAAGAAATATTGCAGACAAGAAACTGGCAACATTTGCTTCCGAACGTTTAAAATCATCCAATGCACAATTGGGGGAAAAAGTAACAGCATTAGGTGTATCTAATATCATGAATCTTAAGAGCAAGTTGGGGATGGGATTGAAACAAAAAATAAAAAAACCGAAGAAACAAAAAAAGGGTGGTGAACTGAAACTTGCCAAGAAACGAAAGAATAAACAGAAGAAAAGAGTCATACCAATTCCAAAGAAAGGTGGATTTCTCCCATTTTTACTACCACTACTAGGTGCGCTAGGTGCTGTAGGAGGTGGGGCAGCATCTATTGCTTCAGCAGTTAACAAAGCAAAATCTGATAAACAAAGGCTCATTGAGCAAAAGAGACATGATTTAGCGATGGAACAAAAAGGAAAAGGTTTATATTCGAGACCACGCAATGGTTATGGAATGTTTGCTCAACCGTATCAAAAAAACTGTTGAAGTTACCACGCCGAGCCTTAACCAATATCGATTTGATAGAGAATGCGAAACGTTTGAGGATTCCTTACTTTCGAGGTGTTTTCATGAGGGATAAACTTCCCACAAAAATAAAGAGTAAGGAGTGCGGCATTATCAATCTTGATTCTGACGTAGGAGAAGGAACTCATTGGACGGCATACTTCAAGAATAATGATGAAGTTATATATTTCGATAGTTATGGAAATCTCAAACCACCAAAGGAATTGATAAAATATTTCATCGGCGCTGGTGACGTTAAAAATATCAAATATAACTATGATTCCTTACAGAAGTTTAATTCTTATCAGTGTGGGCAATACTGTCTATTGTTTTTATATAATCAGTATCTCTGATGTATTTCCTTCACTAATCAATAAACTATCATTGGGAAGTTATGTCTTTTACTTTCACATTGAGTGATTCATCTTCAGTGTTGAGTTATAATTTCAACCCTCCAATTTATCTGGATGATGATATGGAGTATGAAATAGGCTTGGCAAATTTCGATTCTTTCAATGTTATTCCAAATATAACAAAATTAAACAATGTTTTGGTATGGGGGGAACGAGATGAATTTAGTTATATAATTCCTGAAGGATTTTATGATGTAACAGATATTCTCGATATCCTCATTAAACAGATGACCAGTAACAATGAATATGTTGAGGTATCAATCGACCCAAATTGGACTACTTCAAAAGTGGTCATTCGGACCAATATCAAAATCAATTTTTCAGTACAAAATTCCATTGGTCAATTATTAGGCTTCGGAAAGAGAGTCCTCAATGCAAATAACATCTACAAATCTGATCATGAAGTGAAAATTCTTTCAATCAATACAATTTCTGTTGATTGCAATATTGCGATGGGTTCATTTTTGAATGGCAATCCAGTGCACATGATTCATCAATTCTTTCCGACAGTACCGAGAGGGTATAAAATAGTAGAAACCCCATTGAATATTCTGTATTTCCCCGTCACTATCAAGACAATCAACAACATAACGGTTAGAGTTGTCGATCAAAATTTGAATTTAATTGATTTCCGGAGAAGGAAGACTCTTTAAACAATGGTCTGGAGATTTGATAAATCAGCATTCCAGCAACCCTATAAAAAGAAGGTTAAGCGACCTTCGAAATATAGTATGAAAGCAACTGCCGAATTACTAACACCAAAACACAAAGAGTACTTGAAGTCTTTGGGATTGGAACTCTTGATATAATGGAATTGCTACAAATCACGAGTGAACCATTCAGTGACAATGCAATCGAAGATTATCAGTTTCATACATATCAACCTTATATCACCAGTGAAATCAAATATAATGACGAAATGAGAATTCCAATTCAGGACTTGGACGCTTATACATCACCTTGTAACTCATATATCTATATAGAGGGAAAACTCACAAGACCGGATGGGGAGCCAATTACGAAAATAAAATTCATCAACAATGCAATATCGTTTTTATTTCGTGAACTCCGATATGAGCTGAACGGTGTGGTGGTAGACTCTGTCAGAAATATTGGACTAGTATCAACGATGAAAAATTACCTATCCATGAATGAAAATGAAAGTATACCTATGCAAAATGCTGGTTGGTTTCCTAAACTTGATGATGTGAATGCTGCGACAAGAGATAAAATATTAGTTGATGATGATGGGAATTTCAATGTATGTATTCCGCTCAAGCTATGGGCTGGCTTTTTTGAAGACTTCAGAAAAATTGTGGTCAATATGAGACAAGAACGAGTTTTGATTCGTGAGAGTCATGATTTGGATGCTGTGATTAGTATAGATGATTCTGAAAAACCGAAAGTGAGCATAAGCAAACTGAGTTGGTGTGTCCCTCACGTGACACTAAGTATTCAGGAACAACTAGAGTTGAATAAAATAATAAATAGCAATGTCGAACTTCCTCTGAAATTCAGAAGCTGGGAATTGATTGAGTACCCTTCTCTGAATGAAACAACAAGACATACTTGGGCTGTGAAAACAACTACGAAGGTTGAAACTCCGCGACATGTTATTATTGCATTTCAACAAGGTAAAAAAGGAAAGCTCACCACTGATATGAGTACATTCGACCACTGCAATCTCAGCAATTTGAGAGTATTTCTGAATTCCGAACGATATCCTTACAATGACTTGAATCTTGATTTCAAAAATAACAAGTTTGCAAAACTCTATGGAATGTATGCCAACTTCCAAGAGAATTACTACTATCTCAAATCAAATCAACCTATTCTCAATCCAAATGAATTCAAAGTGAAGGCACCTCTGGTCCACATCGACTGTTCACGTCAAAGAGAAGCTATTCAGACCGGTTCCATCGTACTTAGAATTGAAATTGAAATTGAAACTGCTGAAACCACACCCAAAGATGTAACTGCATACTGCCTTATTCTACACGAGAAAGAATTTTCATATAATCCATTGACGAAAATTGTTATATATATATATATATATATATATATATATATATATATATATAGAATTGCATATTAGAAAAATCAGTTCGAAAATGATATCGGAGTATCGAAGAAGATTGAAGCAACATCATAAGAACCTGAAAGTACTCAAACAATTGATTGAGTCATACAATTCGAAACAATCATTAATAAGAAAACTTATCAAATTGAAAATATGATATTGGTTATAGATGTGCAAGGTTTCACTATCGAAAATGATAAATTTATAACAAAGGAATTGGCTGCATTCGATGGAATTAAAGTTTCTCACTATGTGTTCAAACCTCCATTTCCATTGAACATGCTCCCACCAAAATTCCATAGTCAGGCCACTTGGTTGATGTATAATCATCATTGTATAGATTGGAATGATGGATTCACACCATTACATCAATTTGGGAATATAATGAAGAGGCTCACTGAGGGAGTTGATACTATTTTTGTCAAAGGAAGGGAAAAAGCAGAATACATCAAAAAATTCACCCAGCAACCAGTCATAGAATTTGAAGAACATCCCGGTTTACGAGCATCTGAAACAAGTTGTTTTCATCATACTAAAGATAATTGTGTATGTGCTCTTTCAAATGTTCATTCTCTATATCAAAAGTATATTATGGACACATCTCAATAAATATATTTCCAAAAAAGCATTGTATTCTTTAAGATTTTTATTACAGGAATTTATTATGTCAGCACTTGAGACTTGCCTCGACAAGTCATAATATTTGTTTATTCCGACACCAGCTGTCGTCCACCTTGCAACATCTGCAATTCATCATCAATGATAACTCGGCAAGTCATTCACCTCATAGCATTCGACTGTCTAGACACCAGATGTTCCCCACAAGGTCATTGATCGCTATAGAAACAGCAATGCGCAAGCGTATATTGAGAGCTACATGTATTTAATCGGGACTGTTCTAACAATTACAGTTAGTATTTCCACCACTGAGGTTGATTAATCATGAAATGTGACAAATGTAACAAGAATTTTTCGAGAAGAGATAATCTACGCCGACATTTGCAAAAAAGATGTCCTTCCAAAGAAATTAATGGTGTACCAGCAAAAAGAGTCAAATTGGATGATATATCCACCAGTGTTCCGCAGTCAAAAATACTCGAACTGAGTGTTGCATCCACCAGCGCTCAGCAGTCGAGAAAAAGGTTGCATGCGAATATTTCATCGAAACTGGAAGATGGCATCGAAAAACTGCAACATGCATTTAAGAATAGAATAGCAAGTTATCGATTTAAAAGCAGTGGACATCATATTGATTATGTCAACTTCATGGAAGATGTGAAACCGAAAGTTCTGAACATCATCTCTGAATATATACAGGAACATAAAAGTTTGAAAATTAATTTTGAACTGTTCGGACATTATATCATATCTGAGAAACAGTTGAATGATATGAAATCCTTCAACACAAAAAACCAAACCACAACTCGTTCCACTGACTTGGATTGGCTTTATGAGGAATTTAGAAACGAAATGATTTCAAAGGCTTCAGAATTCCAGGAAAGAGACTCAGGCTGGTCATTACAGAAGATATGGTATCTGGATGTGAATATGAACAAATACAATCCACTATCAGCCTCTTCATATATCATGTTGCCCAAATCCAATAATATAAAACGAGCCGTTCTGAATGTGAAGAACTTGGATAATGCTTGCTTTGCATGGTCCATTATGGCAGCGATTTTTCTATCTAATGGAGATCCTTCTAGCCCATCTTCATATCCACATTATACTACATTACTTAACTTCCAAGGTATTGATTTTCCAGTTAAACTAAAGGATATATCCAAATTTGAAAAAATGAACAATATATCCATCAATGTTTTCGGGATAGAAACAAAATTCAAAGAACGTAAAATGACAACCAACATCGTGGGACCCTTACATTTCACAACACATCGATCTGCAACACATGTGAACCTTCTAGTGATAGATGATTTGGATGAAAATTATCACTACTGCCTCATTACAGATTTATCAAAGTTAGTTTCAAAGCAAAAGTCTAAGCATAATGGGCGTGTATATATTTGTGATGGTTGTCTCCAATTCTTTCCTACAAGTGAAAAATTGATGACTCATCAACAGTATGATTGTAATCATCTGTGCGTTTTACTTCCAAAACCAGATGTGATTACTAACAAGTATGGCGAGGTTGTACCTGGAAATATTCTCAAATTTACCAATCTGGAAAAACAACTTCCAGTTCCTTTTGTGATTTATGCTGATTTTGAGAGTTTGCTGAAGCCTATTCATCATACTGAACCATCAGATGATCATTCATTCACATTAAAAGCGTATGAACACGAGCCATATTCATTCGCTTTTTATGTGAAGTGTAATTTTGATGACAAATACTCGAAATTTGTACAATATCGTGGAAGTGATTGCGCCGAGGTTTTTGTTAAAATGTTGGATGAGCTCGTTTTGGATCTATATAACAAACATTTAAAACATGTGAAAGAAATTCTGCCACTTTCAATAAAAGAAGAGAGTGAATTTCAGATTTCCACAGAATGTCATATTTGTGGTAACTCATACAAACCTGAAGACACCAAAGTCCGAGATCACTGTCACTTGACAGGTGTATACCGTGCGAGTGCTCATTATAGATGCAATTTGCAATATAAACTGGTGAGATACATTCCTGTGTTCTTCCATAATTTGACAAATTATGACTGTCATCTGTTCATAAAAAAACTAGCTTCGAATAAAGAGAATATCTCAGTAATTGCTCAAAATAAGGAGAAATATATTTCATTCACCAAATCATACTTGGTTGAGAAATCAGAAAACCCCAAAGTGAGAGACAAATATATCTCTCTGAGATTTACTGACTCTTTTCGCTTCTTATCCAAATCTCTAGATAATCTGAGTAAAACACTGAAACCATCCCAATGTCGGGAGGTGAGAAAATATTTTCATGATGATAGAAAATTCAATATGATAAGACGCAAAGGCGTTTTTCCTTATTCATATGTAGATTCTCATGAAAAATTGAACCAACCTATATTACCAAGTCAATCTGAATTCTTTGATATCCTGAATAGTAGAGATATTTCAGACGGGGATTACGATCGAGCTCGTGAAGTATGGCAAGAATTTGAATGTTCAACTTTGGGAGAATATTCTGATGTCTACTTGAAATCAGATGTTCTACTATTGGCAGATGTATTCGAGAATTTCCGGGATGTGTGTTTAGAAAAATATAAACTGGATCCAGCCCAATATGTGACAGCTCCTTCACTCAGTTGGGATGCTATGCTTCGTTTAACTAAGATCGAACTACAGCTCTTAACTGATATTGATATGGTTCACTTTTTCAAGAAAGGAATTCGTGGTGGTGTAAGCCAATGTAGTAAAAGAAAGGCTATAGCTAATAATCAATTCATACCAACTTATGATCCATCCAAACCGAACTCATATATTTTATATCTTGACGCAACAAACTTGTATGGAGCTGCTATGGGTGAATATCTTCCAATGCGTGATTTCAGATGGCTTGAGCAGTATGAACTAGAGAACTTTGACTGTTTTGTAGTTGGGGATACATCATCGAAAGGATACGTATTGGAAGTTGATTTGGACTATCCGCCAAACTTACATGATGATCACAATGACCTCCCTTTTTGTCCAGATAATAGTAAGCCTCCTGGAAGTAAATATTCGAAGTTACCTCCAAATTTGATGACAAAGGAAAGATACATCATACACTACCGAAACTTGAAGCAATGTTTGAAATACGGATTGAAGCTGAAGAAGGTGCATAGAGTTTTGGAATTCACACAGTAACCATGGTTAAAGCAATATATCGATTTGAATACCAATTTACGGAATTCTGCCAAGAACGAATTCGAACGTGATCTCTTCAAATTCATCATAAACTCAATATTTGGAAAAACTATGGAGAACGTGGATAAGAGACAAAACATAAAACTTTGCAGTCACTGGGAAAATCTTCCAGGGTCTGTGGGAGCTGAAGGATTTATAGCAAAACCTCATTTCAAATCCTGTTCACTGTTCGATGAAAATTTGGTAGCTGTTCGAATGGAGAAATTAACAGTAACCTATGACAAACCGCTTTACGTAGGCTTTTCAATTTTGGATATTTCGAAAACTGTCATTTATGATTTTTTTTATGGCTATATCAAAACAAAATATGGCGATAAAGCAAAACTGTGTTACACAGATACCGATTCACTGATTTTGGAGATATTCACAGAAAATGTTTACGATGACATTAGGGAAAATATTCAATTCTTCGACACATAAAATTTTACATTTGACAATATTCACAAAATTCCTAAAACAAAATCAGTTGTCGGTAGGATGAAAGATGAATTTTCAGGAACGCCAATAGAATGTTTTTATGGTACAGGTGCGAAGGCATACTGTGTTAAAGCTACAACAGTGATGAAAAAGGCTAAAGGGGTTTCTAAAAATGTTATAGAGACTTCACTTCAAATTTCTGATTATATTCGAATTGTTGAAAGGGGTGGCTCTATCTTGCGAAAAATGTACATTTTTAATTCTCATTTACACACTATTTATACGGAGTTGAGAAACAAAATTGCGTTATCATCTAGTGATGACAAAAGATTTGTTTTGCCCAATAATGTTCAAACATTAGCCTGGGGTCATCAAAAGTTGAATCCTAAAGAAGAGGACGCAGTGTTGGATCTCCTATTATTGATGTCAGAGAATTTGATAGATGAATGAATTTTGGATCTGTAATTGTTATCGAATAAAACGAGAATATTGAAAAAATTGTTTTTTATTCAAATACCCTAAAAACATATCACTTTAAACTTCCCAAGCATGAATAACATTTTGATTGTGAAGGAGCCGGACCATCTACATGTTCCATCCACTTAGGTCGATTGTGATGAATGAAGCAAGGTAGCTGAACCTGTAGTTCAAAGTTTCCCATATATTCATCTGGTAGTTTGTGCCATACCAATAGAAGTTCCTGAGGTCTAGCCTTACGAATCAAATATTGTAGTGGAAATTGTCGTAGTTTATCTTCGGTGAATTCATATAAAGGTTTGAGCTTCTCATGTTTGGTTATAAGATCCATCAGGCAATGAGTTCCCTCCATATTTTTTGAAATCTTTCCACCAATGAAGAGAGCACTGTTACTGAAGAGCAGAAAGCTATGTAGTAAATCAGAGATTGAAGTATTGTAGACTCTGAATCATCTCTTATATTAGCTGATGGTGGGGAGGGATATAGCTTGATCCTATCTGTCCATTCAGTTGAATTATATTTCCTCATTATTAACTTGTATTCTGTGCTGTTGGCTGGTATTGAAATTTTTAGAGTTTCCACATCATTGAATTCAAACGGAATCATCCTCGCCCACTTGGAGGGCCAAGTTTCATTCCAAGTACCATTAATATCAAAGCATATGAAAACTTCACAAACGTTGTTGGGCTGTTGAATGAAGAGAAACCCTTGCCAAATGGCTTGTAAAATGATAAGATTTGTGAACATATTGATCGTTTCACACAAACTGGAGTTGGATAAACTTATCTTATAGTAATATATAAAAATGCGATGGAGGGGAAGCAAAGTGATTTTTTGAAAATCATTTGTTATCTTCAAGTCATATCATCTTTGACAAAGATGTGTGCTTCCCAAGTTTCCATTTCATTGAATCGTTTCCGACTTCAGGACTTTTCAAATGAAACAATATAATAGGTTTTGACCTTGACTCCCATTGCTCTCTCATAGGTGTTGACCTTGACTCCTATTGCTCTCTCATAGGTTTTGACTTTATGAGAGGTAGTTGAACCTGTATTGGATTCTGCTGATGACACGTGACCGGATGTTTTCAAACGGAATCTGATACCTGACACGTGCATTCATTAACCTTGAAATAGGTCATTGAACCCGTATCAAATTTCGTCTACCGGAAATATGGCGTCAGCAAATTCCAAGTAATTTGATATCCGACACGTGCATTTATTTTAAAAAAGGTCATTTAACCCGTATCAAATTTCGTTGACCGGATGTTATCGAATGTAATCTGATACCTGACACGTGCACTTATTGAAAGAGGTCATTAACCCATCTCGGATTTCTCCTACTTGTCGAGACTGGTCTGTAACGTGACGTCAGCAAATTCCAAGTAATTTGATATCCATCACGTGCATTCATTTTGAAAGAGGTCATTAAACCGGTATCAAATTTCATTGACCGGATGTTATCGAATGTAATCTGATACCTGACACGTGCATTCATTAACCTTGAAATAGGTCATTGAACCCATATCAAATTTCGTCTACCGGAAATATGGCGTCAGCAATTCCAAGTTATTTGATATCCGACACGTGCATTAATTTTGAAAGAGGTCATTGAACCCGTATCAAATTTCGCCTACCGGAAATATGGCGTCAGCAAATTCCAAGTAATTTGATATCCGACACGTGCATTCATTAACCTTGAAAGAGGGCATTGAACCCGTATCAAATTTCACCTACCGGAAATATGGCGTCAGCGAATTCCAAGTAATTTGATATCCAACACGTGCAGTCATTTTGAAAGAGGTCATTGAACCGGTATCAAATTTCGCCTACCGGATGTTATCAAATGTAATCTGATACCTGACACGTGCACTTCCTGCTGACGTGTACCTCCCGTTGCTCTCTCATTTGTATAGACCCTCCTCCCGTTGCTCTCTCATTTGTTATCTACTAAAATAATAAGCAAATGCTTAATTGGCGGGAAAGAGAATCAGAGCACAAAAATGAAAGAAAAGAAAATACAAATTTTAAATCAAGAGTGAAAGTGATGGATTTTGTAAGTGAAACTAATGAAGAAGAGGAAAACTAGATGGGCCGTATTGTAGCTCCGAAAATACGACCCTATATAAAAAAGGAGTATATTCATTTTGTGGGACTGTTTTCAAAGAATATCAAGAACAGCTGAACAAAGACATAGAAACAGTGAAACCGCCCATTATTGAAATTGAAGTTAATCATCATAGTGTAATCGCATTACTAGATAGCGGGTGTGAAGTGACTTGTGTATCAAATGAGTTTGTATGTGAACTAGAGCAAATGGGAATACAATTACCGGTTTTACCTGTCACAGGTGTTACGGTACTTGGTGCGTTTGGACAAAAAAGTAAAAGAGTTGAATATCAAACATACTTACCACTGAAATTTAATAATGAAGTAATATATACTGTTTGCCTGATAGTAAAAGATCTCATTCACCCTTTGATATTAGGAACTGACTGGTTTCACAGAACCAAAACAAAAATTGATTTCGAGAATAGTTACATGGAATGTTATATAAAACAAAAGAGAATACAAAAGAAATTCAAATTAACAAAGGTAAAAAAAAATTGAAAGAGATTGAATCAAATTATATAACAAAATTGGAAATCGACGAAATGTTGGGAAATGGTGGGACAAACGCCTCTGAGGAACAGTTGAAGCAGTTGAAAGAGTTGGTAATGCAATATGCTGTAGTATTTTCGAATAAACCTGGGTTAACAAATATTTATGATCATTCAATCAAACTCAAAACTGATATATCATTTCGAGCAAAAGGTTTTCCAATACCATTTATATATCGAGAAGCAGTGGAAAAAAAATTAGAAGAAATGTTGATGGAAGGTATAATTGAGAAATCCAATACAATGTATATCAATGGGATGGTACCGATTATAAAAAAAGATGGATCTGTTAGAATATGTTTAGATGCTAGGCAACTGAATAAAGTAATAGTTGAAGATTATGAATGTCCGTCGTTTCCGGAAGATTTATTATGTCGTTTCGATAAACCTTCGTTTATGTCAACTTTAGACTTGACAAGTGGTTATTGGCAAATTCCTCTGAAGGAGGAGTGCAGGAAATATACAGGGTTTGTATACAATAATCGTGTTTATCAATATAGGGTTATGCCTTTTGGTTTAAGTACATCTACAGCCGGAATGACAAGAGCCCTTGATCTTGTATTTGCTCCTGGGTATTCATTTGTTAGTGCGTATGTGGATGACATATTGATAACATCAACGACGTTTGAAGATCATTTGGAACATTTAGAGTTTGTTTACAAAAAACTGAAGGATGCGCGTATGAGGTTGAATATCAATAAATGTAAGTTTGTATTGGCAGAAATAAAATTCTTAGGTCATGTTATAACTTCCGAAGGAATAAAAGCAGATGAAAGTAGAACGGAAAGTATCATGAATTTTCCCAAACCCAAAAATATTAAACAACTCAGATCATTTTTAGGACTCACCAATTATTGTAGAAAGTTTTGTGAGAAATATTCAATTATTTTGCAACCTTTGACATCTTTATTGGAAAAAGAAGTGAGATGGAATTGGACTGAGGAGGTTGAAAAAGCATTTAAAAATATAAAGCAGATTTTGCATAATAATACAATGTTGTATCATCCTGTCATATCAAGGGTCTTTTACATTCAAAGTGATGCATCGTTGATTGGAATAGGAGCAAGGTTGTTTCAAATTGGGGATGATGATATTCAACATAATATTGCTTTTGCGAGCCGAATGTTGAAACCGGCGGAAATAAATTATACAACAACAGAAATTGAAGCAATGGCTATAGTCTGGGCAAGGAATAAATGGAGAAATATAATATTTGGTAGGAAGATAATTGTTCAAAGTGACCATAAAGCACTCTCTTTTCTATTGAAATGTAGATTATTGAACTCAAGGCTCACACGATGGATATTATCAATGCAAGATTTCTCATTAAAAATAATATATATATATATATATATACCTGGGAAAGAGAACAAAATTGCTGATACTTTGTCTAGATATCCTTCAGATGATAATCACAATAAATCTATAGGTCCAGAAATAATTATAGCAGAGTTGAATATGTCATTTAAAAAAGAAATTATTACCTCATTAAAGGAAATTTCCCAGTATCAGAAAGATGATTCAAGATTACAGAAATTTTTGCAGAATAATGATAAGAAAGGACTATATTTCATAAAATATAATGAAATAATTTTTGCCAAACGGAAACATGAATCACCGTGGAAAGTTTATGTTCCTAAATTACTTACAGTTACGATAATTGAAGAATATAATATCAGATATGGACATTTTGGTGTTTCAAAAACATTATGGTTGATGGAACAGTATTATATTTGGGAAAATATGAAGAGGGATATTTCGAAGGTGAGTCGTCGATGCAGAATTTGTCAACAAGCAAAAGTACATAATTGTAGTTATACTTCAATAAAATTGACTATTATACCAGAAGATGATATTGATTTGGTGGCTGTGGATTTTTACGGCCCACTTCCTGCTGGACAGTTTGGTATGAAATATATATTTGTTGTGCTCAATGTTTTCACTAAATATGTTATGTTGTATACTCTAAAACAGGCAACTACCAAAATAGTTTTGAATAAACTACTGAAGGATTACTTCATTAATGTATCAAAACCAAGGAGAATTTTAACTGATCGTGGACCCAATTTATGAGTAAAACATTCATTGAAAGTATGAAGAAAGCAGATGTGAAAATAATCCATTCAGCAGTAAGGTATCCAGAAGGAAATCCCGTTGAAAGAGTAATGCGAGAATTAGGCAGGTTATTTCGGACTTATTGTCATGAAAATCATAAATCATGGGTAACTTGGATTCAAAAAATCAATTGTTGGTTGAATTTAGTTACACATGAGTCAACAGGATTTTCAGCTTATGAGTTACACACAGGAAAAAAGCCGATTGATGAAGTGAAGAAGATTATTGATTTCCCAAATGAAGCCGAAGATGATGAAACAAAAGAATACAAAATAGAATTAGCTAGAGAACGGCTTGTTTCAAAACCGGAACGGAAAAAAAAATTCAGGAAATCTGGAAAGAATATGAGTTATTTCAATGGAGATTTAGTTTGGTTAAAAGCATGTAATTTGTCCTCTTCAGAAAATAAAAAGATAAAGAAATTCTTTTTGATATACGAGGGACCGTATGTTATCACTAAGGTATTTTCTCCGAATGCTTACGAGCTGACAGACCCTAAATGTATTGAACTAAGAGGTACATTCAATGTCACTTCCTTAAAACCATTTTCGTACTGAATAAAATAATGATAAAAATAATAATGAATCATTGAACACAGGGTTCAATTGATGAAACGATGAAAGGAGAATTTATTAAAAAAAAAAAATTTTTTTTCAATAAATTGGACGATGAAACGGCACTATTATTATGTTATATTTATGTGATTTGCAATAGAAAAATACATAAACACTCGGTAATTGAGAAACAGTGACAGTTGTCATAAATACAAAGAAAAGAGTATTGTCATCGTTGATTATTCTTTTGAATTTATGCTTACAAATTATCATATCAATATATAAAGAAGCTTTTCATTTTCATAAATACTACCACGGTGAGTTATCCTTTTAATTATCTTCCATTGATATTTATACATTGTCATTTTCTCTTAGTAGCGCTGACGTGGTCAAAATCTGGAACTTAGATTCTAGAAAAAAGCAGATCTTAGCTGGGTTAGTGAGAGACCCAGAATCTTTGGATTGTCCTATTGCGGTTCGCCTGCATATATTGCCGAAACCAAGGGTTTCATCGATTTATTGGTGAGAAATTTCCATTTTGTTTATGATTCAAGAAATATAAATCTGAGATCATATGTATCTAGAGAACATTACTATTATGGGTATTCGTCCCTGCTCCTGTTAAACTTGTGTGGAACATTTGTTATGAAAAGGAACATTATTTAGCTATTAAGATTTCGTTCTATTAGATTTAGTACTCATTTCATCACATCTCATTCATCTAAAAATAAAAAATTGTTAGGCATTCGGTTCAGGCAATATTTTGTCGAATTGATCATAAGCTGCTTTGTTGATTAAATAATATTTCTGTTTCTGATTGATACCTTTATCTCACGACCCACAAGTTACATTTACATCATTTTTATCCTCAGTTTTATCAATTAAAACAGAGACGTAACAAGCATTTATCAACTTGCCCTGTTAGTAAGTATGTATTATGTGTGGGGCAGATCTTGCAGCTCCTGTAGATGTTCAGGTTCACATATTCTCCGAGCACGTTCTGCTAGTGAGGAGATCTCCACACAGAACGTGTAGAACAATAACATCTCCAAACAACCTTGGGATCGAACGGATATAGTGTACCCGAAATCAACAGGGCCATTAAACCGAAGACTTCCACGAGTCAAAGTAGGGAGGAGGCTCGAATAGTTGCATATGCGTATCTTCCATATATTCCTAAGGTCACAGACAGAATTGGAAAACACTTGGGACAACACAACATATAAACGGTCTTCAAACCCACCAAGAAAATACACTAAAGCTTTAGGTCGGCAAAAGACAAAAGAGACCCACTATCTGCAGCGGGGGTATATCGCATACCATGCACTTGCAAAAAAGTATACATCGGAACCACAAAAATAACGATGGGAACAAGGCTGAAGGAACATCAGAGAAACTGCAGATTAGGCCAAACGGACAAGTCAGCAGTGGTAGAACACGCGCTCAGTGAAGGAAACCACAAGACTCTGTTTGAGGACATAAAACTTCTTGCCCCCAACCAGGGATACCATAGCCGACTTGTACGGAAGGCAATAGAGATTCACATGCACACGGAGAATTACAACAGAAAAGAAGAAGCTGTTAGTTAACCTCAACCGAATAAGGAATCCCATTCTTAGAAATTACAGAATAACAAAAGAAAACTATGACATTAACATTAACCCAGATACGAGAATGAGTAATTCTGAAAGAACAAAGGATATCATCGACATTAAGCCGACAGGTAGAAAGGGGTCAAATAGGGTTAGTGAGAATGTACCGGTAATTAACGAACAGGACTACCTAAATCAGAATAAATACAATCTTCGCAGACGGAATCTCCAGTCATCTGAGATTATTCATAATGTATAATCCTCTGAAGAAGCTAGCAACTCGCGCTAGCGAAACGTTAGGAAGAAATTCCAAAAAACGACGGCCTTCAAACCCAAGTGAAAATTGTGACACCGAACACTTCGGCCGCGAAAGCCTTAACCATTTTGTCAGCTACTTCCTTATTCTAGCGGTTTTACCAATGAAGAATGTCTTAAATCCTCAACAAGAAAGCCTAAACATCGAGAAAAAATATCACTCAGAAGTGCTCACCTGAACTTCGAAAAACCTGCAACAGCAGAAGAAAGTTTCCTACAAAATATACAGCGTCAATTATCGCCTACAATATCAGGAAATTTCCCAAGACACATCAGTGATTATTAAAATCATTTCTACATGAAAAAAATTCAAATGTTCAGTTGCCCAAGATGTCTCTTCAATCACAGTATACGTTCCATTCAATGATTGCAACGCCCACGACCGCAACTGATAAAATTTCCGTTTCATTAACGTAAAAAGGATGCGGGCATTGTGGGCGAAAGTTATAGGTGAAACGTATATAAGAGCGCTGTACGTTTACATTATGGCTGCTTGAGTGAATAATACGAATGGATTGGATTAAAACCATTGTCATCATGTTTTGCAATCCCCTTTGACACTGTAATTTTCACTACAGTGTCAGTTTTGGGGTCATACAGGAGAAGAAGGCGCGAAGCGGTCACGAACCGTGACATCATCTATGACGTTGAGCGATCGCTCGTGACGACCACGAATCTTAGGTGGAACGATAAAGAGGCTGTTACAATCGTTGCGGGCGTTAAGTGGAACGTGCTCACAGTCGAGCGGAAAACTGGGAATTCCCAAGTGGAACTCCTGCACATATCCAATAGCAATTGGCAGCATTACCCACAGCCCACAGTGCCAGAAGCAAGCAGATATCATCTTTATCTCAGTTCTGTTGCCAAACTAGTAGACAGAATCCTTCTGGAACGATTTCGAGATTTCGAAGAAGAGCGCAAATTTATTCCGATAGAACAGTTTGGCTTCCGGAGGGGTCACTCTACTACTACCCAGGTCCTTATATATTCTCCCCTATGTTCGCAGTGTTGTGAGATGATTAGTATATTCTGATAAAACAGCAATATTCGCCCATGCCTATTGCAGCAACACAGCAGCAATCCTGGAAACGAATCTGCAAGGAAAAGTAGTACCGTATCTGACGGAGAACAAAATGGTGATGAATCCTGATAAAATAGAGCTCATAAACACAAAGAAGAGAAAACGCTCTCGCGTGATCATCTCTGGGCTTTTTACGGCTCTGGGAAATTGGATTGATGAGATTGAACCTGGAAGTTCTTCTGGGCAAGGGACCAATACTTGGAAATCATGTCAACTTGGCCATTCAACGAGCTGCGGCGGCCGTGAGAAGGTCATACCCGTTGATAGCCAGGAATTCCAAGCTGTCCTTGACTAACAAAGTGTTGATTTACAAGCAGGTCATTAGACCAGCGACAGTCAAATAAATTCTTCAGATGCTTTATCTTTGGAAGTCCCCTGATTAGAGGTATTACTGAAGTCCAAGTCCACTATAACAGGACAAAAAACATGAAGGGATCTTTTACCAGGCACTGAATATTTTCCATGAAACTCCAGATGAGGAATGACTGACCATCAGGTCACATACCATGTGTGAACCCGGTTTTTGCTGCAGGCTTTTTCTTCGGACCTTATCGAAATATTAATGAGGAAAGTCCAATGATCTGATGTCTAGCATGAAAACGGCATATGGAAGTAGAGATAGATATCTACAATTTGTATATTTTGGATTTCCACCTGAAAAGTGAGAAATGTTTTGAAAATTTCACTAAATGTTACTCTAAATGCTTCAAAGTGCACTCAAAGTCGCCCGAACTGAACACGTATTTAATTCAGTTCGACTTCGGGTGAGTTCAGACGCACTTTGAAGCGTTCTGATCCACTTTCAGTGACATATTCAATACATTTTCCACCTCTCAGGTAAAAATCTAAAATATGCATCTTGTAGATTTCGACCTCCACTTCCAGATGCCGTTCACAAAATATTGTCGTGAATTGGGGTTTATTCACGACTAACTAGGTAGTTACTGATCATTTATAGATTTAAAACACTTTGGAAAAATATAAAAACATTTATTTTACTATGTACAAATATGATATTAAGACGATTGAAATTAATAAATTAAAGAATTAATTAATCTCTCCTAGAATGGTTATTGATTGAATACATTATTTTAAAAAGATCTATACTTTCCAAGAATCTAATCTTTTTTCTTCCAAACTCCCCCCATAGCCCTCACTAGCTGCGGGCACGGCAGAACTCTAAACTCGACTACCAGATCGAACTATCAGTGGCCTTTTTGAAAACTCTTGTTTATGTTCTGTTGAGGACAAATTGTGTTTCAAAATAAAATATCTTTGCTCACGTACTGAATTGTAAAAGGTGAAAAGGTTACCCACGTATTGAATGATAATGAAAAATTTCAATGTACAGGATGTTCCATATATTTTTGACAATACCCCCCCATTCAAATTCGCGCGAATGAAGCTTTCGGGCCACGAGAAACTATTTTAAAAAAGACAAAATTTAACTTTACAACAAATAACTTTATTTGTACGGAGAGAGATGTGTCTCTTACAACGTCGCCAACAGAACTAAACTAATTATAAAGAATGGTTAATCATATTCGCATAAACCTAAGTCAGCACTACGTAGAAAATACAAGCTAAGGGTTTCCTGAGGGTTTGTACATATATAACTCGCGCCTCAAGCGATTATATTAAAACCAACTAACATTTCGATACAGGTATACAAAAACTATGAAATTAATACTACGCAAATATAAATATACAAATGAATATGCGCAGAAGAAGTCTGCTTGCACCATCTCCTTTTGATTTCTTCTTCCTTTCGCTGCCTCTTCCATCTTTAATTGGCTCATTTCGTTTCCATTTAATAGCTTGTACCATGATTCAACGTTGCCTGGGTACAATGGGATTAGTGTTGACCCACTCTTCTGGTTTATTCAGGCTTGGGTTGGCTTGGCTGGACCAGGTATGGTATGACCCAAACATACTGGACAACTTGTATTTGGCACGGATTTGCCTGCCGGGAATTAGCATGGCTTGGTCCGTTTGAACTTCATTTTGGCTCTGCTTCCCTGTATTTGGCATGTATCTGCCTGTCGGGACTTGGCATGGCTTTACTGGACATTGGCACTGCTTGGTCCGATTGGTTACTCTATTTTGGATCAGCTTTACTAGACAACATGGAGCTAGTCATGGTAGAACTTGGCTCTGCTCTATCTCATTGAATGTGAGAAGGCTCAACTCGACATGGCTGTGGAAACTGTGGCTTCATCACGATTCACCTAAGGATTCTCTTGGAGTGGTACAAGGTTGGAGACTCGTTTCTTACAGGAGGTACAGTTCCTATATATAAAAACATTTATTTTACTATGTACAAATATGATATTAAGACGATTGAAATTAATAAATTAAAGAATTAATTAATCTCTCCTAGAATGGTTATTGATTGAATACATTATTTTAAAAAGATCTATACTTTCCAAGAATCTAATCTTTTTTCTTCCAAACTCCCCCCATAGCCCTCACTAGCTGCGGGCACGGCAGAACTCTAAACTCGACTACCAGATCGAACTATCAGTGGCCTTTTTGAAAACTCTTGTTTATGTTCTGTTGAGGACAAATTGTGTTTCAAAATAAAATATCTTTGCTCACGTACTGAATTGTAAAAGGTGAAAAGGTTACCCACGTATTGAATGATAATGAAAAATTTCAATGTACAGGATGTTCCATATATTTTTGACAATACCCCCCCATTCAAATTCGCGCGAATGAAGCTTTCGGGCCACGAGAAACTATTTTAAAAAAGACAAAATTTAACTTTACAACAAATAACTTTATTTGTACGGAGAGAGATGTGTCTCTTACAACGTCGCCAACAGAACTAAACTAATTATAAAGAATGGTTAATCATATTCGCATAAACCTAAGTCAGCACTACGTAGAAAATACAAGCTAAGGGTTTCCTGAGGGTTTGTACATATATAACTCGCGCCTCAAGCGATTATATTAAAACCAACTAACATTTCGATACAGGTATACAAAAACTATGAAATTAATACTACGCAAATATAAATATACAAATGAATATGCGCAGAAGAAGTCTGCTTGCACCATCTCCTTTTGATTTCTTCTTCCTTTCGCTGCCTCTTCCATCTTTAATTGGCTCATTTCGTTTCCATTTAATAGCTTGTACCATGATTCAACGTTGCCTGGGTACAATGGGATTAGTGTTGACCCACTCTTCTGGTTTATTCAGGCTTGGGTTGGCTTGGCTGGACCAGGTATGGTATGACCCAAACATACTGGACAACTTGTATTTGGCACGGATTTGCCTGCCGGGAATTAGCATGGCTTGGTCCGTTTGAACTTCATTTTGGCTCTGCTTCCCTGTATTTGGCATGTATATGCCTGTCGGGACTTGGCATGGCTTTACTGGACATTGGCACTGCTTGGTCCGATTGGTTACTCTATTTTGGATCAGCTTTACTAGACAACATGGAGCTAGTCATGGTAGAACTTGGCTCTGCTCTATCTCATTGAATGTGAGAAGGCTCAACTCGACATGGCTGTGGAAACTGTGGCTTCACCACGATTAACCTATGGATTCTCTTGGAGTGGTACAAGGTTGGAGACTTGTTTCTTACAGGAGGTACAGTTCCTATAATACAAAAATACAAAGTTTAAACGTAATGCTATCATCTAATTCAATAAAAAATACCGTGCCCCAAAATATATCAGATACCAATCAACCTCATTCTCATTACAAAATTATGATACAAGTACATGCCAACAATACAGTTTCAGAATACTTTTCAAATCTTCCGACATTAATATTTACTAATTATAATGTAATCATTCTTTCATTTTCGAAGAATACTAATTGTCACATTCTCAATTTATCCTTGACATTCTCTTTCACAACAAATAAAAATACCACCATTTCTCACAATACGAGGCTAATTTTGTGATGCGATACCCTGAAATTATTTGCCTAGGATTAGCTTCAGAATATCACAAAATTATTTCACACTCGCTTTTCACATTCAACAATATTCATTCAATTTTTTTCGACCTCATTCATTACTTCTTACTCACTAAAACACTGTGGACAGTTTTTTTATTAGGCAGTTTCATACTTCATCCTTTAATTCATTTATATCAACACGTCGGCCATTGCCTACACCCTTATGTTGTTTTCCTACGAACTCTTCTTTTTCTTCTAGTTTGAAATCACTCTGAAGAACTATTAATTGTGTGTACACGTAGCTTACAATCTATGTAAATCCATCCGTTTTCGCATTTTTGTAGCTCCTATTTTTACTCTATGAGTAAATGGACTCAACTTCTCTCATCACTTGTATTTCGTATTCCTACAACATAAAATAAATCATCATAGTATCTATACGACTTTCAGTCGCGATTTCATTGTCAAATTCTCTCTGAAAAAATCGTGTATATAGCATTCACCAAGGATTCAACAAATTCTTTTCTCATAAGCTCACTCCATAAGATTTCCAATTGCGGTTTCATTGTCAAATTCTCTGACAAAACCATGTATGTAGAATATACCAAGGATTCTACAAATTCCTTTCTCATTATTCTGACAAATCGATTACTACACCTGTTGGGTAAACACCAAAATAATAATGCATCTGTCCTTGCATTCTCTGAAGCACATCTCTTATGATTCTTAAAAAAATCTCTGTGTTACGAATTCTGGAAAGACAGCGGGCGTATCTTTCTTTCTTGCTTCTTCTGCCAACATACTATTCTCTGCTAGGGGCCAGGGGGAAGCTGAAGATTCAGTGTAAAGTATAGTATTAAATTTGTAACTAGACGTAATAACTCTCAAAAACCGTATTTCCAAAATATCACAATTTATTCTTTTAAAAATCCATAGGAAAGAACACAACAAAATTCAAATACTGAAAATAAATCGTTATATCAGAACCTTACATCAATAGCATTTATTTACTATTCATAAAATTCTCTGTAGTTAATTTTAGGCGGTATATAGCGTAATTTCGTCAAACTTATTTTTATTCAGAATTGCTATTGTTGCACAATACTTGGGAGAGATTCATTCAAAAACAAAACATATGGGTCAACAATTTCTACCAAGTTGAACCGAGTCTAGGTCAAGTTCAAAGTCTATGAACTTCAAGCTAAACAACTATATTGAGTTGATTGTACCACTATTCAAATTTATAACATAATAAAAATTGGTTCATTATGAAGAATGAATCCACAAACTAAACCACGGCAGCCTCCACCACTTGTCGTGAATTTGGGTTTATTCACGACTAACTAGGTAGATACTGAACATTTATAGATTTATGCACTAGCGGGCAGTAAAGTACACTTTACCGCCCGGTTCGCCTGGCGTAAAATGCGTTTAAGGCCTTCGGCGTGTGATGGCCCTCTGCCTATCCACGCCGCAGGCCATAAACGCCTACTTTACGCCCTTGATACATACAGGCCGTTTCTTTTATCATGTGGTAACATTGTTATATTCTAAACCGTAACAGATACGAAGACGATTATATGGGAGAAAAGGTAACTATTGTGGAGAACAGTACAATGGTCAAAGAAAATTCACAGGGAGTCTCGCCCTTCCCGAGTTATACAGGGAAAACCAAAAATGTTGTTATTTGTTTTTTACGAATAGAACTGTTATTTCTGAAAATATAAAAAAAATTATAAGGAAAGTTTTAATGTATTTAAAATGTACTATACAAAAGTAACAATGAATCTTTGATTAAACGTTTCGTGTCAACACGGCCACCATCAACATTTTTTTTTTTCAAATACGGAGGACCTGTCTATTTTAGTACAAATATTGATAAAGCGATAAAATCACAATTCAGTGGTATATCACACTTGACATTTTTAGAACGTTTCATTTAAAATAACTAGCATCCTCAGTGACAACAATTTTTAATTACGGTTCTGTCGTTAGCGAAGTGGTCGAGGTGTTAGAGCGTTTGGCTTCCACCCAGACGGTCCGGGTTCGATCCCCGGTCGTGTGTCACTGAGCTGAAGTGGTTCGGATTCCACTTTTATTTAAACTGTAGGTCCCGGGTCTCCCTTGCTCGCACAAGCTTTGCTTTTGAGGGGTTTTCTCCGAAAACCTGGGAGTTTCGTTAAAAACAAACAGTTCTTTTGTAAATAATTTTGATTTCTTCAAAACCTATTCAACTATTGGCATACTTCAGACTTCACCTAATAATTTCGATAAGAAGATACCCCAACACAACGAACATTCGTATTTTTCCTTCTTGGGCATTTTTGTATTACAGAAATTCTTGTTTCAAGGCTGATTTCTTCTGAATCAATTATCATACTGAATATTTCTATAATTCTCAATCCTGGAAGTAACGAAAATATTAGTTTTTGGTCAAAATACGACTATTGTGTGATATGGTACAATTAAATAGCATCTCTCTTCATTTACCATTTTTAAACAAGTAGGCTTTGCTTGGTTTCTATGGCAGGACAAATAAATGAGTTGTTGATACGTGTTAAGAACTGTCAGTCGTTTATGCACTGAGTCATATCAAAGATGTATTCAAAGGACGAAAGGACTGATATGCTATTTGCTTACGCAAAATCAAATAGAAATCCTCTTTTGGCAAAAAATATGTATTGGGAGATATACCCAAATCGTCGTATTCCAAACATTCAAATATTTAGACGATTAGAAAGAAATTTGAGAGACTGTGGTGCATTTGATAGAAATAAAACTAGAAAATGTGTAGTTACTGGAAGTATGCGGAACCAAATATATGTTTTAGGTAAGCAAATATTACTTCATAAAGATTAACAAAGTGACGAAAATATTTTTTTTTTCAATTTAGGATTGGTCAGTTACAAAAAAATTTCTTATCAAGATTGTTCTTTACGAGAAATTGCCCACGAACTAGGGATTTCTGTAAAATCTACCAGAAATATTTTGAAAAAGCTCAAATACAAATGCTACAGGATAGGCAAAGTTCATCACCTCAATGAAAGGGATTACGGAAGGAGAGTAAGATTTGCGATGTGGTTGAGACGTAGAAATAGGGAAGTTGGAAATATTTGTAATAAAATAATATGGATGGACGAATCAAAATTCACCAACAATGGTTGGTTTAACAGAAACATCCATTATAGGTGGAATAATACAAATGAACATTTACATAGAGAAACCAATTTCCAGGAAAGGTTCGGAATAAATGTTTGGTTGGGAATTTTGGGAACAAACATACTAGGTCCTTTCTTAAACGACGAGCATTTGAATGGTGGAATGTATTTACATTTTTTATCCAATGAGTTTGATGGCTACTTAGATGAATTGCCACTGAACATCTGCCGTGAAATACAATATTTTCAACAAGACGGTGCCTCTCCCCATAATGCAGCAATAGTAAGGGAACATTTAGATGTAATATTTCCAAGAAAATGGATTGGAAACAATGGACCAATAACCTGGCCAGCTCGATCCCCAGACCTGACTCCTTTAGATTTTTTTGTCTGGGGATACATAAAGGATAAAGTTTTTTCGACAACTAGTACAGATATCGACCATCTCAAACAAAAAATTAGAGATGCATGTAATAGCATTACACCCATCATGCTAGAAAATTGTCACAGAAATTGTATGGACAGACAACTTATGTGCATTCAACAAAGAGGTCGGCAATTCGAGCATTTAATGTAGGTTATCATGAAGAATTCATTTTCTGTATTGGTTTTACTTTCACTCAAAAATTCAATATGAAATAAATTGTTTTCTGTTTGTTTGATTTCTTCTACTCTTAAGTAAGTTTATTTCCGAGGTAAATTGCTATCGTTCGTCTCTGAAACTACAGATATCTTTTATTATAGTGTAAACATAATTTTAATAGATACATTTATTCAAAGCGTCACTGATAATTTTTATATCGGAGAGTTAGGTTTTGTGGAATCCATAAACGACCTAACGACAGGACCGTAATTAAAAATTGTTGTCACTGATGATGTTAGTTATTTTAAATGAAACGTTATAAAAATATCAAGTGTGATATACCACTGAATTGTGATTTTATCGCTTATTCAATATTTGTACTAAAATAGACAGGTCCGTATTTGAAAAAAAAAAAGTTGATGGTGGCCGTGTTGACACGAAACGTTTAATCAAAGATTCATTGTTACATTTTTATAGTACATTTTAAATACATTGAAACTTTCCTTATACATTTTTTTATATTTTCAGAAATAACAGTTCTATTCGTAAAAAAACAAATAACAGCATTTTTGGTTTTCCCTGTATAACTCGGGAAGGGCGAGACTCCCTGTAAATTTTCTTTGAACATTGTACTGTTCTCCACAATAGTTACCTTTTCTCCCATTTAATCGTCTTCGTATCTGTTACGGTTTAGAATATAGCAATGTTACCACATGATAAAAGAAACGGCCTGTATATAACTATTAAAGCACTTTAGAAAAATATAAACACATTTATTTTACCATGTACAAAAATGAGATTAAGACGATTGAAATTAATGAAGGGAATAATTAATTAAAGAATTAATGAATCACTTCTAGAATGGTTATTGATTGAATACATTATTTTTAAAAAGATTTGTACTAACAATAAATTCAGTTATACAGTACGATGCAAATGAATGGAATAAATTCATTACTTCAGAATATAAATATATTTTGGAAAATTCCTCGAACACGTCGATATTCTTTTCCGATTGGACAATTTCTGAACCCCACCCTGAATATATAGGGTTATCCGCATTCAAGAAAAAATACTTTAGTGATATTTTCAAATGGAACACCAATTGTATTTTTCCATATTTGGTTAGGGATCGTCATTACAAATCCAGTGATATCAGGTTTGATGATATTATGTCAAGCGGCTGCAAAAAACTTCCTCGTATGTGCAATGAGTATAACTGAGACTTCACACGATTCGGAAGGTCAAAAGTCTCTGTCGCACTCATTGGGCATATGGAAAAGTTTTGTGCTCATATCTCCGCAGCCGTTTGATATAATCTCATCAAACCTGGTATGACTGGATTTGTAATGACGATCCCTAACCAAATATGGAAAAATACACTGGGTGTCCCATTTAAAAATATCACTAAAGTAATTTTTACTCAAATGCGGATAACCCTATATATTTAGGGTGAGGTTCAAAAATTGGCCAATTGGAAAAGAAAATCGACGTGTTCAAGGAATTTTCCAATATATGTTTATATTCAGAAATAATGACTTTATTCCATTCATTTGCATCGTACTGTATATATTTTAGGAACATTTTCCATGAATCTAGTCTTTATTCTTCCAAACTCCCCCCAGAGCCATCACTAGCTGCGGGCACGGCAGAACTCTAAAGTCTTGTTTATGTTCTGTTGAGGACAAGTTGTGTTTCAAAATAAAATATCTTCGCTCACGTACTGAATAGTCAAAGGTTAAAAGGTTACCCACGTATTGAATGATAATAAAATATTTTAATGTACTGGATGTTCCATATATTTTTGACAATATGAATACAACGATTTCCATTCAATCGGCGCATATTGCAAGATGTGTCCTTAAATGGTTTATAACGCGATTGTGCAAAAACTACACATCGAAAACATCTTACGTACAGTTGAACCACATATTAATATCTATCAGTTTCTGCAATATTGTTTGCCCAGCTTCAGATTCATAAAAATTATAGATTTTTGAAAAATGGTCAATATTTCGAGGTTTTCCCGGATTTTATCAGTGGAAAATGCACCGATCCGGTTGTATAAATATTCATTTTGTAGGTTTTATAAATCTCTACAAAAGTTCCATCGACCTTAAAGCGATTCCTTGAATAATCTTTGAGATATTGTGACCTCTTCTTTTGTTATTAAAATTATTATATTATTGTGATAAAAAAATTCTAGAGAAGTCATTGCGAACGGCAGCTTTACGTCGTAGAACACTATGGGTACATTAAATTCAAGATTCTTTATAATATGGAAATTTAACAGTTTTGTTGGGCACCGCACAGCTTGAAATCAGACCATAGATAATTTACCCAGTAAGCTGTGATACTAAATATTTACAATGTCTTAATAAAAGTAAGAAAGTCAGAAGAAAATTGACTGATTATGTGGTGGTAGGTTGAGGAAATAAAATACATTTATCCCAAATACCCTATAATAATAAAAAATGTTGGTTGTGGAACATGAAAAATTTAAATAGCAAGTGAAATGTTCAAACAGCAAGTGAAAAATTCAAACAGTATGTGAAAAATTCAAACAATGTATGAAAAACTCAGATTAGGTTCAGAATAACTTTGTTAGGCCCATAAGAACTCCTGCTGTGCATTTAAAATGTTAAAATTTTGAGATTCTAGATTCCTAGAAATAATTTCCAGTAATTACTGACCTTTCAATTGAAATTTCATAAAAGAAGCAAGCGATCTATCTACCAGTAGCGCTTCTTCATAGCACGCTATGCGTCAACGTACTTACATAAGACCAAACGTGTAAAAATTTGTGTAAACTTAACAAGAAACAATAAAGTTTCTTGATTTATGCTATGCAGCTGTAGGCTTCATCAGTTCTCTACTTGTCGAGATAGTAGGTGTCAAAAATGCACTGGAACAGTATTTATATCTATCCTGTTGAAATGGTATCAAAACAGCACTGAAACAGTAGTTATATCTATCCTGTTGAAATGGTAGGTGTCACAAATGCACTGGAACATTTTGAAAACTGTCACTGGAGAGTAGATCGAAGAAAGTTCTGGGTTAACCAGCCAGGACCCATATCAAAGGATGGCAGTCAGAAAAACTTCCCAAATTCCACTTCCATGAAAAGAATAAGTTGTAGGAGCTAACAACGGCTCGCCATTACATAAAACCCATCAAAAAACCCTAAAATAAATCAGAATTGCTGTACTATTTTTTACACAACATAAATGTGAGATTCACTTCAAATGAAATCTCCCAACACGAGGAGGAACACTGTCAATCACAGTGAAAATAGCCTTTTTCGAAAGCTTACCTTATATTGAAGGGTTCTCCATAATATTTCCCAAAATTTAAATGTGCCACACCCAACGCCAAAACGTCAGACTTAGAAATCCATAATCATCCTTAGGAAATGATGATGACTCTCTCAATCTTTTAGAGGGGAGTAGTCAAAAAACCCAGCAGGTCATTTCAAATCTTATATTTCACAATTCACTAGTGATTTGACCTATAACATGGTCGAAAAAGTTGACTTCCTAACTGCCTCTTCGATGGGTGACCGGAGAGTGAACATAAAATGGCTTCCTCCCTCATCCTGTCCTTCCTGTCACGTGATTTGTCACACCGAGTAATCTTGGGCTGTTCACGAGTCACAGAACAAGAATTAAAGATGCGACAGAATGATTTCCTAACTAAAGGCAACTTCACATGAAACAACAGGTTATGTGTTGGTTGACTATCACAGTAAATGATCTTTAAAACAAAAAAAAATTAAACTCTACAAAGATTACCAGAACCCACTTAGTGTGAACCAATCCTTCCGGAACTAGAACCAACTATTCTTTTACAACAGGTATTCGACATGTTCAGACCGAAACTTCCACGAAGTTGACGGTTCACTAGGAACTTACAAAGTGAATTTGTTCCAAAGCAACGCATCGACACAAAGGCGTCATTATCGTGCAAGTGAGAACGGTCCCAGAACTTGGAAACCCGCCTTGTCCATATCAAACACTGGTACCAAATGAATTCTGTCACAGTCGCCAAAAATGATATTTCAAAGTGTATAAAATTCTAGACCAACGTAAAATTCATAAATATCTCGTTGTCTTTCAAGTGAAAACCTTAAAAAAATTGAAAATTGAAAGCAGTCACTTTTGAATTAATTGCCTCTGTCTAAGTGTTGAGCATATATTTAAATTATATTGAATTATATTGGAACATCATTTCTGCAGGTGACCTCTCCATACTATGTGATGATAAGTATTAATTCGTACATGATCTGGAAGTTAACTTGTTATAACCATATTTCTGTGATGATATCCATGGTACTGAGTTGATTTTTATTGAGTTTGTCACTTGGTTCATCATTCTTCACAAACAGATTTTTACTTTTGAAATATAATGAACGGTGTAATGCAAAGGAGTAGAGTATAATAAGTTGATTAAGAGATATGAATCTTGTTATTTGAAAATAATTCTAGAAACTATATATTTCCTCCACTGAATATATTCAAGTAACTGACTACACACACCACAGCATGGATTTTTTTATACATATTCATTGGCGATTCACTTCGAATAATATTCAACATACGTAATGGAACTCTGTCAGCGAATTCATTTACGATGCAGAATGTGGCTTGTCAAAGGCATTGCAGAAGGTTTTCTGAATGAAATCACCATATATTATTCTTGACAACTAGAAAAGCGTATTTCACATCCTCGAACTGAAACTGCTACATTATGCAAATCAAGCCATTAAAACGTGAGGGACGAAATATTGAAATACTGCAACTAGAGTTTCTCTCAACACTTTCAACTCTGTATTTGTTACCCTGAAAAAGTATATTTTTTTTTCGAGAATATCCCGAGAATAGAAATGGAAAAATTCCATTACAATTGCTAACGAAATGGCAAGTTGTGCTGAGAGAGAATCATTCAGTTACAGTATTTTTCAAAACTTCCGAAAAACCTATTGACATTGTTTTATTTCAATTATAATATGATTTTATCGAGAGAAAAAACATAAAAGAGACTAGAGTGACAGAAATATGAAGTTTTATACAGTGAGGCATTTTTAGCCCACCCCTGCTAACTTTAAAACTATTCGACGTACAAAAATAAGACGAGAACCATTCTGAATGATATAACTGATACCATTTTTTGAAATCATTGTAATTGCTCGATAGATAGCGCAAGGAGGAGAGGAATATCAATTTGAAAATTTCAAATGACTCAGTCACATCGTTACAAAGTCAATTCAATTCTCTTTTCAATCATTTTTTCTGACAACCGATCACAATTGCGACGAGTAATACAAAATGCGGTAAATGGAGGAAGTTGCATAACAAATATTATTTTTCATTTTGAAATTACTTCCAAAGCTTAACCAAGAAGGGATTTTGAGTCCTAACAATTTTCGACCCAATAGTGACTTGTAATGACAGGAATCATAACGGGTATAGTATTTCCAATACCAATTGGAACAGCACAGAGAAGGAATTCCCGCCTCGACATAGGCGTCGGTATATTATTTTTCAGTGGTATTTCTTCAGTTACTTATTCTTACAATCATAGCAATCGATCGCCCAATGTAAAAGTAGACACATGGTATCTCAACTGAATTTTTTCATCCTGAGTAATTATGAAAAACTTAGAATTTTCAGGTACTTGATTCCCGAGTCGAAAAGAATAAAATACAATGAAAACACGAATAATCACCCCGGATACTCATTACTTACAACGAACACACGGCACTGATAAAGAAATATTGTGAAGTGGACAATCAATTTATATTCAGCCAGTCCAGCTAGCCGAGCCTTTATTTCTCACCTACCCTTGACCCTGCACGTTTACTAACTATCTGGGCGACTAGAGGCTACAGGCCAGACATGTTTATGATTACACCAGGGACGCTTTGCAAATAAAAGCACTGGTAGTATATACATTTGCCATTTGCTGGGCTGTGATTATGAACACCCCTTGTAGTGCTCTTATTTTTATTGCCGTTCCAATTAGGAATTGATAGACTATACCATTTATTTAATTTGGTAAACTGAAAATTAGGCAGCTTCCTAGAAATGTCTGATGAATTAGTGAATTACTGCACTTTTATTTAGTGCAGAGTACCACGTACTTCTACAAGTATATACTGAGTACTTCGAAAATTACCGTGGTTCGTCCATGTCTCATCGAAGAGCAAACTGAGATAATCCACATTTCTGGTGGAAGGAAATACCATCCAGCCAGGAACATTTTTAATAAAATGTTTCCCAGATCATCCCATTCGAGAAAACTGGTTGAAAAATTCAACACAACTGGTTGTTTGCATAGGACTAGGGGAAGTGGACGAAAATCAGTTCAGAGGACACAAAGATTTCGATAATTTACGAAATGGTGGACAATCCCCAACAAAGTATCTGGCGTGTTGCAGATACGATTGAAGTCTCACCTCGACAGTAATAAATTTTTTGGAAAAGCACAGTAGCCCCCTATACAACTTGGTGATATTACAAAAACTTACAGAAGATGACCTAGATCGAAGGATGGAATTCTGTGAAATTATGATAGAAAAGATAGCTGAGAACGGCATTACAGAAGGAATAGGTGATTGTCAAATTAAAGTTCTTTTTTTTTACAGAAACGTGAACTCAGTAAATGTGCGATACTGGACAAATACCCATATACTTCGGAAAATTCGAACACAGTTCCCACAGAATTTATAGCAAGAATGTTTAGAAAACTGGAGAAAATTAAAACGAATTCCAGAAACATATCACTGTCCACCGAGACGGTACCCCTCCGCGCTCCTGATATCACGTTGGAAAGTATCTGTATATAACATACCCTATGAGATGATTTGGACGTCGTGGATCAATCGAATAGACGGCACTATCACCAGACTTCTTTTGTGATATTACGTCAAATCGAAGATAGGTGATGTGCAGTTCGATTCTTTGGAAGAAGTGTAATCACAATAACACTGGTGTGTGTTGGATGGTATAACTGCAGATATGCTACATAATGTTTGGAAAGAATTTTATTCTCAAAAAGTATAAGGAGAACATATTCCATATTCAACTGGATTATTTTTGTTGAATTACCATTTCCATTTATACGTGAAGTTGCTATGTACTTTTTTGTTTCAAATAGAACACCCATTCTTTATTTATTTGAAATTTCCACGAGATAAATTGAGTACATTGTGAATGATCTTTTTTGTTTTCTATTCAGAATTATAGCTTCTAAGCCTATAACAACTGCTTCACCACAGATTTGTTACCATAAAGGTTTCGCAGTCAATCCGACTAAAACAGAGAAAAGAGGTAGATGGGTTCAAATCACCCATAATAGGTGGAAAACGCCTAGAGCTAGCTAGAGAGGTGAAATACCTGGGGATGATTCTGGACTCAAAGCTCACTTGGAGGCCACACGATGGTCGATGAGTCGAGAAGGCGGTGGTCGCTATATAGACTCTACGCCGGGCGGTGGGAGGGATGTGAGGCCTTAAACCTCACATTCTTCACTGGATCCACACGGCGGTAATCAGACCCATATCCTATATGGATCGGTGGTCTGGTGGCCGCGAGTGGACCTGATAACCACATCCATCAAGCTGGAAAAAATTCAAAGACCACCTAGGCAGCCCCAGACGCCCTGCTGGGTCTGCCGCCGCTTCGAACTTGTATTGAGAAGGAAGCGATGTCGTCCTATCTGTGAATGCAGTACTCACAGAACGAGCGGGAAGAGAGATAAACAGGGCATGCAGAAATCGCTGTGATTGCAGAAAAAGAAATCCCACTAACCGCTGTCAAAGTGATAAAATTAGGTGAAAAAGGACGATCTCGCTAGAGATCTCAGACAGGAGAAAGTGAGAAGAGGAAAGGGTGATTTTTTTCCAGAAAGCCTGGTCTGTTTTACAGATGAGTCCAAACTGGAAGAAGGACAGGCCGGAGCAGGAGTTTACTTGGAAAACGGAGAGGAAAGAGCCTATGCACTAGGTTCTATCATGACAGTTTTCCAAGCCGAGGTGTATGCCATCCTGGAGCCAACCAGAATAAAAGAGGTGAGGACTGGCCCAGAGAGACATGTATATGCCTGCTCGGACAGTCCACCATCAGAGCTCTGAATGCCACCAGATAAACACTGCAAATGAAAGGGAAATAACGCTGATGTGGGTCCCCGGAAACGCAGGGATTGAAGGTAACGAGCTGGCAGACCAGCTGGCTGAGCAAGAAGCCCAACAAACCTACTAGGAACACAAACTTGCACTCGGAATAACAAGAAGATGAGTAACAATGGCACCAAACTAGTGGGCCGTTGATACATTAGGAAAAGAGTGAAGAGGGATAGACGGCTACAGGCAGTCAAAGCAGATAATATCAAGGCCCGCCAAGGCAAGGACAGCCAAAATACTGAAGCTAAGCCGCAAATAACTCCGACTTTTAGTGGGAGTTCCAACCGGACGCCGCGGCCTCAGGAGGCACCTGGCTCCAATCAGAGTTGGGGCAGACCCACTATGAGCGTAATTTGGTGAGGAGGAGGACACCTTTCACTTCCTTTGCGAATGTGGTATTTATGGCAGGCTCAGACAAAACGTCTTCGGAGCTGCCACTATTGAGGAGGAATTACACTCATTGCAATAGATGGACATTTTGACTTTCATAAGAAGGTCGAAGAGGTTCGAGCAGGTATCTGCCATGGGATGAGTGAAGATGCTGGGGATTGCAAAAAGGGCCCAATGGAGCCAGTGCGACGCCTGCGTTCCCCACCCATTTCCATTACCATCTATAGATGTTGAAAATTACCAAAACACCAAGACTGCGTTAATCCTACCTAATGCGCTTTACTAAGAAACAAACAAACAGAGTATAATTGGTATCTGTTCACTTTGGAACTGAGGCCTTTCAGTTGTACAATATACTAGAAGACAAGAAATAAAAAAATCTACTAAAAAACAAGCTTTCATTTATAAACTTCTGAAAGATAAGGTGCGTGAAGAACATAGAACTTTTAACAATTTAAGTATTATTTTGAGAGCGTTCTCCTTCAGTTTGATATGATTGAAGTGTATTGGTCTCATGGCACAATCATTTCAGAAAATACTCAAATATTGAAATATTGTTATTAACAAATTATTATTTTTCACTTCTGAGTTGAACAATTCATAAATGAAGTCATGTTTTAAAAAGGTTTTGTAATATTATTTAGGACTTTCTTGCATTGGGATTTGTTCAATTGTCTGTAAGGTATGCCAGCTCACATCCGTTCTCGCAGTTTCCAAAAGTCTCCGAAATACTAGGGAAGACGCAGCCCTTACTTTTTGATGTGTGATGCCATGCACGAGACCGGTGACCATGCTGGGGAATCGAACCCACAACTCTACGCTTGTAAGACGAACACTGTACCAGCCGAACATTACATACCGCACCATACTGGATGATTAAGTACAGGTTTATCTGAAAAAATTATTAGACTGACGGATATTTTTCAATATCTATACGAACATAACTAGGATATTGCATTCTTGGATAGATGGGGTGTTGATGATAATAATTATTTATGGCTTTCAAAATTTCTCCAGAAGTGTTTTCTTGGAATTATTCATAAAAATGATAAAATATATTCATCTGATCTATTATTCGAAGATAGCCAAAAAATGGAGAGTAGACAATTATGCTTTTATAGTATATGGATCTACTTTTTTAATAAAAAAAGTATAATAATGTTCCAAAAATCATGTTTATAATACCAGGTTCAAAAATAAAGGAACAAAAAAAATAAGAATAAACAAAAATATGCAAGTATTGCTCCTTATATTTGAAAAATAAAAGCAAACTCATCGATATTTTCATTATAACAAGAAACTGAAGATTCAGATGTTGGAATGTTCAAGAATAATTGTTCATAAAATACTCAAATTTTAAATGTATCTGCTTCAATACTAAAATTACGACAAAAAATGTTTCAGAAATTACATCAAAATAAACGAATAGACATCCCACTACAATTTCACTTTGTGTGATTGTTTTGAAGTTTATTTATATGCCATTTATTCATTATGTAATAACTCAACTCAAGAATTGAGAAGAAAACTCATTTTTATCATTATTTTTGATGATTTCCCAAATTTAACGAGATTCCGAAAAAGAAAGGATCCCGCCCTCAGATCGACATGGCTCTTTTCAATTCTTTCATTTTAGTAACTGTCGCACATTTCTGAATATCTACGCATTCTGTATGTGGCCTACGGTGAAACGGAGATGGCGGCGCATGAAATGAAATATTCGAATTAACATCGGTTCGAAAAACGCCTGAAAATTTTCTCTAAGCGGCATGATTTGTTTGTTATTTCTCGCCATGCCACTTGGACTGTACCTCACCTTTATGTATGAAGTCAAAATATCAATTCCACTGAACTTTGCTGGAGAAGAAGCTGTAGAGTTATTCAATACATTCAAGCTAAACAAAGAACAAGGAAAAGTGTATGCAGATGTGTTGAACGAATTTGAGGATCATGCAACCCTAGAAAGTGAATGAAAGGTTTTTTTTTTCTACAATAGGAACAGGAAGAAAATGAATCATTCAATCATTTCGTGAGGGATGTCAAAAAGTTACTCCAAAATTGTGAGTTTGGTGATCAAGAAAATTCCATGCTTAGAGATTAAATCGTCCGTGGAGTGAATAATCGCAATTTACAAGAGAATTTGTTTGGTATTGCATATCTATCCTGTGATAAAGCAATTGAGATGTGCCGTGCATTAGAAACTACAAAAAATCAAATTTTGATGATTAGCAATGAAACAATGATTGAAGAAGTCAAACAAAAATTTTCCCAGAAGAACTACAAGGTAGAAAAGAGTAGAGGAAAATACTTATGCTTCAAGTGTGCAACAGAACACGGAAAGATGAAATGCCCTGCTTATGGAAAGAAGTGGGATGCCAGAGATTTAATCACTACAGCAAGATGTGCCCAATGAAGAATTCAGTCCGTGAAATAGTCCAAGAGGAAAAAGAGACTCAATATTCAAATTCTGAACTGGAATCAGATATTTTTCTTGTTCATAATTTAAATGGTAAGGGTCAGAGTCAGGAGGCTTGGATTGAAACAGTCGAAATACAAGTTAGATATATCGAATTTAAACTAGATTTTGGATCAGAAATAAATAATTTGCAATTGAAATTATTCAAAAAAACTGGATAATTACCAAAAAAATTCCCTGAAAAAACCTAAATCATCATCTTTGAATTATTTTGGTCATGAATTGTGCAATTGGTTTAGCATGAAACATATTCAGAACGATGCTGCTATACAGGGTGTTTCTTAAGTACGTGTAGAAAATTCAGGAGCGTGTTGCTAACATAAAAATAAAAAGAAAAGTTCTCATAAACATATGTCCGCAAGTTATTCGTTTCTGATATACAGAGTGTCAAAGTTGAATTCATGTTTTTATTTTTTGTGAATAATTTCAAAATAATTTTGATATTTGGGTAAAGTTTGGTATATGGAAATATTTATTATTCAGTTTGTGTAAAAAATATATTCCTGGTAGAGGTCACTGCGAGCAACTGTTTTCGAGTTATTGAGATTTGAAATAATCGATGCAAGTGATTTTGAATGACATGATTTTTAAATATAAAATAAATTCAATTAGAAATTGTCCGCGACCATGAGAAAGCAGGGATTGGAGCATTCCTTTTTAAGGCAGCTACCCGTGCGGCCGATGAACTCGGTCTCGTTTTCGACACTGAACGGGCTAACCCAAACTCTGTCACCGAGTTGGGACCCGTTCAGCAAAAAGCTCAGATAAAAGCTGCGGAGACAGAGGTCCTGCTACAGCTACATATGGATAAGCCAATGCATGGTGTCTTCTTTCATAACATCGAAGACCTTGGCTTATCCAAAAGCTTGACCTTTGCCTTCCTCAGGTCGAGTGAGCTAAAGTCGGAGACCGAAGGATTCATAATGGCCTGCCGGGATGGTGTCTTCAACACCCTTGTCTACCGTAGTCGCGTGATGGGTATAGACGTCCCTGACACCAGATGCAGGGCATGTCGTGGGGCACCTGAGACCGTAATGCATTTGCTATCAGCATGCCCATCTTATGCGGTCTCAGCCTATATCCACAGGCATAACGCGGCGCTACGAGTGTTGTACTACCACCTACGACACTCGTACGGTATAGACGAGACACCGGTGTTGCCTTATGCTCCGGGGGATATTGAGTCCGTGGTGGAGAATGAGAGATGCCGAATCTATTGGAACTACTCATTCCCCACCCTCAGGCAAATACAAGCCAATAAGCCTGATGTTGTCCTCCTCGACCACCAAAGTAGAACGATATTCGTCATGGAGTTTTCCGCTCCAGGCGAAATTAATATCGTTCGAAAAGAGGAGGAAAACGGACTAAATATCGAGATCTTCTCTTTGAACTCCGCAGGTTATATCCGGACCATTCTGTCAAAATGGTGGTTCTGATCATAGGAGTCCTTGGTGGAATGATGGACACACTGCTCTCCAATAATCACTCACCCTACGGATGTAGGGAGTGGTTATTGGGGTTAACGACACCAGCGCGCCCTCCGGATGGGTCGGAGCACCGGAGACAGGGCCTGACTGGTACACTCCTAAGGAGAAAAAAAAAATAATAATAATAATAATAATAATAATAATAATAATAATAATAATAATAATAATAATAATAATAATAATAATAATAATAATAATAATAATAATAATAATAATAATAATAATAATAATAATAATAATAATAATAATAATAATAATAATAATAATAATAATAATAATAATAATAATAATAATAATAATGAGAAAGCAGGGATTGGAGCATTCCTTTTTAAGGCAGCTACCCGTGCGGCCGATGAACTCGGTCTCGTTTTCGACACTGAACGGGCTAACCCAAACTCTGTCACCGAGTTGGGACCCGTTCAGCAAAAAGCTCACATAAAAGCTGCGGAGACAGAGGTCCTGCTACAGCTACATATGGATAAGCCAATGCATGGTGTCTTCTTTCACAACATCGAAGACCTTGGCTTATCCAAAAGCATGACCTTTGCCTTCCTCAGGTCAAGTGAGCTAAAGTCGGAGACCGAGGGATTCATAATGGCCTGCCAGGATGGTGTCTTCAACACCCTTGTCTACCGTAGTCGCGTTATGGGTATAGACGTCCCTGACACCCGATGCAGGGCATGTCGTGGGGCACCTGAGACCGTAATGCATTTGCTATCAGCATGCCCATCTTATGCGGTCTCAGCCTATATCCACAGGCATAACGCGGCGCTACGAGTGTTGTACTACCACCTACGACACTCGTACGGCATAGACGAGACACCGGTGTTGCCTTATGCTCCGGGGGATATTGAGTCCGTGGTGGAGAATGAGAGATGCCGAATCTATTGGAACTACTCATTCCCCACCCTCAGGCAAATACAAGCCAATAAGCCTGATGTTGTCCTCCTCGACCACCAAAGTAGAACGATATTCGTCATGGAGTTTACCGCTCCAGGCGAAATGAATATCGTTCGAAAAGAGGAGGAAAAACGGACTAAATATCGAGATCTTCTCTTTGAACTCCGCAGGTTATATCCGGACCATTCTGTCAAAATGGTGGTTCTGATTATAGGAGTCCTTGGTGGAATGATGGACACACTGCTCTCTAACTTGAAGATAATACCAGCTTGCCGAAATATGGCAGAAATCTTAGCAGCAAGAATGCAGAAGGCCGTTATACTTGGTTCGCTCCGTCTACTCAGGGCACACGATTCTCGGACCCAATAATCACTCACCCTACGGACGTAGGGAGTGTTTATTGGGGTTAACGACACCAGCGCGCCCTCCGGATGGGTCGGAGCACCGGAGACAGGGCCTGACTGGTACACTCCTAGGAGAAAAAAATAATAATAATAATAATAATAATAATAATAATAATAATAATAATAATAATAATAATAATAATAATAATAATAATAATAATAATAATAATAATAATAATAATAATAATAATAATAATAATAATAATAATAATAATAATAATAATAATAATAATAATAATAATAATAATAATAATAATAATAATAACTCAGCAGCAAGAATGCAGAAGGCCGTTATACTTGGTTCGCTCCGTCTACTCAGGGCACACGATTCTCGGACCCTGGTTATTGGGGTTAACGACACCAGCGCGCCCTCCGGATGGGTTGGAGCACCGGAGACAGGGCCTGACTGGTACACTCCTAAGGAGAAAGAAATAATAATAATAATAATAATAATAATAATAATAATAATAATAATAATAATAATAATAATAATAATAATAATAATAATAATAATAATAATAATAATAATAATAATAACACCTAAGGCCCTGGTGAGTTGCGACACCACCTACCCGAGCAAAGGATGCAAAATCGGACCGGCAGCCCATGCGCATCCGGGAGGGAAGAGGCATCTTTCCCTCCGGTGTCGGCCGTGGGTTTACTGGGTTAACCCCCCAGTAAACCCTAACACTCGGTTCCAAATAATCGGGGAAGAGGCCCCCACAACCGACCCCCTCGGATTAGGGGTCAAAGGCAAGGTGGTGGGGCCAACAACGATGATTTGCCAGCTGACGACTTACGCTATGAAAACGGACGTTTTGAGTGGACGGATGGATTAAGGGACGGTCTTATGCATTGCTACGAGAGCAGTGAGCCCGCCCGGAGAGGATACATGGCGAGAATGCATGCTCTGTGGTGTGAAAGACACCCAGAGCATGCCGCCTTTTCCGCCCAAAATCTTAGGGATTATGTATCTCATCTTCGGAGACGAGGATATGTCAGAGCACCTCCTCAGCCGGTTATCGAAGTGGCACAAGTTATGCCACGTGTCGGTCTGGCTGTGGAGAATGCTCGCATCATACCACCGATGGAGGACATCAGAACTCGCAGGGCACTTCACCATATGAAGCCCCTGAAGCCACAAGAACTGGCACGAGTGGATGCGGAGATCGGCGATGTTCTTCCAGAAGAGGCTGACATCTGGCAGATCAATTCTGTCGTGTATGACGCCGCTCATACTCTAACCCAAACGCAGAGGAGGAACACCACCGCTATACTTAGGAGGCATGAGCGACGCGTACACAAGATGGAAGCTAAGATCAAGTCGGCGAGACAACACGTGTCTCGTATCCAGTGTGTGGTGGACTACGTGGCGGCCAATAGGCCTTTCACGCCTGCAGTGCGGCGAATTGCCGCAAAATTAAGACGAGCTCACCACACATTGAATCAAGGGGTGCTGTTTACCATCAAACAGCACTGTCTTGATAGGATACGAATGCTAGTGGCTGCAAAGAAGTCACTAGTGAGGCGAGCGAGAGGAGTCGCAGAAAACTTGAAGTTCCGCGATAAACCTTCTCGTTTATTTCAAGAGCCTCCACGTGTTGTTGATAACCCGCCGGCTGTTGATCGGGTGGAAACCTTCTGAAAGAACATCTATGAGTATCCGCAACCAATCAATGTAGATACTCCAGCCCTAGCGCAGTTCGGAGCATTCTGCAGGAGGCTTCGGCAGCCTGAGCTCAATGATCTGCGCAATCCGATAACCCCGGAAGAAGTTCAAAGAGCCCTCAAAGGCTCAAAGAACTTTGCTGCTCCAGGACCCGATGGGTTGAATAACTATTGGTGGAAAAAGTTTCCAGCAACCCACCGCCATCTGGCTAGAGTTTTCAACTCATGGCTAGATGGGGAGCAGCAGATTCCGGAGTGGTTTGTCGAGGGGCGAACCGTGCTCATCCCCAAAAACGGAGATTTGTCTGATCCAAAGAATTACAGACCGATAACGTGCTTGAATGCGTGTTATAAGGTGTTTACGCGCATCTTATACACACGCATTCTCTCCGCAGTTGATCCGGTGTATGAACGGATATATGAGCAAAGAGGGTCAAAGAAAGGGGTTGCCGGCTGCAAGGAGAACCTGCTCATCGATAGATGTATCACGCAGGACTCCGTGCAGTACAAGCGTAACCTTTCGATGGCCTGGATCGATTACCGCAAGGCATTTGATACAACATCGCATGAGTTAATCATGCATTTGCTCAGATGCCTTGAGGTACCCGATCAAATAGTGGGATGCATTGGACAACTGATGCCGCTCTGGAGGACTCGCTTCGCTATAAAATCTGGTGGAGACATAGTCCAAACAGAGCAGGTCATCATTAGAAGAGGCGTGTTTCAGGGAGACTCCCTCAGCCCTCTTCTCTTCTGCATCTGTCTATTGCCATTGTCCGTTGCACTCAGGAATACCCGTGGGTACAGCTGCGGCACCCCCAGCAACCGGAGGCATACAGTCACCCACCTGTTTTACATGGATGACTTAAAATTATATGCCTCTGGAGAAAGGGACCTACATCAGTCCCTTAGGGTGGTGGAAGAATATACGCATGCTATCGGAATGGAATTTGGGATCGACAAATGTGCCACGGTTCATCTCAAAAGAGGACGATGCGAGGAATACGGAGAGGATGTCCAGCTCGTAGACGGAAGCATCCTACATCATCTGGATGCCGGAGAGACTTATACTTACCTAGGGGTGGCGCAACGCCGCTCCCAAGAGGTAATCACAGTTAAGAACTCTCTCCGCGGCAAGTATCAGCATAAACTCCGACAGATCTGGTCATCAGAACTGTCGGGGAAGAACAAAGTTGCTGCAACTAATATGCTTGCCGTTCCGATCCTTCTCTACTCCTTCGGAGTGATGAAGTGGACTCAGGAAGAGCTGCGACAACTCGACGTAAAAACTCGCAAAATGATGCATCTCAATAGGAGCTTGCATCCTAAATCGTCTGTTCCACGGTTATACTTTCCCAGACAACGGGGAGGCCGTGGACTTTTGAGTTTGGAGTGTCTGCATAACAGAATGGTTCTGGATGGAGCCTGTAAAGTCATCAGGAGTTCAGATCCCCTTCTCTGCATGGTCCGCGACCATGAAAAAGCAGGGATTGGAGCATTTCTCTTTAAGGCAGCAACCCGTGCAGCGGATGAACTTGGTCTCGTATTCGACACTGAACGGGCTAACCCAAACTCTGTCACCGAGTTGGGACCCGTTCAGCTGAAAGTTCACATTAAAGCTGCGGAGACAGAGGTCCTCCTACAGCTGCATATGGATAAGCCAATGCATGGTGTTTTCTTCAACAACATCGAAGACCTTGGCTTATCCAAAAGCTTGACCTTTGCCTTCCTCAGTTCGAGTGAGCTAAAGTCGGAGACCGAGGGATTCATAATGGCCTGCCAGGATGGTGTTTTCAACACCCTCGTCTACCGTAGTCGCGTGATGGGTATAGACGTCCCTGACACCCGATGCAGGGAATGTCGTGGGGCACCTGAGACCGTAATGCATTTGCTATCAGCATGTCCAGCTTATGCGGTCTCAGCCTATATCCACAGGCATAACGCGGCGCTACGAGTGTTGTACTACCATCTAAGACACTCGTACGGTATAGACGAGACACCGGTGTTGCCTTATGTTCCGGGGGATATTGAGTCCGTGGTGGAGAATGAGAGGTGCCGAATCTATTGGAACTACTCATTCTCCACCCTCAGGCAAATACAAGCCAATAAGCCTGATGTTGTCCTCCTCGACCGTCAAAGTAAAACGATATTCGTCGTGGAGTTTTCCGCTCCAGGCGAGATGAATATCGTTCGGAAAGAGGAGGAAAAACGGACTAAATATCGAGATCTTCTCTTTGAACTCCGCAGGTTGTATCCGGACCATTCTGTCAAAATGGTGGTTCTGATTATAGGAGTCCTTGGTGGAATGATGGACACACTGCTCTCTAATTTGAAGTTGATACCGGCCTGCCGTAATATGGCACAAATCCTAGCCGCTCGAATGCAGAAGGCCGTCATCCTTGGTTCCCTTCGTCTGCTCAGAACACATGACTCTCGGACCCAATAATCACTCACCCTACGGACGTAGGGAGTGGTTATTGAGGTAAACGACACCAGCGCGTCCTCCGGATGGGTCGGAGCACCGGAGACAGGACCTGACTGGTACACTCTTGAAGGAAATAATAGTAATAATAATAATAATAATAATAACAATAATAATAATAATAATAATAATAATAATAATAATAATAATAATAATAATAATAATAATAATAATAATAATAATAATAATAATAATAATAATAATAATAATAATAATAATAATAATAATAATAATAATAATAATAATAATAATAATAATAATAATAATAATAATAATAATAATAATAATAATAATAATAAGATCAAGTCGGCGAGACAACACGCGTCTCGTATCCAGTGTGTGGTGGACTACATGTCGGCCAATAGGCCTTTTACGCCGGCAGTGCGGCGAATTGCTGCAAAGCTAAGACGAGCTCACCACACATTGAATCAAGGCGTGCTGTTTACCATAAAACAGCACTGTCTTGATAGGATACGAATGCTAGTGGCTGCAAAGAAGTCACTAGTGAGGCGGGCGAGAAGTATCGCGGAAAACATGAAGTTCCGCGATAAACCTTCTCGCTTATTCCAAGAGCCACCACGTGTTGTCGATAACCCGCCGGCTGCTGATCGGGTAGAAACCTTCTGGGAGAACATCTATGAGTTTCCGCAACCACTCAATGTAGACACTCCAGCCCTAGCGCAGTTCGAAGCTTACTGCAGGACGCTTCGGCAGCATGAGCACAATGATCTGCGCAATCCGATAACCACGGAAGAAGTTCGAAGGGCCCTAAAAGGTTCTAAGAATTTCGCTGCTCCAGGCCCTGATGGGTTGAATATTTATTGGTGGAAAAAGTTTCCAACAACCCACCGCCATCTGGCTAGAGTTTTTAACTCATGGCTAGATGGGGAGCAGCAGATTCCGGAGTGGTTTGTCGAGGGGCGAACCGTGCTCATCCCCAAAAACGGAGATTTGTCTGATCCAAAGAATTACAGGCCGATAACATGCTTGAATGCGTGTTATAAATTGTTTACACGCATCTTATACACGCGCGTTCTCTCCGCAGATGATCCGGTGTACGAACGGATATATGAGCAAAGAGGGTCAAAGAAAGGGGTCGCCGGCTGCAAGGTGAACCTGCTCATCGATAGATGTATAACGCAGGACTCCGTGCAGTATAAGCGTAACCTTTCGATGGCCTGGATCGATTACCGCAAGGCATTTGATACAACATCGCATGAGTTAATCATGCATTTGCTCAGATGTCTTGAGGTACCCGATCAAATAGTGGGATGTATTGGACAACTGATGCCATTCTGGAGGACTCGCTTCACCATAAGATCTGGTAGAGACACAGTCCAAACAGAGCAGGTCATCATTAGAAGAGGCGTGTTTCAGGGAGACTCCCTCAGCCCTCTTCTCTTCTGCATCTCACTATTGCCATTGTCCGTTGTACTCAGGAATACCCGAGGGTACAACTGCGGCACCCCCAGCAACCGGAGGCATAAAGTCACCCATTTGTTCTACATGGATGACCTAAAATTATATGCCTCTGGAGAAAGGGACCTACATCAGTCCCTTAGGGTGGTGGAAGAGTACACGCATGCTATCGGAATGGAATTTGGGATCGACAAATGTGCCACGGTTCATCTTAAAAGAGGACGACGCGAGGAATACGGAGAGGACGTCCAGCTCGTAGACGGAAGCATCCTACATCATCTGGATGCCGGAGAGACGTATACTTACCTAGGGGTGGAGCAACGCCACTCCCAAGAGGTATTCACAGTTAAGAACTCTCTCCGCGGCAAGTATCAGCATAAACTCCGACAGATCTGGTCATCAGAACTGTCGGGGAAGAACAAAGTTGCTGCAACCAATATGCTTGCCGTTCCGATCCTTCTTTACTCTTTCGGAGTAATGAAGTGGACTAAGGAAGAGCTGCGACAACTCGACGTTAAAACTCGCAAAATGATGCATCTCAATAGGAGCTTGCATCCTAAATCGTCCGTTCCACGGTTATACTTTTCCAGACAACGGGGAGGCCGTGGACTTTTGAGTTTGGAGTGTCTGCATAACAGAATGGTTCTGGATGGGGCCTGTAAAGTCATCCGGAGTTCGGATCCCCTTCTCTGCATGGTCCGCTACCATGATAAAGCAGGGATTGGAGCATTTCTTTTTAAGGCAGCAACCCGTGCCGCCGATGAACTCGGTCTCGTATTCGACACTGAACGGGCTAACCCAAACTCTGTCACCGAGTTGGGACCCGTTCAGCAAAAAGCTCACATCAAAGCTGCGGAGACAGAGGTCCTGCTACAGCTACATATGGATAAGCCAATGCATGATGTCTTCTTTCACAACATCGAAGACATTGGCTTATCCAAAAGCTTGACCTTTGCCTTCCTCAGGTCGAGTGAGCTAAAGTCGGAGACCGAGGGATTCATAATGGCTTGCCAGGATGGTGTCTTCAACACCCTTGTCTACCGTAGTCGCGTGATGGGTATAGACGTCCCTGACACCCGATGCAGGGCATGTCGTGGGGCACCTGAGACCGTAATGCATCTGCTTTCAGCATGCCCATGTTATGCGGTCTCAGCCTATATCCAAAGGCATAACGCGGCTCTACGAGTGTTGTACTACCATCTACGACACTCGTACGGTATAGACGAGACACCAGTGTTGCCTTATGTTCCGGGGGATATTGAGTCCGTGGTGGAGAATGAGAGGTGCCGAATCTATTGGAACTACTCATTCCCCACCCACAGGCAAATACAAGCCAATAAGCCTGATGTTGTCCTCCTCGACGACCAAAGTAAAACGATATTCGTCGTGGAGTTTTCCGCTCCAGGCGAAATGAATATCGTTCGAAAAGAGGAGGAAAAACGGACTAAATATCGAGATATTCTCTTTGAACTCCGCAGGTTGTATCCGGACCATTCTGTCAAAATGGTGGTTCTGATCATAGGAGTCCTTGGTGGAATGATGGACACACTGCTCTCCAATTTGAAAATAATACCTGCTTGCCGTAATATGGCAGAAATCTTAGCAGCACGAATGCAGAAGGCCGTTATTCTTGGTTCGCTCCGTCTACTCAGGGCACATGATTCTCGGACCCAATAATCACTCACCCTACGGACGTAGGGAGTGGTTGTTGGGGTTAACGACACCAGCGCGCCCTCCGGATGGGTCGGAGCACCGGAGACAGGGCCTGACTTGGTACACTCCTAAGGAGAAAAAAATAAAAAATAATAATAATTATAATAATAATAATAATAATAATAATAATAATAATAATAATAATAATAATAATAATAATAATAATAATAATAATAATAATAATAATAATAATAATAATAATAATAATAATAATAATAATAATAATAATAATAATAATAATAATAATAATAATAATAATAATAATAATAATAATAATAATAATAATAATAATAATAATAATAATAATAATAATAATAATAATAATAATAATAATCTGGATGCCGGAGAGACTTATACCTACCTTGGGGTGGAGCAACGCCACTCCCAAGAGGTATTCACAGTTAAGAACTCTCTCCGCGGCAAGTATCAGCATAAACTCCGACAGATCTGGTCATCAGAACTGTCGGGGAAGAACAAAGTTGCTGCAACCAATATGCTTGCCGTTCCGATCCTTCTCTACTCTTTCGGAGTAATGAAGTGGACTAAGGAAGAGCTGCGACAACTCGACGTTAAAACTCGCAAAGTGATGCATCTCAATAGGTGCTTGCATCCTAAATCGTCCGTTCCACGGTTATACTTTCCCAGACAACGGGGAGGCCGTGGACTTTTGAGTTTGGAGTGTATGCATATCAGAATGGTTCTGGATGGGGCCTGTAAAGTCATCAGGAGTTCAGATCCCCTTCTCTGCATGGTCCGTGACCATGAAAAAGCAGGGATTGGAGCATTTCTTTTTAAGGCAGCAACCCGTGCGGCCGATGAACTCGGTCTCGTATTCGACACTGAACGGGCTAACCCAAACTCTGTCACCGAGTTGGGACCCGTTCAGCAAAAAGCTCACATCAAAGCTGCGGAGACAGAGGTCCTGCTACAGCTACATATGGATAAGCCAATGCATGGTGTCTTCTTTCACAACATCGAAGACCTTGGCTTATCCAAAAGCTTGACCTTTGCCTTCCTCAGGGCGAGTGAGCTAAAGTCGGAGACCGAGGGATTCATAATGGCCTGCCAGGATGGTGTCTTCAACACCCTCGTCTACCGTAGTCGCGTGATGGGTATAGACGTCCCTGACACCCGATGCAGGGCATGTCGTGGGGCACCTGAGACCGTAATGCATTTGCTATCAGCATGCCCATCTTATGCGGTCTCAGCCTATATCCACAGGCATAACGCGGCGCTACGAGTGTTATACTACCATCTACGACACTCGTACGGTATAGACGAGACACCGGTGTTGCCTTATGTTCCGGGGGATATTGAGTCCGTGGTGGAGAATGAGAGGTGCCGGATCTATTGGAACTACTCATTCCCCACCCTCAGGCAAATACAAGCCAATAAGCCTGATGTTGTCCTCCTCGACCACCAAAGTAGAACGATATTCGTCGTGGAGTTTTCCGCTCCAGGCGAAATGAATATCGTTCGAAAAGAGGAGGAAAAACGGACTAAATATCGAGATCTTCTCTTTGAACTCCGCAGGTTATATCCGGACCATTCTGTCAAAATGGTGGTTCTGATCATAGGAGTCCTTGGTGGAATGATGGACACACTGCTCTCCAACTTGAAGATAATACCTGCTTGCCGTAATATGGCAGAAATCTTAGCAGCAAGAATGCAGAAGGCCGTCATCCTTGGTTCGCTCCGTCTACTCAGGGCACATGATTCTCGGACCCAATAGTCACTCACCCTACGGACGTAGGGAGTGGTTATTGGGGTTAACGACACCAGCGCGCCCTCCGGATGTATCGGAGCACCGGAGACAGGGCCTGACTGGTACATTCCCAACGGGAAAAAAAAAAAAAAAAATAATAATAATAATAATAATAATAATAATAATAATAATAATAATAATAATAATAATAATAATAATGTTTATTTCAAAAATTTACAAATACAGTGCACAAATATAACGTTGATGAAAAATAAACATGACAAATCACTGAAGCTTACAAGCTTGTGCGTGATATACTAATTGGTAAAAAATCATAGAATGTCAATAGTTATATATATATATATATATATATATATATATATATATCAAACCAGTTAATATTGGGGATTGCAGCAAAGTCAAAAGTGTACTCTTTTATAGAGATTATTCCAAGCTTTCGTAAATTTTATTTACATCTTCAGGGAACTACAAAGAATTATTATGTCAATTATACATTTTGATGTTATTAAAATTTTACTTACAACTATAGTGAGGTTAGTTGACATGTTCTTAGTTCTTTGTATAGTGACATTACAGCTTAAAATTGTAAATAATAAGGAAAAAAGACTTTACGAATATAAATAACAGATAATTTTGAAATTTCAGTCGAAAAACAAAAGACTTGTTGATTGTATCCAAGGGACACAAATCAGTTGTCAATAGAAAAGAAATCTGTAATTTTCAAGTCAATGTTACCAACTGTAATCTTGTACCAACTGTAATCTTGTACCAACTGTAATGTAGTACCAACTGTTGAAATATACGACTGTTGTTTTGTAAGTTAGGAAAAAATTACATTTCCAATTGAGTAGTTATGGAGATATTATTATTCATATGGAGAGTGTGGTCTAACGACAATAAGAAGGAATAAATCTCACTCAAATGATTTATATCAGTTCTTTTATTCATACATTTTTTGTCTTGATATATGAAGGCCATTTCCAAAAAAGTTCTCTTAGTCATATGTAATATTTTAGTTGAGTTATAATTTATTCGATGGTCAAATTTGTTTACATGATCAGCAAGAGCACATCTTTCAGGATGAAGTCTACAATCACTTTTATGTGAGGAGATTCTACTTTTCAGGCTTCTAGAAGTCTGGCCAATATAATTTTTATCACAGTCCTGACAAGGAATGCTATATACTACATTTGAAGTGGAAGTTAATGGAATTTTATCCTTCACTTTTGAATAAATTGATCTTATTGGTAAAATAGTTTTATTTGCTATTTTGACATTACATACTGAATGAAAGAGCCTGGACAATCTTGGTGTAATATCTTTTATATATGGAAGTGAAGTGAATGTAGGAATTGTAGGATTTGTAGGATTAGTATTAGCAACATTGCTATTAATGGATATGTTCAGATTGTTAGATATAATATCTGTTTCAATATTTAATGGTGTGCTGAACAGAATACTTCTCAGTAATTTTGGTGGATAAGCATTGTCAGAAAAGAGTTTGAAAAGAATATCTAGGTTTTTTTTATGAAAGGATCTATCTGAGATTTTGAGTACTCTAGCTTTCATCTGTTTCACAAGGTTTATTTTCATTGACCGCTTGTGATAAGACTCGAAGTTAATATATCTTCCAGAACTGCATGGTTTCCTGTACCAGTCTATAAGAATTTTGTTATTAAGACCACGTATGAATCTTGTATCTAAGAAAGGTACGGAAAAATCATCATCCTCAGTTTCTATTGTAAACTGAATATATGGGTCAAAGCTGTTAAAAGTACTAAGAATCTCAGTAATGCCATCTTTTGGTAAAGCGACAATGATATCATCAACATATTTTTTGATGAAAAAAGGTTTAAATGATAGTACTGGAATTACTGTGTCCAACACATCATCCATCACATATGAAGCTAATATAGGGGAGATTGAAGCTCCCATTGGAGTTCCAAAACTTTGTTTATAAATTTTGTTGTTAAAAGAGAAATATGTGTTATTGAACAAGAAAGTTAAAATTTTCATGAATGTTTCTTCATTAATGTTACAATAATTGCTAACACGATACCAATTTTTGTGAATTGATCTTTGACAAACTTCTAAATATACATTACTAAAAAGAGAAACCACATCAAGACTTGCCAAAACGTAGTCATTAGGTATGTTTGTGTTATTAAATTTATTATTTACTTCAAAAGAGTCTTGTATAAAGTATTCATTATCGGAATCATATGCTTTACTTAGAATATCTGTGAGAAGTGAGGCAATGGCTTCTGTTGGAGCACCAATACATGAAACTATAGGTCTCATCGATAAAGTAGGTTTATGTATTTTTGGTAATGAATAGAATTTTGGAGAAATAGCATTATAGCATGTGAGTTTCTTTTTTGTGACATCATCAATTTGATTTGTGTCTTTAAGTACTTTCAAAAATTCATTAGCTTTACTTTGTATCGTAGTCGTAGGATCTTTTGCTAATTCAATATAGGAATTACTGTTGATAATTATTTCATTTGAAAGATTCTTAGTAGTTTTAACAGCTTTGACCCATATATTCAGTTTACAATAGAAACTGAGGATGATGATTTTTCCGTACCTTTCTTAGATACAAGATTCATACGTGGTCTTAATAACAAAATTCTTATAGACTGGTACAGGAAACCATGCAGTTCTGGAAGATATATTAACTTCGAGTCTTATCACAAGCGGTCAATGAAAATAAACCTTGTGAAACAGATGAAAGCTAGAGTACTCAAAATCTCAGATAGATCCTTTCATAAAAAAAAACCTAGATATTCTTTTCAAACTCTTTTCTGACAATGCTTATCCACCAAAATTACTGAGAAGTATTCTGTTCAGCACACCATTAAATATTGAAACAGATATTATATCTAACAATCTGAACATATCCATTAATAGCAATGTTGCTAATACTAATCCTACAAATCCTACAATTCCTACATTCACTTCACTTCCATATATAAAAGATATTACACCAAGATTGTCCAGGCTCTTTCATTCAGTATGTAATGTCAAAATAGCAAATAAAACTATTTTACCAATAAGATCAATTTATTCAAAAGTGAAGGATAAAATTCCATTAACTTCCACTTCAAATGTAGTATATAGCATTCCTTGTCAGGACTGTGATAAAAATTATATTGGCCAGACTTCTAGAAGCCTGAAAAGTAGAATCTCCTCACATAAAAGTGATTGTAGACTTCATCCTGAAAGATGTGCTCTTGCTGATCATGTAAACAAATTTGACCATCGAATAAATTATAACTCAACTAAAATATTAGCTAAAGAGACACATATGACTAAGAGAACTTTTTTGGAAATGGCCTTCATATATCAAGACAAAAAATGTATGAATAAAAGAACTGATATAAATCATTTGAGTGAGATTTATTCCTTCTTATTGTCGTTAGACCACACTCTCCATATGAATAATAATATCTCCATAACTACTCAATTGGAAATGTAATTTTTTCCTAACTTACAAAACAACAGTCGTATATTTCAACAGTTGGTACTACATTACAGTTGGTACAAGATTACAGTTGGTACAAGATTACAGTTGGTAACATTGACTTGAAAATTACAGATTTCTTTTCTATTGACAACTGATTTGTGTCCCTTGGATACAATCAACAAGTCTTTTGTTTTTCGACTGAAATTTCAAAATTATCTGTTATTTATATTCGTAAAGTCTTTTTTCCTTATTATTTACAATTTTAAGCTGTAATGTCACTATACAAAGAACTAAGAACATGTCAACTAACCTCACTATAGTTGTAAGTAAAATTTTAATAACATCAAAATGTATAATTGACATAATAATTCTTTGTAGTTCCCTGAAGATGTAAATAAAATTTACGAAAGCTTGGAATAATCTCTATAAAAGAGTACACTTTTGACTTTGCTGCAATCCCCAATATTAACTGGTTTTATTCTTAACTAGTCAGCAACGACTACCCTTTCTATATATATATATATATATATATATATATATATATATATATATATATATATATATATATATATATATATATATATATATATATATATATATATATATATATATATATATATATATATATATATATATATATATGTATGCCTAACTATCGCTTTGTGGACATTTTGTTTCGGTAAGTAGCAGTTCGAGGACTTTTGGTCTGTTTGAGGACAGACCCCAAACTTTGTATTTGCGTAACTGTTCATTTGAGGACTGGGGCAATTTGGGGACCGATAACTATTTCGTTTGGGGACAGTTATGAAGCAATTTGAGGACAGTACATAGCAACTGCAGTTTGAGGACAGCACTTTGGGGACTTCAGAGGAATTTGATCACAATCACCTGAAATAAATGAGACATCGATATTCAAATAAACATGGTGTGGTATCTATCAGTCAGAATATTATTGTTCAATAGTTGTCGAAAATATGTTTGAATTACCTTATAGGAAAAATATATAGAGAGAGCGTCACGTGAAGTTTATTGAATCAGGAAAAATTCATCAAAAATAATTTTTCACAAATCACCTTTGCATTTCTAAGTTTCAGATAAACATAATAGACCATAATAGATCTGTAGAGTATTTTTTTGTCACAAAATGTAAATCGCCAATGGTTTATAATATTCGTTGACGTTTTTGCCTTAGCAAAATCGCTTTGTGGATTTTTGTAAACAGGAAATAGTAAAAAATAATTACAATTGTTTTTTTTCATATCAAAACGCAGTGGAGAAATCGTTTTACTGTCAATAGAACTGTTGCAGAGAATTATAAAATCTACGAAACAGTTTTTTGATGCGACCGGATCGGTGCATTTTCCACTGAGAAAATCAGGGAAAACCTCGAAAAAGAGTCAATTTTTTAAGAAATCATAATTTTCTTGAAGTTGAAGCGGGACAAACAATATTGAGGGAACTGATAGATAATAACACATAGTTTAACTGTGCGCAAGATGGTTTCTATCTGACCTGTAGTTTTTCTACAATCGAGTTATATAAACAATTTAACTGTTTATCTTGCAAGATACGCCGATTTAAGGTGAATCGTCGTATTCTGGGAAAAGCACACACATTGAAATAATTTCTCATGTTAACAATTTCAAAAGTATTGTATCAATTGTATTGAATTGATAGAATATCGTTTCTATTCAAGAAATTTTTGTTATTCTGATCAATTCGAAAGTTTTTCTTCGAAGCTCAAAATTTCTTGAGCCATTTTCTAATCCTAATAAGATAATAAGCTTGTATTGAGAGTATTGAGAATAGTCATATATTTTTTATTCATATTTATTTACATTGATTTATCTTTATCGTTGATTTTTCTACCTTTTTATTTCTACTCTTAGTTATTTAAGTTGTTTTATCATTATCTTTCATTATTGTACTATTTGACGAGAGTAAACATTGTACAATGTAGTAGCACAATAAACTGAACTGAAGTATTCGTCAAAATATTTTATGATTTTTAGTTCAGAAAATTCAATTTTCTTCTTTCAAATTAAAATTATTTTCAAACTACGCTAATAGTTTCATCACATAATATTTCTAATGATTTTATTTTGAAATGTTTCAAATATATTTCCGCAGAATAAAAAAATGGGAATATTGTTCGAATAGTCGATTATTTGAATATAGTTATAATAAAAAATTTGATAATCTCCAAGATTATTTTCATCATTAGTCAACATTGGGGGCTATTCTTGACCAGAGTTGCATTTTTCATTTCGAAACGAAGAAATGAATTTGCGATCTTATGGAGACGGAGTAGTAGTAGTTTTCTGTTAGGTATTAGGAAAAATAACTTTATTTTTATCGTAGGTTTATTTCGATATCCAGAAGAGGCATGTTTTTTTATTTTCAATTGAGAATGATATTACCCTTTTCGTACGTATTCAAATAATTATGACATGGATGGAACATCCAAAACGGATCTGAATAAGTATTGTCTACAGCACGTATACAAAAGCATGTTTTAATTTAGACTTGCATAAACACAAATAAGCTTTCGAAATAATTCAGCTTTCCAAGAATATAATTCTGTTATATATAATCGATAAAATATTGTTTAAAATGGAGAAATCAATGTCCTCAATAGAATCAATTCAGGTTACGAAATTTACTTGAAACAAGTAATTTAATATTTCAGTTCAAGAATTTCAAAAATTCCACTTGAAGATTAAAATTTTCTGTTATAAGGATACTTCAAATGAAAATATTTCAAGTGGTAAACATTTCATTGCATGCAGATATGTATAATCTTATTCGGAGAAATTACTCTCTTCAGAGGGAACAATTGACAAGATTCGATACTAGATATCTTGTTCGAATCCCAGAAACGATATTTGTAGGTACATCTGATAGAGAATTGGGTCATAAAAGAGGAAACTACGATGAGTACCTAATCTTGTCTGCAATGGTATTGATGGTATTTAGTTTAGTATTCAGTCGACAAACATAATGCAATAATTATATTATATAACAGAACACAAAGTTTTTTTTTGTTGCATCTGGAAGTAGAGATAAATATTTCCAACGTGTAAATTTTGGATTTTCACCTGAGTGGTGGAAAGTGTGTTGAAAATTTCACTGAAAGCTACTCCAAATGCTTCAAAGAGCTCCCGAAGTCACCCAAAGTCGCACTGGAGTAAACTCGAATTAACTTCGGGCGACTTCGGAAGCACTTATTTGGATCAACTTTCATTGCCATTTCCAACACATTACCCACGTCTTAGGTGGAAATCTTAAATATACACGTTTTAGATATTAAATCGGCGTACCTTGCAAGACAAACCATTAAAACTACACATCGGACACAAACTATCTTACGTTTAGTTGAACTACATATGATCATTTATCAGTTTTCTCAATATTGTTTGTCCAGCTTCAGATATATAAAAATTATGAATTTTTAAAGATATTGTCTCTTTTCCGAGGTTTTCCCCGATTTTCTCAGTGGAAAATGCACCGATCCGGTCGCGTTTAACACTGTTTTGTAGGTTTTATAATCCTATATTTCTACTACCGCTAACCAAAGTAGCCTTTGACGATTTCAGATCTCAACGCAAAGTTGATGTTTTCCGAGTAATGTCATTTTGTGACAGCTTTTACGCTCTAGAGCGAGAATATTGAAGAAACGCTTGATCTCCCTAGCTTTTGTTGAAAACGAACCTATTCTTGCATGATGGAAAGTGAACACAAGAAATTCAAAGCACTCTAAGGACCTGCGGTAAGGTTAGAGATGCTTCCTCCTATTCTGATTTATCGATCCTGGCGTGAGTTCGAACTTGAGACTAGGTAATTTTTTTTAGGCAAGTTTTTTTTTCTTGTGTTAGAGATGTAAATTATTGGATATTTGGATAGTTTATACATTTGGGAATACTATTGAATGTAAATTTTCTCATAGGTAATATTATGTGCCTATGTTGAATGAAGCGTCTATCGTTTTTATGTCTGAGTGCTGCGTTTGTAGAAACAATCATGTGTGCATGTATTTCGAGCACAAAGTGTCATTGCCGCTCTCCAAATATTATCGCGCTTCGCTTCGCGTCGCGCGGTAACTCTCTTTGTCGAGCGCCAATCAATCACTTTGCGCTCTAAATACAGAAATAGCTATTGACTGAAAAACGATTCTTTTTATGTTCCCGCGGTGATTTGTTTTTACATTTACAATTTTTCTTCATCTCTATCCCTTCATCGATACGGTTCATCAATTACCTGCAAATTATTGTTATCAATCCTTTCTATCGGCATTGATGGAAAAACGAAATCGAAAATTACGTTATAAATTGAAAAATCAAATTACCTACAATAATTCTGAATTCTAGGTAAAATTTCTAATCTTCGAAGTCGCACTGTTACACCCGAGAGAAATTTGCTTCAATTCATCGAGTATTCAATAATGAAACCACAAAAGAGTATTCCACCCTTTTCGTCTAGCACACACACATACTTCATACACACCTAGTTATCAGATATCCGATTCGATGCCTATCCATAATTCAATATCAGTGTTTGTTTTCATTGTTGACAGTCATTAGATGTTAATGTCCGACAATTCAAATTCGATATTCCGATTTCAAGAATAAATGTTCGAAAAGTCGAACTAATTTATGATAATAATCCGGTTCAATTCCGATTTTGTATGGCTTTCGAATACTCGGATGCATCCAAGTATTTCAATACACAGATTTAATTTTCATTTGAATTCTCACAAAGAAATCGCTTTGAATCATATTAACGATTTTAAGTTTTTAAATAAAGAACATTATGACTGAATATCAATTAAAAAATTTGAAATAGCAGGAGGGAAGGTCGAGTGTCACATCGTTGAAAGAATTATTTGATATTTTTAACTATGTTTGAAAAACATCAACATTTTATGAATGCTTGTTACCTTCTTGGACCTCTTGGACCTGATTACAAGAATGCCCCCATTAATTTAACCCTATCTTCAAGGAAATCCCTAATAATTATTATCGACCTTTCCGACATTCCAAGAAATAGAGTGTGTTTTGTTTACCACTGCAGGTAATATGTGTAGTAAGATTCCAGAAGAATTGATTCATCTTTCTTAACTTTTCTGCGGTCTTTGAAGCGGAACATTTAGCATTAGGTCGACATGATTTTATTTACTTCGAAAAATATATAGATTTATTTTGGTTTATCCCCGGCTCTCTGCGATATAATTCAGAATAGTTGCATGATTGGAGATTAACTAACATGGTACAAAGATCATTTTCAACAAAATTAGACATAAAGAGTGATTTCACCGACTAGTGGTATACAGTTTTCTTTCAGTGCGATTTTAATTGCATAGCAGCCAGAGGACATTATTATTGTTTTCTTATTATTATTATTATTTATATCATCCATGTCGGGGTAATTTTGATTGTTAAGTCTCATTATGAAACCTATTATATAAAAATGTATACATTATACAGGGTGTAGAAACTCTAGGAGCATGTTGCTGACGTCGAAATAAGAAAAAAAGTTCCCATAAACACATGTCCTCAAGTTATTCGTTTTTAAGAAAAAGAGTGTCAAAGTTTAATTCTTATATTTGTTTTTTGTGAATAAATTCCAAAATATCTGTGGTACTCGAGTAAAGTTTGGTATCTGGGATGATTTTTCAATGACAAAATCAAATTTTATGTTAATTGTGAAAAAACTAATTTCTAATTGAATTTATTTTAAATTTAAAAATAGTGTCATTCAAAATCACTTTCATCGATTATTTCAAATCTCAGTAACTCGAAAACAGTTGCTCGCAGTGACCTCCACCAAGAATATATTTTTTACACAAACCAAATAATGAATATTTCCAGATACCAAACTTTACCCAAATATCAAAATTATTTTGAAATTATTCACAAAAAAATAAAAATAAGAATTCAACTTTGACACTCTGTATCTCAGAAACGAATAAATTGCGGACATATGTTTATAGGAACTTTTCCTCTTATTTTGATGTCAACAACACGCTCCTAAATTTTCTACACGTACTTAAGAAACACCCTGTATAACCTATTTCGAGTTATCAGAACGAATTCATGAAGCAAAATCAGAATAACCGACCAGGATTTGAAAAATATTGAATGAAATTTCGAACATTTCCTGTTTTTAGAAAGTATAATGGAACGATTGAACTAGCAATTTTTAATCGACCATAAATCACATTATACAAGAATTTGCTCAAGAATAAACTAAAATTTTGATTACGAACAAACTGTGACATTTTCGAATAGAATGGGTAATTGAAAGATTCAAACCTTAATTAATTTGGCAATAATATACGTATTCAAAAATAATAATCATGATAGCTAGAATTCAACATTTTTCATTCAAATGCTTAAAATATCTGATGTATAATCATAGTCACACTATCGTGCACAGAAAATCTAATAAAATGTTGTTTTATTGAAATCAAACAATTTCTCATTGTTTTGCAAAATATATCATAATTCAGTTGAAATGTATCTTTGAAAATTAGGCGTGGTCTCAATACAGTATTGCCGTCTAGAATAGATTTAATCTAATTACATTTATTTTAGGGCGGCACTCCGATTGGCCTACTTGCCAAAATATACCAAGGCTATTAACTCTCTCACCCTTCAACGGTTGAAGGTTTTCATAAATCAGGTAACTCAGCTGTTCAATAGTCAGTAGATTAGTACTACTACTATGATAGTTCGTTCGATGTGCAAAGGCTGTTTTACTTTTATTTTCCGTTGGTCAATTTCTACTGATTTTATTGTCAGATCTGCTACTAGTTTATAATAAACTGTGGTAACGCTGATATCCGGTCGTTTACGACTCTGTGTTGAGTGTTTCAGGAAATAGTGAACAAATTGTGTATCTTATTGTGTCATCAAAAGTCGAAGAATTTTCTTCTTTTCATTTAGTTGGTGCAATTAGGAAAAATACGTTAACCGTCAGGTATGTATAATCCAATTATTCAAAAACTGAGGGTAATATTTTTATAGATTTTTTGCAAACATATGTGTAGGAAACATGCGAGTTTTCTACAATCTATCACTATTTAGTCAATATACTCAATACTCATATATGTGCTCCATTTATATACATGAAAATGTTTAGTCAAAAATGGTTTGAGTTCCTGGAAAAAATATGAATGTTATTTTGCGGCGCGTGGTTTTATTTCCTAGAAGGGTATTCACGAAAGTTAAAATACCTTATGAACAATGTATGATGCAAATATTGATTAAGGATATATATGATACATTTGTGTATAGAAGAAAAATCTATACCCGTTTTTGATGTGTGAAATTGCTGTAAAATCGTCTCGGAAATGAAGCACCGCGCCACAAAACAACTTTCAGATTTGATATCAAGACGCCAAACTACGTGAGTGAATTGATCCCGAATAATAATACTTTATTGGAAATAGGAAAACCCTAATATACAAACATAAATAACATAGAAAATTACAAAATTACAAAAATTATACTCTTAACATATTATTGCAGTGAATTAAAATAATTGTATTCATAGAAGCACAAAGAATCATTGGATGAAATGAAATACCTATAAACTTTAAATATGAATCAATCATGTACAAATTATACATATATTATACATATATTATATATATATACACAACATATTTATTAATACACACACAATACAATGATGATACTCACATAACATATGTTAATATAAATAAATACAAAGGAAATCATTTAAAAAATTTTATATATTCGATAATATTCTTTTTAAATATAGCAAGAGACTGCACGTTTTTTATTTTATTGGGTAATTTATTGAACTGATCGTATCCTTTGTAAAATAATGAATTCATCGACCTTTTTTTGTTCGTTTTTGTTAGGTGAATGTTGTGAATAGATCTGGCATTGTAATCATGAATATTTGAGTTGAAGCAAATACATTGCTGAAAATATATTGGTGCTAAGTTATTGACAATTTTAAATATAAAAATCATCGCCAAATAGAGCCATCGTTCGGAAACAGACATCCATTGTAGGGCATCTAACATGAATGATATAGGAGTGGCTTTACTACAGTATAAAATAATTCTCATGCCCCTATTTTGAAGTTTTTGTAGTTGATCAGTTTGATTCAAATTGAATAAATAAAGAACAGATGCACAGTAATCAAAGTGTGGCTGTATTATGGTCCTATACACTGTTATTTTTGATTGCATTGATAGACAAGACGAAATACGTGAGAAAAAGTAGAGTTTTTTTGATATTTTCTTAACAATATATTCACTGTGGCTTGAATTTTTGTTAAATTCTAGAAAGAACCCTTTAAATGTAAAATTGCTTAAATATTATGTGAAAGTCAACTCGAATGTATGACCAACTCAGGAATTCAAAATAGCATTATGTGAGTTAATAAGTCTAATAGTGTCTGGCAGAAAGTACACATCATATGGGAAATTCTTTTATTGATAAATTTTGACAAATTTTGATGATGCAATCGCTTCTGCATCAAAAGAAACTTCAAAAGACGTGTTACAGTGCCGTTCGTCTTTTCGTAATTGGCGGGAAATTCAAACAAACTTTTTGAGGAAATATCGGAAAATGTTATATGGAAAAGTTGTTCAGAAAGAGATTTTATAGCTATATACAATTTTTTGCCATAAAAAAATTCCAATTTGAGAAAGTACATTTCTGACAAAGAAACTCATTAGTAGAGCTAACAGTAATATCTTAACTTACATTTTGTAAAGATTCGCAAGCTATTTCTATTTTATTTGAAAAAAGAAACAGAAATCTGCGATTTTGCCATATGTTCAGCTGCTTCATGAGAGGTCACTGAAATATCTTCAGGACGTTAAAATCTAACCACTGTTTATTATTATTGAAAAATCATGTATCTACACAAGTTTAATTTGAACTTTTTATCAGAACAAAAAGTAAATTGATTTTTGGCAACTCATACATAGCTACAATATTGTCATTAAATTGAAATTAAATCAGTGACTTGTTATGAAGCAGCTGAACACATGGCAATTTGACTGATCTCATGTTTCCTCCGAATAAAATAGAAACAGCTTGCGAATCTTCACAAAATGTAATTTAAAATATTACTGTTGGCTGTACTAATAATTTTCTTCAGAAATGCATTTTTTCAAACTGATTGTTTTTATAACAAAAATTGATTTTGATTCTTTTATCTCAGAGTTTTTTTTTCAAAACTAGAATATAGCTATAAAATGTCGTCCTGAACAACTTTTCTGAATAAAATTTTTCGATTTTTTTCAAAATAACTTTGTTTTGAGATATTATTTTTAGATTTTTTGAATTTCCAGCTAATCCCGAAAAGACGAACGGCACTGTAAATGTCTTTTGGGGGTTCTTTTGATGCAGAAGCGATTGCACGTATCAAAATTTGTCAAAATGATGCGTAATTTCTGCCAAACACTATATAACGCAGCATGAACGCCATTACATTTCCATGATTCACTTTCGAAGTGGTTGAATAAATTGAGTTGGCTTTGCACCAATCTGCCTTGGGCCTTGGTGACGGGCAGTTAGTGTGCTTGCTATGCCAAGGTACGCGGGTTTGAATCGCCGCGCCTTCACCGACCTAGTGCATCGCATCACACGTTAATATGTAAGAGCTACGTCTTCCCTAGCTCGCATAAGTCTCTCGGGGACGTCTGAGAGTTGCCCGTAAGAGATCAGCCGGTTGATGGAAATAACAATTTTAACAAAATAAATTAATAGTTCCAAAATCAAGTTACGCTTAATAGTAGGCGTTACATGAATCCGGTTTATAATTTGGGAAAAAATAAATTCAGTTGGTTCCTGCTCGACAAAAGCAAAAGTTAATCGAATCGAAATTAAAAAACTTTCCAACTGACAATAAAGTGACTAGTCATAACATTCAATTGAAGACATCGCTGTTCGAAAACTGTATTCTCATTTTTTCAGTAAATGCAACATCTTACAATACCATATATTGTTTTCAGCAAGATGGCCAAATATTGCCTCGTTAGGTTTACTGATGATGAAATATTATATGTGGTACCATCCAAAAAAATTACAACCATTGAGAATCAGTTAGTCTGGGCTCCATATAAAAGAATGGGGGTTTATGAAGCCACTATACTTGAATTCAATGATGACAGAACCCTACTAGAGGAAAAAATGAGAAGTATGAAACAACAGGCGACACAACAGAATGGTAAGTTAACAAATAATCTACACAAATCTCTGTTGCATAATAATGCAGAGGCTTTGTTTCTCACACCAGTTCTTCATACCGTGTGAGTCTGAGAGATGGCGCACCTCTATTTTTGACTCAAAGCACTAAATTTCTGGAGACTATTGAATAAATAAAATGTGATTTTTTGGATTTGAACGAATTTTTTAGCACTTCTGGTTTTAACTGAAATTGTCATAGTTTTAGGTTTTGAAATACCTTGATACTTTTTTGAAATCTAAAGCAAATTCTGATCACTCTATGCTAGTTCTTTTATTACTTTTTCTACATATATATTTTCTCAATTGATTTTTTTCATTAATGATAATTTTTCGCATGTGAAACTATAATTTCCACTGCCATGTTGCCCATGAAAATCAAATTAGCATAGTGATTACAAAACTTAGCCGCCAGCCGGGATTTTAATGTTGCCAAATAATTTTTTATGCATCTTTTATTTTTAAATGGCATCTCCATGGCACACACCGTATGCTAGATAGTTTCAAAATAGACGAATCGGATGATGACAAATTTGAATGTTTGTCAATTATTTTCAGAGTTTTCATTACGGTAAAAAATATACAAAGAATTAGTATGGGCGTGGGACTAATCAAGACTCAAATGAAAGAAAATGTTGATATTTTTGTTTCTACCCATTAGTCTCATGACGACTTGCAGCATTGAAAATTATTATTCGCTGAACATAAATCTGCAATGTTGAGAAATATCAATTTTGAAAACCAACGAATTTGTCTATCAGCCATAATGGGTCCAGTATAGGAATACTATTCAACTAGATGAATTTCCTTAAAAATGTGAATTTCATATATATTGACTAATCTACTTGTAGCAAACCAGAATTGATATTATATTCATTGATCTGGAGTTTGCGTTTAATAGAGAAACATATGAAAAATTGGCCAACCATTTGAAAATTCGAAAAAAGTGATTTTGCAACATTAAAATCAAAAGGCTAATTCAAATTTCATAAACAATATGGCATCAGAATAGATCATTATACATGCAAGAAATCATAATTATCAAATACATTTTTTCATAAAATAAGAAAGTAGCTGATCATGTTCAGAAATTGCTCTAGATTTAAAAAAGATGCAAATAAACAAAATTTTCCATTAAAAAAACTGAAACTGGGATCACTTTCGGTGATACCAGAACTGCTACAGAATTTTCGTGCTTTGAAGCGAATTATTTTTCTCAAATGTAGGGGCGCGCTATCTCTCAGACTCATCTCCTGATATAATTCAAATTTCTAGAACTCCATTACTAAGTTGAGCGCACTTTTGTAATTTTTTCGCGATTTCAGATTTTTCAGGTAAATTCATTGTCTTGATGAGGATTCTCAGTGAAACTTTTCAACATTTTGGCTTTCCAAAGTTTTCCTTTCAAATAATGGTGGATGTTTCGATATTGAGTAAAAATGCATTTTCATCAATAATCCTGTAGTTTTGACCAACTTCACACGGGGGTGATTTCCAAAATTGTGTATAAATTTTATTTTCCAAAATATAAATATAAAAATATATTTGAGACTAGTGATAATGATGACGTTAATGAGTATCCCAATTTTGTATAAGTCTATTGCCATTTTTTAATTAGAAAAAAAGAACCATTAACATAAAATGTTTGCATCTTAACTGTAAATTAGAACATGTATCATGAGGTATGAGTACGTCATTGTTTTTTATTGACGAAAATAATATAAATAACGATGTTTTTGGAATTACCAAAAATATGTGATCATTAGTTTACTAAATTATTAATATCGAAATTTGTGTTCAATTATCGTAAAATTATAAAACTCTCTATCTATATTCTAAATACCTATGCGGATTTTGATAGTTATATGGATAGTTTCAATCAATTGCAGATATTAGCAGATCTCTCAAATCATGGGGCCAGGTAGCCGAGTGGTTAAAGCGACATTGTTTTAGTCACTGGTTGCCGGTCGGCGGTGGTTCAAACCACGGCGACTGCAGAATTTTTTCTGATGGCCCGAGAAAGTGCTAGGAATCACACGTAAAAAGGTAAGACCTCGTTAATCCTTGGCTCGCACAAGTTTCGACTTTTGAGGGCTGCCGTTCGTAAGGGGACGACAGCTGGTTAACGGAAAAAACAATTTTAAACAAAACAGTATAATTATCTTGAGTGGAAAATTAAAAACACCATAAATGCCTACATGTTTTTTTGTTGCCAAGGTAGGTAGGTTTTTCTTCACAAATAATTCTCGACTCAATGAATACTACCACGTATATTCAGAGAAGCTGTAGAAATTCAAAATTATTCAGAAAATTTTAACCGGAAGGAAAATTTCCTAATCGTACTAAGATCCAGTTATTGGATAAAACCACAGCATCCCCCCACAAATATTCAGAAATTTAAAATATTCCACATATTCAATCTAGAAGGGCAAATGCCTTTCTGATTAGGAACCAGATACTGGAGGAATACACGAATCTTCAGAGAAGCAATAGGAATTCAAAAACATGCTGAAAGTCCTAACCGCTGATGGAAATATGCCTTATTCTGATTAAGATCCAGGTCACGAATATTCAAAGAAATCATATAAATTAAGAATCTGTCGCAAATTCCATCTGGAACGAAAAATGTTTCAATCTGACAAACGAATGCACAAGCGGCCATATCGTCAGTTGATGTTACCTCAACACCGCAACCAGCAAGCCAAAAAAAAACAAAAAAGTTTTCATTAACAAATTGTTTTGGGATATTACTTGAAGTTACACTATAGATACTTCACTGAACCTGACCGAAAATAGTATTTGACTGATTCTTATATGAATATTCCGGATTTCTGAAATATTTTAACCATGAAATTACTTTTTTTTCTAGGTGGACCAGATGAAGATGAATACAATACTAGCGATGGTTCTGGGAAGGATACCGATTACACAATCCATTGAAGGATTCCAACAAAGACGTTGAAAATAATTCAGGTCTAGAAGGTATATTCATAACATTCACATTTTGAGTCAAATATTAATTTTCCTTCGATGGATTCGAAAAATAATTGCGAAAATAATTACATATATTCTAGACTACGTACGTTTTTTCTATGATTTTTACTAAAATATGGAATAGGTACACTGATTATCTATGAATATAAAAATGTGAATACAGATCATAAGAAACTTTATATTTTCTAGGTAATATTGATGCAGATGTATTCAACAACAGTGATGATTCTGTAAAAGATCCCGATTACGATCCAACAAAGGATTCCGAGAATACAAAATCCCATTTTGTTCTAGAAGGTAAACGAAATTATAATCAAATTAATTTTTCTGTGACCCTACTTGAAATTTGAGTTTTCAATCATTACGATTACATATAATTTACTATATAGTCCTTACTACACATTTCACCTATTTTTAGTAAAATATGAACGGACTATTTAGTAAAACAGCCGTAAGAATAACAAATTATACAAACATAATTATTTTTCGTGGTAACGTGAATGTACAGTGTTACGGTAAAAGTTCATATCATATGTTTTTTATTATTCAGTTATTGCAAATTTGGAGCTCATAAACAGATTGTGATTCGAAAATAATGCAAAATGCCGTGTATGATTTTTTCCCATTGATCGGATACACCTGTCAAATGAGAATTTTTTCCAATATGTTCTAAATATTATATGCAAAACTTGTATACCTTTCGATTTCCACCCACCTAACTACCACATTTGAACCAGTTCAGGCAACTTTTGCGTTTTCCTATATACTTACAATTTTTCGTACATTTCATCATAGTTAGGTATGAGAATAACTGTCTGAAAATAACTATTTGTAATAGTTTTGAAAAATTCAATTTATTCAATTTATTCTTCGGAATTGTACTTGAAATTTGTGTTCTCAAGTATGGGGATTGAATTTGCTTTACTAGTCCTGACTACAAACATAATTTCACCGAATAAATGGATATTTGAAATAATCTTTGGTGTGAATTCAATTCAGGAAAAGGAAACACCAAAACTATGCCAATTCAACTCGACGCGCGTTCCGTCAAAACGCATCTTCAGGACCTAAAAGTTAAAGTTTAGGTTATTTCTTTTTCTTGAATTATTTCAGTTAAGAAATATACGGATTAACTCAGTAGTATGAATACGCAATTACACAAACAACTTTTTGTCTAGGTCAAATTGATTATGAATTCAATAATAGTGATGATTCTGTGAAAGATCTCGATAACAATCCAACGAGAAATTCGAGCAATGACCCAGAAAATCTAGAAAGTAATCATTATATTCATATTTTATGTTGTACGCCTAATTTCTATTTATAGATTGAAAAATAATCAAAATAAGGGAATAACTATTGATAAATTAATTTATCCGAGATATTTATTGAAATTACAATCAACTATCCGGTTTATAATATAATATGCTTCATTAGTTCTGAATACAAACAATATTTCACTTGAAATATGAAATACATGGATAATTAGGATTTCAGTACTCTGGGAATGGTACACACATTATGTTCTTTTTAGGTGCAATTGAAGCAGCTGTATTTATTGATTGACTCTGTCAGAGATCTCGATCGAACAACGGATTGCAACAATGATCCAGGAAATCAATTCGGTCTAGAAGGTAATCAGAACATTCATATTTTGAGTTACACACCTGATTTTTTCATAGCATTTGAATTCAAAATATACTTACAATGTTGTCTTTTTTGGCATAATGCTTGACACTTGGCCAGTCTTGACTGCAACAGTACTTAACTTCTTACTGAAGAATGAAATATACTGAGTATCTAGGTATGTATATAATTGAAAGCTTGTTAAGATATATGAATAGAACATTGAAGTTTTAATTTGTATTCCTTTAATCTTAAATTGATTTTGATGAATGAATTACATAGGTATGTGAAATTATTATTAGCATATATTTTTCAAATTCACCTCTGAACGAAGTTGAAAAATTTCAGAGCGAAGCAGAGTAACTGTTGATGAAACTCGACCCAAGATAGATATTGACCAACCAGTAAATATGGATTACACAGAATTGAATGTCTCTTGTGCAAACCACAAATCAAAGAAGCATTTTTGCATGTTTTGTAAAACATTGCAAACTAAATTTGCGAGACATCTCCAAAATAAACATAGATCAGAAGATACTGTCTCAGAGTTCCTTACATTAGAACCGAAAAACAAATTACGAATGCAGCTCATAAATGCAATACGAACAAAAGGAGATTTGATGTATAATACCATTAGCGAATATAATACAGCCAATAATCTCATTGTCGTCAGAAGACCAACATTGAATAAGGAAAGAGATGCGTCTCACTTCAAACCTTGCGGAAGATGTGGAGGAATGTATTCATTTTTATCTCTGTCTTCGCATTACAGACGTTGTGAAGTAAATAGAATGAAAGGTTCCAAAGATGCTCTTACTAACAGTAATAAAAGAAGTATGCTCTTGGTGACGGCTTGTTCAGTTTTAAGAAATGAAGTTTTACCAGCACTCCGAAGTAATGATGAAATTACAAAAACAATTCTTTCTGATGAACTTGTAATTGCCTTTGGAAATCGTATGTGTCAAAAGTACAGGTCACCTCACCATTATAAGATGATAAGAGCAAGGTTAAGATGTGTGGCAAAACTATATTTGACAGTACAGAAGGAACATTCTGATATTGCTAAGTTCGAGCAATTTTTTGATCCAGAGTACTATGATACCATAATAAGAGGTATCAATGAAATGTGTCAATTGAATGAGGAAACTGGAGTGTATAAATCAGCATCTACTGCCTTTGCTATTGGAAGCTACTTGAAAAAAATATCATTTTACCTTTTATCAGAGTGTATAAAAAAGAAACAAAAGGAAAAACAAAGTGATGTAAAAGATTTTTTGCAACTTCTACAGGAAGGGCTGCAGCATGATATTTATAAAACAGTTGAAGAAAATCAGATGGAGCAAAAAAGAAGAAAAATAATAGAACTCCCTAGCTTGGAAGATATCACTTCATTGAGAACTTTTTTGAATAAAAGAAGAATCATTTATATGCAACGTTTGAAAAAGGAATACTCATATTCGGAATGGAAAGAACTAACGAGTATTGTATTGATATCCCTTCAGCTCTTCAATAGAAGAAGGGCAGGAGAAATTGAAAGGGTGAAAATAGAGGATTTTTTAAGATACGAAAGATTAAGAGATGATGAAGATGAAATATTGGGGTGTATTTCTGCTGAAGAGAAAAACAAGAAAAAAAGTTATATTCGATTTCTTATAAGGGGAAAACTCAACAGGGGAGTACCAGTAATGGTGAATGAAGAAAACTTTAATGCAATACAGATGATACTTGCATTGAGAGAGAAGACAAATATTTCGCAAAAAAATCCCTATCTCTTTGGTTTGCCTGGAAATGGACATTACAATCATTTACTCGCTACCCAGCTGTTGAATAAATATGCTAGGCTGTGTGGTGCTCGAAAACCTCATACATTACGTGGAACTGCACTCCGGAAACACATAGCTACAAAATGCAGCACTATGAATTTAGGGAATGTAGAAGTAAAAGATGTTGCTGACTATTTAGGACATCATGAAAAAATCCATCTTGACCATTACAGAATGCCCAATGCTACCAAGGATATAGTAAGGATGTCAAATATTCTAGAACGTGCACAAGGACATGATGATTTGACGAATGAAGCTGATGAGAGCGTACAGTCTGAAACTACGATAATAGATATACCCAATGAAGATGAATCCTATTGTTCAACATCAGGTACTCCATTACATTTTACTGACAATATATCTCCTTGCTTAAAAACCAATCAGTCTATTTCAAATTTTGAAATTCAGCCAATAGAATCGGAATTACAGTGAAAATATAGCTTGTCGCTGTATTTTCACGGTGATAAACCTGCTTAGTTTTTGTTTTACTAGCTGTCAAGTGAAAATAATGATTTAAATTATAAACGTCAAATCTTTGTGTTTTGACTAGTTATATTTCTTAATCAATATGAGCGATCGTTGGGGACAAATGGCTATTGGTATCATAGATGAAGCAGAGGAAAAGAGTATTCCGTTGAATACGGCCAGAAATAAAGAATCAATTACCAGGCAATTCAACAATTTTCAAATCGATATATTGTCGTCCTAAATATAATTCGTGGTATGATTAATAACCTATAATTTTTTGGAATATCAATTTATTGGCAATCCCAATGCAAGAAAATACAACTCGTCCTGCAAACTCGTTGTATTTTCAGCTTTGGGATTGCAATTCATTAATATTCCAGAAAATTATAGGTAACAATCATACCACTTATTATATTACCCCTGATAATATAGTCCGGTTATCGTTGATAACGTCATATTAACTTTTTCCTTCATATTTCTTCCATAGGTGAACAACGTCGTAGCCACAAAAAATTGTCCTGGACTAATGAATGAGAAAGAAAGCGTAAATTATTTCTTCAAACCTTACATGGAAACTTTTGAGTTGCCTTCTTTGGACTTGTGTCATGAAATCATAACAACCCATGAAACCCTTCGGAGAAGAAGTGCCACACAACTGAAGGCATTTGTGGCAAATTGTATTGAAAAACAAAAACGAACTTTGAAACCAAATCATTTTCCGAAAGGTAATTTTACGATATAACAGAAATAAAATACAATATGTTCTTTAACAAATATCATTTCTAATAATTTTCTTTTTTACAGTGAAAAGAAAACAGTGGAGCAGTTCAGAGCGTGAAACAGCCTTATTACTTTTTCAAGAAGAGATCAGAACTAAAAAATTACCGTCCCTGAAACAATGTAAAAATGTTTTGGAAGAAAATCCCAGTTTTACACACAGAACGCCAGAAATGTTGAAAGCTTTCATTAACAACACACTAAAGAAACAAGCACAATCTATGACGTGAAAAAATCACTACTACACTACTCATTACTGCAATCCATAAAACTTGTTTTTGAAATTACTATTATGGCAATGATACTTTGTAAATATATATTATGTTAAAATGTGTTTCACTGTATTTCATTTATATTTGTAGAATTTTAATAATCTGTTCTTGGATGAACTTCACCAATATTTTTGTGGAAATAAATATGAAGGATATAAAAAGTACCTTTCATTGTGGTTCATTCTGTTATATCTGAAATATGGTGAATCCAGGGGGTTGATAAAGAGAAATAGCAATATTTTGAAGAGCGGGACCTTTGTATTTTCAATTCTCTATGAAAATACCCAAACAAAGGAGAAGATAATGGCTGGAAATCAATATACAGGGTGTTAATTAAGTACGTTGACAAACTTCGGGAGGTGATTCTTTGACAGTTTTCAGGACGAAAAGTTAATATAAACATATGTCCCAAACGGCTTGGATTTCGAGATACAGGGTGATAAAAATACCTTTTTTTCAAGATTTTTATAGGAGATTGTCTTTATATTTTTTATTTTATAATTATTATTCATCGTAGACTTTTCAAATTCTGAAAAAATATTTCCATCAATTTATAATAATTGAGAAAGTTTAATTTTCGAATTTTCTAATGTTATGCGACACTGGAAAATGTTTAAATTAATATTTTCGTTATAGCTCCTGTACCGTACAAGTAAATGAAAAAATTCAGGAAAACAAAAAGAAGTAAATGAAACAACTTTGATTATTCCTTTCTCATAATAAGTCCGTAGCGGCGGAAAAAAAATTCTGAAGGGTTGAATAATGGAGGACCCTGTGAATTATTTGAAAATTGCATTATTTTATATCGTGTGTACTATTGAATGGATTTTACTTGCCCAATTTGAACCGATCATTGTCGAAAATGTCGAAGTTAACTCTAAAAAATCCTATAAATCATGTGTATATGAACTTTTCGTCCTGAAAACTTTCAAAGAATCACCTCCCAAAGTTTGTCAACGTATTTAATTAACACATAAAAAAGATTGAAATTGATTAAATTATAATTAATTTTATAGCAGACCCGTGCTTGGATTTTGTCAAGTCAGGCATTATACAAAGTTGGCATTATATCGGAAAATCGTCGAAGTACTTCACGTATTTTAGGACAATTAACACATGGACTACATTATTTCAAAATAATCGCTTGAAATTTGTTGTGTAAAAATTACAAATAATAAAAGCTTTCTGATAATTTTTTGAAAAATGAGTTTGGCAACATTAGGATGAATTTCTATCATTATTGCTTTTCAAAAAATTAAAAAAATTAGAAAAAAAATATTGAAAAAAAAAACAAAAAATATAATATTGTAGGGGCCACTTTTTACTTTTTTTTTCGGGGTGGGGCAAAATATTTTTTTTTGTTTTTTTTTTAATAACCTTTGGCACACCCTTGGATAATTCTAGAAAGATTTGCTTTCTTCACTTTTTTTGATAGGACCCTCCGTTTAGGATGTGCGCGTGTCCGCAGATTTTCGAAAATGATAAAAAATTAATAAAAAATTGGGGAAAAAAAATTAAAAGAAACCAAAAAATCGTACAATCGTACAATAGAGTACCGTTTTTGACTTTTTTTCGGAAAAGGGGTTGGGTGGGGAGAAATATTTTTTTTAAATTTTTCTTTCAATAGCCGGGTGCACACCCTTGGATCATTCTAGAAGCTATAAAAACCGCACTGTTAATGCAATGAGAAAATTTTCTCACCTTCACTAGGTGTATAGACATTAGTTGAGATATCGTTCATCAATATTTTTGCTGAAAAAAATATAAAATATTTTGATCTAAGAATTGCGTAGTTAAAAATCAGGGTTCAGGTTCAGCAGAAATATATTTGTTCATATGTGTGTGATTGAAGGTATAACATCTAATAATCAATACCAGAATTTTTTTTTAAATATTCACCTAATGGTCACTGCACTGTTGTCGCTTTGAGAAACAGTCTATTTTTTATGAGATCTACAGTACAGAATTCAAGTAAAAAATCGATCGTCTACTAGAGCCACTAGGCAAATATCTTGATTTTTTCGACTGAAACACTTTCTCGTCTTTGGTCATCCAATGGCGATTTAAGTTTTGAAACACATTTTGTCGGAAAACAAATATATATTCATTGAACTCCGATTTGCTCAAGGATGCATATTTGATATAGTGTATTGCCTAAACTAAGCCCCGCTGGAAATAAAAATACTGACTGCTGATCCAATCCAGCAGATAAATTGAATTTTCAGACATTTTTGAATATATTCGATAAATGAATAATGTTTGTTAATTGTTCACAAAAGTGTGAACATTTATTTGGATCGACACGTTCGATCACATTCTGTTGGGAATTGAGTAATTGGAACGGACTGTTCGAGGTCCTGATCATTTTTATACCAAAGTATTAGCGCGGGGACATCTGAACGTTATACGGTATAAGTTATCATGGTATAAGTTTATACCGTATATACTTTATACTGTCCCCGTATGAACACTTGGCCATATTTATATATATATATATATATATATATATATATATATATATATATATATATATATATATATATATATATATATATATATATATATATATATATATATATATATATATATATATATATATATATATATATACTTATGAACCCTACGTCGTTACCTCCAAAATACATATATAGTGAACGTACTTCCCTCATAGGTAACTACGAACCAACGTAATATTTCACTACGGGGTACTACTATGTCAGATCGGTCCAAATACGAAAAAACGCATGGAGGTAATATTGAGTGATATGTAACCTCAGATTCGGTCACTAAGTTCAGTGATTTGCCACCAGCGCTAGTATCGCTTTTTCTGAGTTGCTTGCTGCACGTAGTTCCCTCCAGCTATATATATATGGAGTAATTGTTACACGTACTTTCCTCCGTCTCCAGCTATATATATGGAGTAATTGCGACACGTACTTCCCTCCGCCGAGAAATACCGAATTACTGCGGCACGCAGTTCTGAAAAATGATATGAGAGATACGGTTTCGATTATTTAGGATAGGGATTACTCTTTTCGCAGGAATTGAGTTGAATTTTGTGTTGTTTTCGTGAAAGGTCAAAAGTGATAATAGTGTATTGAAGGTATTATAGGTACTCAAATAATTAAAAATGGATTAAATAATCAACACTTCCGCTTCAACCTATACAACTGGTGAATTCGTCGGCTAGTCTCTAACAGGAAACAACTACTACCCCCAACGACCGTTGAATTATATCTGTTGGATCATTGGCAAAGTTTTCTACAAGAATTACTTTAATTACCTTGACCAAATATATATTTTGATTCAATTGGGGGAACACGTCCGTACCGGCTTCATGGTTCTTGCCAATCTTCAGCGAAGGCTGGTTCTCCCAATTAAACCGAAAGACCCCTTCAGCTTCTGTTGGGAGTTCCTGAGACAACAGCACTGCAAAGTAGTTCTTGTAGAAAATATTGCCAAGAATCTAAAATACATAATTCTACGGTCGTAAGAGGCAGTAGCTGCTTTCTGTTAGAATCTTACTGACGATTACACCCATTGTAAAAGTTAAAGTAGAAGAGTGGATTAGGTAATTTTAATTATTTGATTAATTGTCTTCCGTCAAGAAGTATCGACATTGTTCTCATGGAATTATCGGTACTGTTTTTTTTTTTCGCCTTCCAAATCAGTGAATTCCAAAGCTTTGCCGTTCATTCAAAGAACGAGCCCTGGGAGAGAGATAATCGGCATGTCTCCAAAGTGATGACGAAGGGATGTGAAGACTGACCTCGATGGGTCAGTCTCTATGGGATAGCTAACGATGGAATTACTGATTATATATCATAAAAATATCTGTGAAACAGAAACAGAACCCCAGCCAACAATCTCGCGATGTTCCAGATAAGTGAGTGAGCTTGTAAGCTCGGCAACACAGACGAGACGGATGGCTTTTCTCTTGGACATAATCTAAAAGTGTGTGTTGTTTGGGGCTGCACCATGGGTATGGGAACATTATTCCAGAAACGGTTGGATCTGTGCCTTATGAATCATAATCAACTAACGGGAAGTGAGGCACAGATGAATCGAAATGAGTGCAAGAAGCAAGCCTTCGTTGAAATTGGCACTAGCTGACAAAGCAGATGAGTTCGTGTTTCTACAATCAGGAAGTAATTATCATTATTTTTGCAGACATACGGTCCCATTCAAAGTCGCGCGTTGGGCCTTTTATATATCAGTTTTTAGCAATAACCCGGTATGTAATCATTCAGAATGCATATTCTGAATGATCATCTAGAATACTTATTGGTAAATTCATTCACAACTGTTTTCAGACCTGTTTGATTCAAAAGAAAAGTAAATGCATTCGGTTAATTTTTACATTTGATCTATTTGAAAATGGAAAATTGCACGCCTGTGGTGTCATCCAATGGGAACAAATAGTATTTTCCACATTACCACATCAGTAGGAATACTAAACTAATTAGTTCAGTATTCCTACTGGTGAAGTTAACTCAGTTATCGAAATTAGCATCTAGGACTGAAAATATTTGTGTGGCATAGGAAAAAATTCTGTTAATCACAAGGTTTTTTTGAGTTCCACTCCTGTCTATCAATAAAATCTTGTAACTCACTTATAATCCAATTCAACATAGCTGATCAATTTATAATGCAAAATCTGACAAATGTATATTAATGCAAATGAATCATATCCATAAGTCGAAAAAATACCATTGTCTCTAACAATTTCCAAAAAGTGAAATGAGGCAAATATCCGTGAAAATAACAACAATTTCCCTGGCTAATACTGGGACTATACCGAAAAGTGAACTACATCTGACAGATACATGTGGTAAGTTTCTCCAAGATGATGCATATATTTCCTTCAATCGAACAGTTTTATTTCATACAAATTCAAGATGGCGTCTCCAATATGGCGGACGAATTCCAATAATTTCAATTTGATTCTGTTGAAAACATATATCGGGTAGTTTTTGGAGATACGAATTAGGATTTTTTCACCGGTGAGACTCTGCTTACAAGCTAGCTCACTTTTCTGGAACACCTCAAAGTTTGGCGATCTGTCTCTGTTTTACAGATTGTTGTTGTTAAAATTATCATTTCCGTCAACCGATTGCACCCCTACGCGCAACCCTCGGAAGTCTTTGAGAGACTTGTGTGAGCTAGGGAAGACGCAGCCCTTACCTTTTAACGTGTGATGACATGCACGAGACTGTTAACCATGCGAGCCTTAGAACCCTCGACCCTTCGCTCCAAAGGCGAACGTTCTACCAGCACTGCTCTGAATGCTCTGAATCCAAAATTTTTGAGGAATTGAAATAGAAACGATGGTTGATCTCAAAAATATGTTTTTATTTTTCGGAACACTATCATAATGACGGTGTTTTCACCTGTGATTAAAGTACTGTTTAGTTTGTCCAATGTACACCAAGTCACAGTCTATACATGGTATTTTATGAATTATGTTATGTATTACAAGTTTCATTTTTTACGTTTGAGCAAGTAGTTTCGGTTATCACATATTATGTGATAGTTGAACGTTTTGTTGAAGTTTCTGTTCGTTTTAAAACACTCATTTTGAAAATATGGATTATATAAACAATTCTATTCAGTCCACAGTTTGGAAAATTATCCACGATCAACAATTTTTTCCATCCCATATTCAAAGGGTACAAGCTTTTCTGCCACTAGTCTTTCCCAATGCATTACTGTGTGTCAGTGGCTTTCGAGAAAATTGGCTGGAAATCCTCAATTTTTACTCTTACGGACGAGGCAAATTTCTCCCGAAATGCTATCACAAACTTCCATAGCAACCCTATTTGGGCTATGGAAAATCCACTCGCAATTAGTGGAATTCATTATCAGTATCAATTATCTATAACTGTAGGGGCGGCAATGATTGCTAATTACTTGATACGTCCTTATTTAATACTTTCTTCCGCTCCTACTGAATGGCGCAACTTACAGAGACTGTTTAGAAAATGAACTGCTAGGACCTCTTCAGAATGTACCATAAGAAATTCGTTTCTGCATGTGGTTTATGCATGATGGGGCTCCGATCCATATCAGAGTTGTAGCCAGTTGAATTCCTCAACACTGTCTATCCAAATCGATGGATCAGTAGGGGTATAGAAAAACATAACCAGGCATAGGCACGAAGGTCTCTAGATCTAAACCCGTTAGATTTTTATTTTTGGGGACATTTGAAGTCACTAGTTCACAAAACTCCAGTAGCGAACGAGGAAGATCTGAGAAACCGAATAGTAGACACCTGTGAAACAATAAGAAACACATCAATTCTTGAGCGGGTCCGAGATTCAATGACTAGAAGGTGGATACTTACAACAATTCATTTGAATGCAATTTTGTATTCTTCATTTCATTTTATTCTGCATATTTAAAATTTCTTGAAATAGAATGTTGGTATTTCTTGTAAATTTAAGTGAAACAAATACTGGTTTTGCACCCTTGAAACAAAAATAACCAGTTCGCTTAAGGATGTCATACAGAGACGTACCCAAAAGTAATGATCTCTTCAAACTAGTGAAACGTAATAGAATAGGTGGCGGCCCCTACAAAATCCAAAACTACTCACTTAATCGTCAAATTCATTTCCTAAGCGATCTTGTGGAAGAATTCAAAATAATGGTAATAACTTCAACATGCATCGATTATCAAATAATTGACTTGACTTTTTCCAAATATCTAGAAAACGGTTGCCTTTAGCGACTTCCAACAGAGGTAGCTTTCTTACGTAGATAAGATAGAGAAATCGATTTTGTTACTGAAAAATGTGCTTAAAGGACGCTCAAAAAAGTTATGAATCTTCAAAAAAAAAGGAGTGTATGTGGCGCTTCCTACGAGTAGGAGCAATAATAACATCAGGTTCGAATTCGACACCTCAAAAAATCTTTCAAATCAATTTTCGTTTAATCAAGGTCAGTATATCGAAAGTTATTAAAAAAAATCGAAAATAAAAATAATCTATCTTGGAAACGAAGCGTTTCCGGACATATATTTATTTGGACAATTCATATTAGAATATTGTGATGAATCACCTCCTGAAGTTCGTCAAAGTACTTTTGAATTACCCTGTATGTGGTCTTCTCAAGGTTCATAAAAATGAAAGGCCCCTAACACTCATTGTTCCATGTATAAATTCCCCAGGCTCCAAACTTCGAAAATATTTGAATGATATTTGAAAAAATATCATCCCTACCTTTGACCATAACGTGAAAAACTCTCTGAAGTTGTCAAGAAAATCAAATTAATTTCAATATATCATATTACATCATTATTCACCAATAGTTCACATAAACTGATATTTGACATGGTGATTGAAAGATAAAAAAAATAGTCAATTTACGTCGATAGACAAAATAATTAACTTTTGGAAATCTAATATTACACTGCTTGAAAATCAGTTGCTTCACTCACTCAATGAAAATATTTATAGTCACATCATAGGTACACCAATGGGAGATCTAATTAGCCCCATTTTGGCTGACCTATTGATGGACCATATCATTAAAGAAGCACTTGCATTATCTCCAATTGATATTCCATTCTTTAGTATACGTAGATAATACTTTGTTAGCTATCCCAAGTTCCGAAAAAGATACCGCTCCTAACACATTCAATAACGTAATTTCCGAGTTGACATTTAAAATGTAAGTAGAGAAAAATAACATTATTCCTTTTTTGGATATTTCATGATTTAGAGAAGGTAATTATATAATTACTGATTTATACAAAAAATCTTGTAGCTCTAACAGATTTCAATACGTCATTTCAGCTCATCCCCTTCATCAAAAGACCAACATCATAAAACAATACAGAGATGAAATTTACAAACTAAGTCATGAGGAATTCAATCGAAAAAGTATGAAGAAACGAAAAAAAAAATGTATTTCCCATCTTTTTAGATAATAGTATTTTGAGTAGAAAACCTACTGAGAGTAATAAAATATTGAGTATCTTATCCCGCAAATTTTTCGAGATTCCTAATATAACAGGTCTTTCCGAGAGGCTAAGAAAACGTTTGAGTACAAACAATTCAAAAATAGCACAATACAATACGAAGACTCAAAAAATTACATTCATTTCAAATCAAAAGATAGACACCATTGAGGAAAAGTACCAACATTACTCATCAGATACCATGTGAAAACTGTGACTTGATGGCCATTGGACAAACGAAACAGTACTTAAAACAGATGGTTAAACAACATCATTACGTTTTAAAGAGAAACATTCTCAGTTGAAAATTGAATCAATACATGACTCCTCTGGAAATGGGAAAAACCCAACGATAAAATTGAAGTAACTTTTTTGTAATATCTAACAGAAAACAACTACTTCCCCGGCAAAAGCCACGCTGGACATTGAACTACATCTGATAGAAAGAACCTATATAACTTGAGAGAAAAAATCTGAAAGTGAAAATTTGCATTTTCATTCAGATAGTTGATTATTTATTAAATGTCCAGTTTCCATTGGAGATTCTTATCTATGTATGAGATAAGGGAGAATGTTATTCAGAAGTATCACTCACAGAAAATCGCTCATTTCATTGACGCGTGGATTGCATCACTTTCGCTAGGCCTCCAATACACTTTGGTCGACAAAAATCTATTTCACTCTTCTAAGATCATCAGGGAGGTCGGAAGAATTGAAAAACATACTCTTCAGAAGCAATTTCACACTGAAATGAGGAATTGTTGGACTATTTCTTGTGCGGTGTAATTTGAAAATATTTTTCTGACATAAAACCTGTCATGGGTATGGCATGTTGATTTCATTGAAAATATGAACAGGATGTTCATAAAGTCAGTTGTGGAATCATCTGCGACTGAAAGTTGGAATTTAGTCGCTGTTTTCCATCGTACAAGATAACCTCTCTTGGAAGGGATTCATGTTTTAAAGAGAAACATTCTCAATTGAAAATTGAATCAATACCTGACTCCTCTGGAAATGGAAAAAAACCCTACGATAAAATTGAAGTTACTTTTTTGTAATATCTAACAGAAAACAACTACTTCCCCGGCAAAAGCCACGCTGGACATTGAACTAATTAAAAATAACAAAATAGCACTGAGCAGCCATCATTTTGAGGTCGACCATCGTTTTGAATTCAATTCCACAAAAATTTTGGAGTCAGAGAATTCTCTCAGCAAATGATTATTTCTTAGAATGGCCCATGTTGCAAGTAACGGTAATAGTGTCAACTTGAAGACCTACTGCAACAATTTGAAACGTATTTATGAAAACATTTTGATTACACATAAAATCAAATTTAGTAGATGAACCAAATCCAGGTTCATCATTCGAAAACAAAAACAAAACTTGAATTCGTTTTAGATGAACCAATCCTTTTAGTATGATCTCGAACAAATATTCCGCTGTGAACTGTTCCAATGTTATCACTGATGAAATTGTTATTCACAACTATACTCCTTTTTTGACATTTATGATTTGAAAACAATATTCCTCATAATTTACACTCTGGATAAGTAAAAGAATTGTCACATTTGAGATTGTTTCCTAATATATGTTTTGGATTCTTAAGTATTTCACTTCCACTGTAGCTTCTACAATATTTTATTTAAACCTACACAATGTTTTCAATTCATTTTAACAATTTGATTATTTATATGTTGTATATGTCCATACATTGTTGTTTGTATTCACGCACACTTCTTACTGTAGCCCTGAAGAAGGAGAATATTTCACCGAAACGTTGGCATTGAAATTGTAATCATCTGAGGAATGCATTTTACTTGTCCACTGGCTCGTGATCACTAAACAACAATTAAACTTTGGACGTGAAAATAGAATACGAAAGTAAGTTTTTTTGCCATTTGAAATTGAGACAAATTATAATAAAAACAATGTACGTTTGTGTATCATTTTGGAAGAAACAAAATGAAATAAAGATTCAGGATTTTCTTCTTCGCTTATAACAAAACATCAATAAAAAAGTGATAGTCTATCTATATTGAATATATGGACATGCATGACAAAATAACATATTTCTCAATATCTAATGGGTAAATAGGTTGCCCCGTTAGTCGGGGTGCGGCGCGGTGTGAGGGTGTTTATTTTTAGGGCTGAAGTTCCCAGGTTCCTGCCTCACTCGGATCTGGACTGATTTTCAATTCAATTTGAGTATTGAAATTTTGTGAGTAGATAAGGGTGGATCCCGTGCGAATTACTGTGGAGTTCAAATTACCAGTGGTATCCCTAATAAAAACAATAATCCTTCACGGCTGCAGTGAATCCGGGAAGGATCCTTATCTTATTCCAAAATCTATCCCATATAAAATGAAGTAAGTTATTGTTTGATGATCACGAGCAAGTGGACTATTTTATGAATTAGAAAAGGTGATTATATAATCAGCGATTTATACAAAAAATCTTGTAGCTCTGACAGATATCTGAACTTCAGCTCATCCCCTCCATCGAAACACCAACATCATAAAACAATCCCGAAATGAAACTCAAAAACTCAGTTATGAGAAATTTCATTGGAAAAATCTGAAGAAACTGAAACAAGCATTATTAACCATAATGGTTATCCCATCTCTCTAGTAAATTGTATTTCATCTAAATTTTGCTGGGATCAGAAAATTTTATTAAAGAATCTGCAATTTAAAATTCTCTCTTTTTTTCCATTGCCAATTAGCATGGCTATTTCGCTAATATTTCAATACATTCATTCAACTGCATGGACATACGATCCAAAGAACGGTCATAGTATTGGAGGTAACTAACTTGTCAGAACTTCTCGTAAACATATACTACTCGGAGGGAACAACGAATTGTATATATATTTACATATATAAATTTTTTGTCAAAAATTGTTACTCCTCTTTTGATAAACCTATACAGTATGTTCCCCTCTGCCCATATATGCAATTATTTTGAATAAAATTTGAAGCGGTACCCTGGATGTTAGTCCGCCTTAGCTTTGACATGGAGGGAACAACGATCTGTGGATATATATATATATATACAGGGTGTCAATTTGAAAACTTCCCACCCTTAATATCTTCCTTCCAGTAAACAATATGAGTAATCGAAAAAACAGGTAAATTTTATTGTCAAGGGGGACACTTTCAAGGACTATTTGTAGCCCTCGTGGTTCAACCCCCTAGGAGGGGTAGATGTTACCCTTAGAATTTTAAATGGGAAGGGGGGTCAAGTGGCACATCATTTTGATGGGCGTTCAATTCTTGTTCCAATGGTACCCTGACTTATTATTTTTCGATGAGCATTTTCCGAAAAATTGCGTTCTAAACTAACAGAAGTAATTATTAGAACGCCTATACTGAGATGCATGGTTTGGCCAGAACTGGTTAGAATATTAGGTGGTACCGTTCCAACCCTTTATTAGGGGTAACATTAGCCATTAGCTCCAAACACTTTACATAAAAAAGTAGTCTAATAGTAAAACGTAGATGGTAGTAAAGTTGTGTTTATTAAATGCTGAATTTTTAAGTGTCATCGCAGAAATTGTACAGATAGCCTTCCTTTTTTGCTACTTCTGCTGTAAAAAGTTTCTGTTTTCCGGCAAAAAATTGGTTAGCAAATTTGAACTATGTGGTAGTATTGTGAATACCGTTGTACCTGTTGGGCTGTTTAGGAATTACTTTAATAAGTGTATAAAAGTGTAAAAATGGTTTATATTCTTCAAGACAGAATTGAAATGATTGTAATTTATGGCGAAGTTGGAAAGTGCGCACGAAGGGCGGCATGTCTTTTTAACGAAAGACATCCAAATTGTAATTGTAATAGAAGAATAGAGTTTTGTGAAATCATGTCTCATCGAGTCAATACCATCCCTAATCTTCTGTTAAACATCTGTTTCAGCGGTGAGTGTTAATTTTTTCTGAATGGCAATGTTAATAGACAAAATTGTCGCTATTGGAGTGACGAAAACCCACATATTTTTCGGGAAGGGCATACACAACACCCACAAAAAGTTAATGTTTGGGCTGGTATTCTTGGAAATGCCATTCTTGGTCCATTATTTCTGGAAGAAAACTTGACTGGCAATCTGTACCTTGATATGCTTGAAGAGACTATCGATCCTTTTATAACTCACGAGCTAGAAACTCAAATTGATGCAGAAGGTAATGAACTTTTGCAGGAGGATCTGTTACATTTCCAGCAGGACGGTGCTCCACCTCATTATTTTCTTCCCGTCCGACAGTGGTTAAACGAGAGATTTCCGGGTAGATGGATTTGCAGAAGGAGAGCAGTTGAATGGCCTCCGAGATCACCGGATTTAACACCCTTAGATTTCTTTCTTTGGGGGCATCTTAAATCCGTTTTTTATAAAACACAACCTTCTGATATTGACGAACTTAAAAGACGAATTACAGCAGCATGCCAGTCAATTCCTAGTGAAGTTTTCCGTAATGTTAGAGGGGAGTTCGAAAACAGACTGTATTACTGTTTAGAGCAAAATGGACAACATTTCGAACAGCTAATAAGATAAGCGTAAGTAGATTTAATGTTGGAAATGTCTTTCTCGCAAATTAAATTTTATTGTGTAGAAGGAAAATAACCACCAAATAAAAAATCCCATGCGTAATAAATTTATTCCTGTCATTCAAGGGTTGGAGCGGTGCCACCTATTCTTCTAACCATTTTTATTAAAGGGAGTCAATACAATAATGCATCTCAGTATAGGCGTTCTAATAATTACTTCTGTTAGTTTAGAACGCAATTTTTCGGAAAATGCTCATCACAAAATAATAAGTCAGGGTACCATTGGAACAAGAATTGAACGCCCATCAAAATGATGTGCCACTTGACCCTCCCTCCCATTTAAAATTCTAAGGGTAACATCTACCCCTCCTAGGGGGTTGAACCACGAGGGCTACAAATAGTTCGTGAAAGTGTCCCCCTTGACAATAAAATTGACCTGTTTTTTCGATTACTCATATTGTTTACTGGAAGGAAGATATTAAGGGTGGGAAGTTTTCAAATTGACACCCTGTATATATATATATATATATATATATATATATATATATATATATATATATATATATATATATATATATATATATATATATATATATATTAATGTAGTACGTATAATATGGTTATGATAAAATGAATTAAAATGTATAAATATAAAATCTTCAAAAGAGAAGAACATAGAAGTATGAAGAGGTACGAGAAGAGTTGTATATAAATATCACATAAAAATCACTTTTAGGTAGTATAAAAGAACATCCTATTTCAAATAAAAAACAAATCGCAATAGGTACATTGCATCAAAAATACTATTACTATTTAAAAATATTGTGAATTCGTGAAATGCCTAAAGGAAAAAAATTCAACAGAAATGATGGAAATATAAATTCTAAAATCATTTCGAATTTATTATAATGTGAATATTTTGTCTTGGAATTTGGAGCATCCATCCTTTTAGAATTTTTTTGTATGCTTTCAGTTCGTTTGGCTTCTTTACCTGTTTTTATTTTAGCTCATCGGGAAGAATGTCATATAATCTAGGGGCTAAAGGGGCTAAGTAGACATAGTTTTTGTGTCGAATTGTTTTGTTTGACCGTTGCTTCCGAGTATAGAATTGTTTGTTTCTTGTACCATAGTTATGGTGAGTAACATGATCTATTTTTATCTTTTTTTGGGCAATTTTCAGTAGAATATTATAAGCAAAGAGTTGTCTGATATCTAGTATTTCCGATTGCCTGAAAAGGTCATTGCTTGAAAAGGATTTTTTTTTATTGAAGATCACTTTCAGAATCCATTTGTGTAACACATTCAGGTTTCGTAGATGACCGTCACTGACCCCACCTCAACCCAAAATACCATAGTTCAAATGTGATTGTACTAGCGAGTAGTAGAGAATTTTCAAAAATTTGGTGGTCAAGAGTGAGTTAAGTTGTTTGAATTTGTATAAAATACCTCACTATTCCTAGGTATTTTACTGACTTTGCTTCTTGTATGTGAGTATCTTTGTCAATGATAAGTGGTCCTAAATTGAGTAGATTGTTGGAATAGGAGGTAAATGGCAAATAGTGTGTTTTAAGGCAATTTAAGGTAAGAATATTGAATTTAAACCATTCTTTAATTTTTTGGAAATCCGACTCAGATTTCTCCTTCAATTATTTCCAAGATTCGGAATCGTGAAGGATCGCTGTATCATCCGCAAAGCAAAGTATTTCTCCTGAGGAGTTCATCGATAGAAGACTGTTTATGTAAACTGTGAACAGGAGTAGACCCAAAACTGTTCCTTGAGGAATTCCGTATTTGACAATTCTTGATTCACTATGGGTATTGTTAATTTGCACAACTTGTGTTCGATTTGACAAATAGCTCTCTAGGAGATCAAGTACTTTACCACGAATACCGTAATGCTTGAGTTTAGTTATTAGTTTATCGTGACATACCGTAACAAACGCTTTGGCAAGGTCTACGAATATACACAAGCATGGTTTATTTTTATCTAAACTTTCATATATTTTTGATATTAAGGTACTTATTGCGTCTTCTGTAGAAATGCCCTTCTTGAAACCATATTGATTTTCGGAAAGAATTTTAAACTTTTTGAAAAAACTATCAAGTCGAACTTTTATGATTTTTTCTAGTATTTTGGCAATATCGGAGATCAAGGATATAGGACGGTAGTTTATGATCTCAGTTGTGTTTCCGCTCTTATGAAGTGGTTTAATAATGCCTTTTTTCGAAATTTGTGGGAATCATCCTTTGTCAAAACATTTATTTATTATATGAGTGAGTGGCGAAGCAATTTGTACAGCTACTTCCTTTAGAGTTTCTGCACGAATACCATCGAATCCCGGTGATTTTCTGATATTCAATTTTTTTATGATTGTTTCTACTTCTTGCTCTGTAGTTGGATGAAGGTACATTGTTTTTTCGCTGGTTGGATAGTTTTCTTCGAAAGTTATCGGAATGGTATCTTTTTTGCATATTTCTCGCCAATTGTACTGTAGTGTAAGTTGAATTCGTCAGATATTTCTCTGTCATCTGTTGAAATTAAGCCATTTTCCAGTTTGATTTTTTCAATCTTTGTATTTGTTTTATTTTTTCCACAAATTTTATTTACTGTTACCCATAGCGATTTTGCTGAATTTTGATTCTGTGATATTTTTGCTTTATAGAAATCATTTTTTGTCTTTTTTACCAATTGTCCCAGCTTATTTTTATATTGTTTGTATTCGGTTTCTAGAGTTTTGTTATTTGGGTTTTTTAATAACTCATGATACATCTCATTTTTTGTTTGTATTGATTTTACTAATCCGATTGTTATCCATTCCTTTCTCCTTTTCTCCCTACTGAAAATTCTTTTAGATGTTATGTTTTTTCAATGTGATAATGAAATTTTCCATTGCGTCATTGCAATTAGAACTATAATCATATATTGATTCCCAGGATTCATTGTTCAAGTCAGACTTTAGATTTTTATAATTAATATAATGTTTGTATACTTTAGTTTTTTCTTTTATTTCATTTTTAAAGTTAAAGTTAATGGGGAATATCACTATTATCGGAAAATGATCTGTGATTTCTTCTCTATATATAATAGGTATTATATCATTAGCATTTTCTTGGAGTCTACTCCTTATGAAGAAGTGATCTAAACATGACTTTTGGTTTTTCATTACTCTAGTGTAATCATTTATGTGAGAAGTTAAACCATGAGTATTCAAGATATTTTGATATTCTTGTGCAAAATCTGTTTGTGAACATAGGTCTATATTAATGTCCCCTACTAAAATATGCATATCTTGGTCTTCTATTCTAATGCTTGAAGATAATTCAATAGTCCAACATTAAAATCATAAGGGCTTGTTCTTGGAGATCGATATATAGCCGAAAGTAATAATGTGCAATTCTTTTCCTTGATTTTGACTTGTAGAGTATTTGATTCCCCAATTTTTATAGATTTGAAGGTGTAATTCAAATGTTATTTCAAATATATTGCTATTCCATCATTTCTGTTGAGATAATCATCATTGGTTATTAAGCTATATCCTTCTATATTGAATAAATTCCGGTCGAATATTTGAAATGTTTCCGTTAGTACTAAAATATCGAAGTTATATGTGAATTGTCCTAAAAACACTAACAATTCATCAATGTTTTTATAAATGGAACGTATATTGATATGAAATATTTTAAAATTATTGCTATGGATGTCTGATACTTCGTTGAATTCATCAACATTATCTATCAAAATTGTTTCGATTGGCGTATTTTCATAGTCTCTTAAGTAAGGATCCATATTCAATCTACTCTAAGAAATCTAAAATAGTAGTTCTGTAATTACAAAATATCATAGAATAAGGAGCACCTGAGATTTGGGAAAGTTCAAATATTCTGTTTTTTCACTTTCTGGTGAGTCTTGAATTGGTTCTGGTGAGTTTTTAGGCGTTTCTCCAAGAGAGGTCTTTGGTTTAGGCTTCTGGTTCTCCTTTTTATTGTCTTCTTTAGGTTTTTCTTGCTGCTTGGTTTTGAAATGGTCGTCAGCAGCAACTTCCTCTTCCTCGCTCGCTACCTCTTTTGGTGAGGGTGTTGTCGGTTCACTTGATATCCGTCTTCGGGGAGGCGAGAAATAGTCGTTGTTAGTGGTTCGTTTTGAATGTTCGATATCACTGGTCGTGTATTCTTCTCCTTGGACAATCAGGATAATTCCTTTCATGGTTGCTTTCTTGTTTTTGTTTCGAGCTTCTTTCAACCCTTCCACGAGAATCTTTCTATCCTTGAGGTCTGATTCGGTTAGATCCTCGGCTACAAAAATTCCAGTGTTTTTCAGCTTTCTTCCGTTTTTTAGAATGTCCTGCAGCTTTATATGCGAATTTAGGAAAAGAAGTACTGGCCTGTTGTGTCCTGACTTCTTACCTAATCTAAAAATATCGTTGATTTCGTTCTCCTGGAGATGAACTGTCAGCTTCTGGCTTGATATTTCCAATAACGTTTCAGACAATGAACTCTGTGTTTCAGCTGTCTCCTCTCTCAGTCCGTAAAATACTAAATTATTATATCTCAATCTTTTTTCTACTTTCTCCAATTTACTTTTCAATTGCCTGTTTTCTTCTTGGAGCGTCTGCACTTCTTCCTTTACGACTTTAACCTCAGTTTGTAAGGCCTTGCATATGAATTGGGTTGACTGTTCAACTTTATCGATCCTTTCAGATAAATTGGTATTAATTTGTTGCATCAAGATAAAGACGTCCTTTATAGTTATTTCTTTTTCACCCATTTCAACCATATAATTTGCCAAAGATACTTTTCAATTTAGTGTCCTAGGCGGGCGTTACAGTAGTCACTGCTAGAGTTTTTAGTGCCTTACTTTTTGTTTTAAATCACTGACTGTTTTTATACACTCTGTTTTTTCACTGACATTTATTCCACTATGATCAATTACTTAAGGTAATTCATTCCAAATATGTCTGAACTTACAGTTAACATGCGAAATTTGATAAAAAGTTCAGTTGAGTGACAATGGATGACTGTTCATGATAACGAACTAAGAGTAATTCGAAGCATAATTATCAAAGCACCTGTTCTCAATAATTTTGATAATTTAGAACTGGTTATCATACAGAGTGATGCATCGGAAAATGGTATTTACTGTTGCATGTCACAAGACAATAAGCCAATTTCATTTGATTCCCGTAGTTTGAAAGACACAGAGAAAAGGTATTCACAAATTGAAAAGAAGATGTTGGGGTGGCGTTTTGTTGCGGAGAAATAGTATAATATCATTTAGGGTTTAGCTGATGTTACTTTCCTAACAGATCACTAACCATTATCAATCATTATGAAAAAACCTATTACAGATATCGTGAACAGTTTCTAATGACTGGTGAGATTTGGCAAGCCTCATTTCCATCGTATTGACCTGATAAATATAATTTTTGAAGTTTTTGAAAAAAGTACGACATTTCAACGATTGTAACATTAAGCTTCACCTTTTCAATATAGTATTCAAAACTAGAAGCTAGTATTATATTTACAATAAGAAGTACGAGTACAGTCCACACCAGAGCTCAACAGCCAAGTTGTTGAGAAATAATCATATCGCTTCAAGTCGTTTGCAGAGAATGAGAATCAAACATTTGAAATATTCTTTTACTTTAAAATTCATTCCTGGCAAGGACCTACACATTGCCGATTTCTAATCGACACGTCACAATCATATTTGGTGAGAGATAATATTGACAAAAGGGTTTTAAGACGAAAAAAAGACACTTAAAAAGAAATCAGTCGAACGATATTATTTTTTTATGAATGTGAATCTGAACCAGAAACTCTCACAGACTCGGATGTCAGTCCATATGAATTCAGTTCTGATTCAGTAAATAATCGAGATCAATCCGAGTCTTCTGATGATGTTAGTTTTAGACCTGAAAGAGAAATATCTGGTTCCAGAGGAACAAGAAGTGGACGAATGATAAAATTACTACAAAAAATTGAATCTAATGATTTGAATCAATTATTTGTTTGTGTTTTGACTTTTGAGAAGTGAAGATGTTATATATGTTGGTTCAATTATTATTCATTCTCCCTGTAGGTATATGAAACTGAGGGTATCTAAGGGAGCCTGAAAAATAATAAAATAATAACAAAATAATAAACAAGATAAAGATACAAAAAGTTTTGATCATTTTTGAAAAATAAAGAATAAAACAGTAACAGGTTTTCGAATTTTGAAGCATTCAAGTCTTAATTTCAAAAGGTATCGTTGCCAGCCTAGTTGAAGAGTAGTCATGAAGAAAATGAATGTATACAGTTTCTAAAAAACACTGTTTTATTACTCCACCAAATCGTCCTTGATGATATTTTGATATTTTAATTGAGACTGAGAATAATAGATTGAGTACAGAGATAAAATTAAATGCTTTAGTTTATGGATTGATAAGGATCTGAAATTTACATGTCACGTGAACAGTCTTGTTCAGCAAGCGAGCATTTCAAAATATTTTTGTTCTTGTTCACTTCTCGTTTCGTTTTCCTCTTGTTCTTGTTTCATTCTTGTTCATGCTGATCCTGTTTTTTTTTTAATTTCTTACCCCTCCTGTTTTTGTTATCTTTTGGCTTCTTGTTCCTCCAAAAACTCAAGTATATCTCCACGCCATCATCTTGTCGTAATGATACATACATGAACAATTAAAACACCAGTTGACATACTACTTTTATCAACCAAAAATTAGATTAACGACCATAACATCGAACTCACTCGTCAGTTCAAACAAATTATCACAACAGATATCAACTAACTTCATCTGTTCCGAATATCAAGATATTTATATAGTTGAATGAAAACTCTAGAACATTCGAACATTAGAAAAAAACTTATTCATTTGAAACGTAGAGAAATTGAACAATGGGCTAATATATCACAATCAACTTTTCATCTGAAACACCCTTCATCTATGAATAGTACGAGGGCTGTTTGGTAACTCCGTGACTATTTGAATAAAGAAAAAAAAATTGGCAAATAAGCGTTTTATTTTTCAACATAATCTCCTTTTAGATCAATACATTTAGTCCAGCGTTTTTCCAGTTTTTTTATTCCTTCCAAATAATAGGTTTTCTCAAAGCCCTCAAAATAGGCGTTTGTTTCGGTTATAACCTCTTCATTCGACCCAAATCTCTTACCACCCAGCCATTTCTTCAGGTTTGGGAAAAGAAAATAGTCGCAAGGGGCTAAATCTGGAGAATATGCTGGATGGGGTAGTAGTTCGTAGCCCAATTTATGAATTTTTGCCATAGTGACTACACACGTGTGCACTCGTGCATTGTCTTGATGAAGCAGCACTTTTTTTTCGCTAAATGTGGTCGTTTTTGCCTCAAATCAATATCGAATCTGTCTAAAAGCTCTGAATAATATTCGCCGTTGATCGTTCTACCCTTCTCTAAGTAATCTATATGAATGACACCGCGTGCATCCCAAAAAACTGTGGCCATAACCTTGTTGGCTGACAGACGCACCTTAGCCTTCTTTGGTGCACGTTCACCAGTTGACACCCACTGTTTTGATTGTTCCTTGGTCTCTGGGGTATTGTGATGGATTCATGTTTCGTCTACGGTTATATAACGGCGTAAAAACTCGCCCGGATTGCAATTGAACTTTGCCAAACACTCCTTTGAAGTGGTCACACGGTTGCGCTTGTGGTCGAGTGTGAGCAATCGCGGCACCCATCTCGCGGATAGCTTCTTCATGTCCAAATATTCATGTAAAATGTGATGTACTCGCTCAGTTGAGATGCCTACAGCCTTAGCTACCTCACGTACTTTTATTCTCCGATCGTCCAATATCATTCCATGGATTTTATCGACGATTTCTGGCGTGATGACCTCTTTTGGGCGACCTGAACGTACGGCGTCACTTGTGCTGGTACGACCACAACGGAACTCAGTAAACCACTTCTTAACCATTGAAATTGATGGTGCAGAGTTCCCATAGTATTTATCAAGTCTTTCCTTGGTTTCAGTTATGGTTTTTTTACGCAAAAAATAATGCTTAATCAACACACGAAATTCACTTTTTTCAATTTTTGTTAAAATTCGCGAGGTTGTCTGCTTCTAATTGCTGTCAAACACAAACCAAATGTCGCAGCTTGCTCAAAATTTGACAGTAGTCTATTGAAAGATGGTGGTTGACAGCAGCAGTGTTGCATTTAAAGTTACTGCGCGGGAAATTTCAAAAGTCACGGACTTACCAAACAAGCCTCGTATTTAACTAATCCACACCATCAAAAATATATTGGAACACCTTCGAAATATACAATTTCGAAATAGAGTTGCTAAAATCAACAATTTGATTCAAATACTATTGATTAAATGTTTGATTCTGTGGTTTTCTTGACATCGTTTTTGGGTGTTTAACTTCTGAAAGTCTGAAAATAAAAATATTTGAATCAAAATCGAACCGATATGTGCCACACATGGTGACCTTTCGAAAAAAAAATGTGGGAAATAACAGAATGGTGATTGTCCTACGCACCTCCCTGTATCAAGATAGCGAATGTCACCCTAAGGAATTTTTTGGCAGATTTCTTTTGACTTCTATCAAAGAAATACCTATTTTACTCGATACAGATATGAAAAAAGATTTTTTTATTTTTGAATAAGGATGCAGATTTTGTATTTCAAACGTCAACGTACATTGAAAAAGACAATGTTTTGAACTCAATTTTTGAATGGAAGAAGTAACTGGCAAAATTGGATTACTTTTTCAAAAGTTATGTTCTAAACGCGGTAACTTGTCCGAACAAATTGCCACCGGGTATTATCTGACGCGACTTCATGTTTCGACAAGATTCAATAACAAAGAAAAGCTTACTGCTCAATTATTTAGAAAATAGCTCCAGAGCACAGAAGTGACCGCGATTATTTCGAAGCACTGAGTATACCAAGGAAGTGCTTGGGAGCACAGTGCTTACGAGTCGGAAGGGAAAATCCACAACAGTTGACTTTTATAATGAAGTATTGTCAGAGATCGATAAAAAAAATACGCTGTTGGAGTTTTTTGTTACTTGAGTCGGGTTTACTTTGCTGCAAAAACTTTGGCTTCATGGCATACGAGGAACTGCAACCAAATGATTCGAATCAAATCACTCTAATAGAAGTCAGTTTGTCCAAATTTTATTCGAAGAAGTCGACGGATCTGTCCGTAAGCACCGCTCAGGTGCCGCGCAATTTGAGATGGGAGAGCCTCAGGGTATTACTTCATCCTCAATACTATTTATTTTCTTTATTCATTACTGACATAGTGGAATTTCTACCTGAGTATAACATTACCATGTATGCGTATGACTCATCCTTTCTTGTCTCTCAGGACTAAGGTAAGATGAATGAACAAGCTTGTAACCATCTTCTTGGTAAATTTGAATAATGGTTTTCAGCCAATCGATTACATCTCAATTAAGAAAAAAACAAGTATCTAATCTTTTACCCTAGAAAAAGTATAATAAACAATCCACTCTCAATTTAACTGAATGATTCAAATATCACCAGAAAATCAACAACAAAGTTCTTTGGAATAACGCTGGAGGACGATCTCTGTTGGAATCAGCATATAACAGTAACTACAAAAAAAATTTGAACAAAAATATATCAAATTTGATGTATGCCGAATGTGGTTAATAACTAGAGATGCATCATGTCAAACTAGTTTGATTTTACTCAACAAACTTGACTTGACTTGAAAATCAAACTTTTTATGTAAAAAAGTTTGACTTGACTTGATTTCTGTATCTTTAGATTTGACTTTAAATCAAACTTCTTCAAACAGTTTGAAGTTTGAATATCATATTGCACAACGTGTTCACTTCCAATTCTAATAATTGAGAGCGTACCGCCTAACCCATACCCCTAACGCCATTTGTTTTCATGTCTGAACCTGTACTCTGCTACTCCGCAAATTAGTTATAGTTCATATTTAAAAGGATACGCTTGGCTTGTTACGTTTGTTTTGAAGTGTGTGCGTTGTGCGATGATGTCTGAAGTCGAAATGTCTGAACCTGAACCTTTTTCATGTAGCGGCTCGGAATACGTACCAGAACAAAGTGAGTCTGATTTTGAAGATTTCGCCCATGCAAAAACTATGAAAAAAAAATCTGTAGACGAGGCAAAATTAATCAACAAGGAAAAGAAATATACAGATTTTTTTGATGTTGCGGCAGGCGATTCCAAAACAATGAAAATTGCAAAGTGCAAATTATGTAAAAATAAAGAACAACGATATAAAATGCCAAATAGTGGTACTAGTTCTTTAAAGCGACATTTGATGAAGAGCCACAAAAAATTGTATGAAGAAGAATTTCCGCAGGAAGCAACAACTACTGGAACAAGTAGTATTTGTGGTAGTAACAACATAAAACGTTGGATCCAAAATTGTAAAAATGGTAAGTTTTTACACAATTAATCCTAGAACCACAACTGTGTTACCCCACTGCTCGCTTTTTTATGACTGCGCCAATGGTTTTTGGCCTTATAGAGGTCAGCTACCATCTACCTTCGTAATAAATTCACTTAAGAGGTCCCGATATCACGTGGTAAATTCGAACGCCGCCGCGTAGCGCCGCGGTCGCTATAGTCGCCTCTATCAAAATCGAGTCAAAATAGTTTTTGGACGGCATCTCCTTTATTCTTATGGTTGAAAATATGCGGTTTGCTTTATTGTACTTGTGATTTTTATTACCAGGGGGCTCTAGTGCCAGATTTCTCGACTTTTGATTAGTTTCTCTAAAATGGTGTCAAAAATATTTTTTTGTTTGTTTTAGAATTCTACTAGGCAAACTGAAAATAAAACTTTGGACTTGGAGACAGAGAAAAATGAATTTATGGATCTATTAGTGGAGTACACTGTAAAACAATATTTGCCGTTTAACTTCTTTGAAGATGATATAACCCACAAATTATACAACTACATTAATCCAAACTTAATTGTCCCTTCAAGAAACCAGTTGAAGTCACGAATATTTTCCAAATTTGATGTTTTGAAAAATTCAGTAAAGATACTTTTAAATGCTTGTGACTCAAAAATTTCGTTTCATTTTATTGATAGTGACTGGACATTACATTCTTTTGTATTAGATTTTGTACCGCAAAAGGACAACATATTGGCGTTGCAATGGCAACTTTGTTTTTTAAAATAACGGCTGAATTCAATATTACACACTCTATTCAAGGTATTACTACTGACAACACTAATAGTAATTTTACGTTTTTAAAAGAATTGGGAAACATAATAGAAAATTTTGATGGTGCGAATAAGCATTACGTGTGTTTTGCACATATTCTTGACTTAGCTGCTCGAGATTTAATGGAAGTGTTTGAGTTAACGTCTGAAGAAAACGAAGACAAAGACTCTGATACTAGCGATAATGAAAATACATTATCTGAAAATACTGCAACAATTGCAAAGGTTAAGGTAATTTGTAAAAAAATTAAAATCTCCGAAATGTTAAGATTAAACTTCGCAAAATTTTGCGACTCATTAAATTTACACATGACCATTCCCAAACTGGAGGTAAAAACCAGATGGAACTCTACGTTGGAAATGCTGTCATGGGCGTTACAATTCAAACGTTCGATTAAAATTCTTTGTGACAATACCGATACTCTTTTACATTTTCGAATACATGATACAGAATGGAATGTTATTGAAAGAACATGTAAGTATTTACAAAGTTTCAAAACCCTGACTACAATTTTAGAAGGAGAGAAATATTCTACCCTTCCTATGGTGGACATTGGGATCAATATGCTACTCGACAAACTAGAAAGATGGGCGCATGAACTAGATAATAAAGAAAATAGAGACGATCTTGATGCAAAAATAATTCTTGCCCTTCAGGCATTTCGCGATAAAATTGTTAAGCATTACAGTAGGACTAATTGGATGTATTGTATCGTTTTAATTTTGGATCCTCGTCATAAAATTGAAACGTTTTCTCTAACGACATGGGGACAATCCTTGAAAGATGAAGCCATCAAGAAATTTGAAGAAATTTATAAAGAAAATTATTATTCACCTTACACTGACAAAGAGTCACCCCAAACCCAAACTGAATGTACAGTCAGTGTGTTCGAAAAAAAGTCTGATGAAGTTACCGATTTTGATTTAGACTTGTTTGGACTTTTCCAATCATCTCCAAAAATAAATAGAAATGAAAATTCATGGAGATACGAAATCGACAAATACGCAGCTGAATCACGAGCTGACAGTACCGAGGACATATTAAAGTGGTGGAAACGGCACGAAACTGCATTTCCAACTTTATCAAAAATGGCGAGGGACTTTCTTGCCACCCCAGCAACATCAGCCTGCATAGAACGCTATTTTTCGAGAGCTTCTTTGACAGTCACAAAAAAACGAAACCGATTAAATGACCAGTCTAATAGAACATTAATGTGTTTAAATTCGTGGCTTCAAAAAGAATCCTCAACAAATATCACACAAGGATCGCAGGAAGAGGTTACTATGTTGCTTTCACTTAATTTTTAAGAACTTTACTTTCCACGAAGAATTTTGAGGTGACAAGTTCGAGTTGATGTTTGAAATAATGTATTTTCGTTTTGTTTGAAATAAATGTATTTGTTGTACCTACTTACTAAATTTAACATAAATATTTTACCCATTTAAGGTATATCTACTAAATAAATTATTTTTCAAACTCTTTCAAACTAGTTTGACAAACAGTTTGAATTTTCAAACCTGTAACCAGTGTCCAGTTTGATTTGACTTGAATTTTTTTCAAGTCAAACTTGTGCAACTCTATTAATAACTGCAGTCTGAAAAATCTTTACTTTGCTGAAATAAAGTCAATTCTACTTCATGGCATTTGTCTATAGGAAAATTCTTGTAATTTTTCGGACTCGTCAATCGTTCCATCGCTGCTGACTGCAGTATATATAAGTTGAAATTATCAGTTGGTTATTCTGTATATTTTTGCTGTATTTATCGATTCCGATTTCTACAGCGAACATCATGGAATTACCAGAAATGTATTCATGAGAAGTGTAACACTCTGTATGTGAATAGACTGTCTATCTATTCAAAATTTCATATTGTCATATCAACGGAAAGTAATAAAGAGCCGAATTTCGTATTTCTGTCACTCATCTTACTTTCCCAGATTCTAATTCAATAAACACGTTCTGTCGTAAAAAGAAAAATATTTTTTATTACTCACATTCACTTTCGCCAACTATAAAACGGTTGGGTCCTGCCCCATAAAAATAGAATTCAATCATCCAATATTCAATTCCAGTATTTCGGATAATAAAGAATCGTTGCTCTATTTTCACGAAGGTTTACTACTGAAATTTGTATGAGGCACTGAAAAGATTCGTTTTGACACTTCTTGCAAAATCTTTCCATATTATTTATGTGTTTGCCCAGAAACCAGATAAGAGTGGACTGAAAGGTTTTTTATTTCAACGTGGGACATTTTCATTTTCAAACATGATTCATACATTCTCAAACAATCAAATTACATACGAGGGTTGCCTCCGATATTTCGTGATTAGAGAACAAAAACCAATAATAATCAACAAAAATCGCTTTACTGTTTTTCAAAATATTCGCCATGAATATCCATAAACTTCTGCATGCGTTTGAACCAATTGTCGAAGCACGTTTGCCACTCTGATTAACGTATCTCCAAAACATGCATTCTGAACGCGTCAACTACTTCTGCAGGTGTCGCAAAACGTTGACCTCTCAGTTTTATTTTTCACGTATGGAAATAAAAAGAAGTCATTCGGTGCCAAGTCAGGACTATACGGCGGATGACTTGACGATTTGAATGCTAAAAGAATTGTTTGAGCCGGTGTGTGCGAGCTCTCATTGTCGTGGTAATGAGTGATCCGTTTTCGGCGGTTGGTTTTCCTCTTTTCTTGGAGGACAACTGAAAAACAAAAGGTTGTGTACCACTCAGAATTGACTGTTCTGCGTTGTTCTAGTGATACGGTTGCGACATGTCCAGTTTCTCCGAAAAAAATAGGCAACCATTTCCTTGGAAGTGCTTCGTGCGCAAACAACTTTTGTTGGCTTAGGCTCATCTTAAAACACCCATACAGTCAACCGCTATTTACTTTCAGTGTCATACTCGTAAATCCACGATTCTTCACCTGTCACGACGTCATAGACGTGTTTCAAAGCACAGCGATCGTATTTTTTGAGCATTTCTTTCGACCAATCGACTCGACCCTTTTTTGAACGATTGACAAATTGTGTGGGATCCAACGCGAAAAAAATTTTCTGACAGTCAAATGTTCATGCAATATTGAATGTGTGCTGGTCTCACTATTGCCTAAGGTTGTCTCAATTTCACGATAGGTCACATGACGATCTTTCAATATCAGTTCGTGCACAGCATCAATGGTTTCCGGAACAATAACTGATTTTGGACGATCTTCACGAAATTTGTCTTGGAACGAACTACGACCTCGATTGAATACATTATACCATCGATAAATATTGGTCCTTGATGGAGCTTCATCGCTAATGATTGAATTGAGTTCATCGATGCACTGTTGCTGGGTTATTCCACGTCGAAAGTTATTAAAATAATCGCACGGAAATGTTCACGATTCGAATCCATTTTTTGGCAGAGATGAATGTTTTAAGTTATTGTAGACAACACGAATAGTGCTCGTACGTCAATACGTTCTGAGTACGCATAATCTGAAAATTTAAAACTTTAAGATAGAGCTGTTAGTTGCCAGATTGCACTAGGGTTGTCCAATCCCGGATTATAAAAGGCGACCCTCTATAAGTTTTTTGTATGACTACTTTAAGTAACACATACATTTGCAGAGAGTCCAAGAGATAGATATATTCCATTTATGAGTATGAGCACAAACAAAAGTAAAGCACATTCAGTAAGCTCAAGCTTGAAACAAATCATATCCATAGAAATAATAACTGATGGTAGAACAGTATATGATCAGAACCACTTATCAGGTGATGATAATAACATGTTGAAACTTTTCAAAGACTCGGCTGTTACTTGATTAAGATCTATAGTAATTTAAAAAACTACACAAAACACGATTCGATCTCCACAACTTTATTGAATCAGACATGTTTCGGAACACATTAGCTTTTTCAAGTGAATGTACAACAAGGTGTGAACATTCATCCATCCTCAAGTAATCATATCCATAGAAATAATAACTGATGGTAGAACAGTATATGATCAAAACCACTTATCAGGTGATGATAATAACATGTTGAAACTTTTCAAAGACTCGGCTGTTACTTGATTAAGATCTATAGTAATTTAAAAAACTACACAAAACACGATTCGATCTCCACAACTTTATTGAATCAGACATGTTTCGGAACACATTAGCTTCTTCAAGTGAATGTACAACAAGGTGTGAACATTCATCCATCCTCAAGTAATCATTAATGAGAACAACCTCTTCCTGTTAAAAATACTAATCTAATCAAAATTATTTAAAGTAAAACCCTATCATATCTACATTGATGAAATGATCTCAAAGATTGGGATTCTTATATTCTTCAAAAATGAATTAAACAACGGTGAGTTATTTAAATCAAGTTGGTCGTTGATCACTATATTCAGCTCTAGTCACCATCTTCTATAAGTGAAATTTTCAGTTCTTCATTAAAGTGTGATTTTTTTATAAACATTGATTTGAATATGTTGAATTAGTTTTGTTGTTCACATATAGTTGAATACCGTACTCTGTCAATGAAGTTTAGTTAGATTGCTGAAATATCTATGGGAATATTTTCATGAAATTGTTTTTTTTGAAGTTGTTGATAGTCTTGTCATTGACTTTTTCAAAGAGTTTCAATGAAAGTTTTTTGTCTCTTCAGTTTATTTCAAAAGGTTACGGGCCCAGATAGTGCTGCATAACATATTCAAACGTTGATTGTCATAAGCCGCATTGAAGATGTGTGTCGCCGAAACTTTAATTATTTCTTCACTAGTAAGAGTCGCCAAACTATTGTGAGAATGAATACGGAGAAGAGCAACCTGGTTCATCGTTTGAACGGTTAAAACTTCGGACTGTGGAAGTTTCAACTCCAAGGAGTTCTGTGTTCTCAAGGGATCCTCGATATTGTGACTGTTGCTTATAAAATGCCGAACGGAGATGAAGCCGAAGGAAATTGGTTGAAACACGATAGAAAACTCGTGGCAGTACTCATCGGTGCCATTGAAACTGAACAAGCACAGTTGTTGTTAACTTTTAATAACGCAAAAGAAATTTGGGGCAAATTAACCAGCATTCACGAGAAAAGGAGTGAAGTCAGTGTCATGAAGCTGTATGAAGAATATTTCGCTCTGAAAATTAGTGAAGATGAAAATGTAGCAACTCAGTTTCTAAAGTTATTAAGCTTGCTGCTGGAATTGAAGACCAAGGTAAAAACATGTCTGAAAATATTAAAATGGTGCGTATTATCAGCAGTTTCACTGCAAAGTTCAAAAACTTCAGAACAGTGTGGAATAATATCAAAGAAGGTCGTGATATGGATAATCTACTGGCTCGACTTCAATTGGAGGAGGATCAATTGAATATATCCCAAGACGAAGAAATATCATCAGCTGCTTTCAGCGTCAAGTATTTCAAGCCAAGATATCATAAATATGCAAAAAACCATGACATGTCTATTGCAGAAAGGGAAAAAAATCCAAATATAATGTATGTAATCAATTTGGTCAGTAGGAACGAGAATGTCTTTATAAAAACAATAAAAGACAAAGCAAGTAAGCGAATAAGAAAAATACGGATGTGTTTGCATTCACATCAACCAAAGAAGACGTCATGTTAGCACCAAATGATGAAATTTGGATTGCAGACTCAGGAGCATACCAACTCATGAGTTACCGTAGAGAATGGTTTATTGAATCCAAGCAATGTCAGCCTGGCAGATTTGTCAAAGTAGCAAATAACGAAAAACTTCCGATTCTTGGTTTTGGAACAATTTATAATGATGCCTTGTTCATGATCAGTGGGAGAATAGAAGACTTGAAAATGTTTAGTTCGTTTCAGGACTCACTCAAAATTTGTTTTCTACTGGAACAGCTACGAAAAAATGTTGCTACATGATCATCAAAAGCGGAAATTGCAGTATTTTCGATCTTGAAGAAAAACTAGTTGCTGTTGGTATGAAAGATGATACCAATCAATGTTGCATGTGTTTTCGACAGAAGAAGGAAGAAACAGCAAGTACAGCCAAAATGAACACTTCTGAAGACTGGCCTAGACGACTGGGGCACATGAATATGAATATTATCAAGAATATGTCAAAAAGAGGTGTTGTCGACGGTCTCAACATAAAATACAACTAAGACACTTCTTTTGTGAAGACTGCCAGTTTGGAAAAATATATAAAGTACCACATTCTTCCGTACCACAATGTCGAGCCAAGCCAGGAGACTATATACACACAGATTTATGTGATCCGAATAATGTAGGAATCAGCGGATTGAGATACTTTCTGATATTCAAGGATGAAACAAGTTTCAGATCCTTATGCATATTTTCTGTGTCATAAAAATGAGGTTCTGCGAGAGGTGAAACAAACCATAAAAAGTATAAACAATGTGAGTGGAAAACGTATCAGAGCCATTCGATTCGACAACGGTACAGAGTTTGTGAACAAGGTATGAATGATTTACTGGCTTCACATGTTATATTCATCATGAATGAAGTTCCCCCTATACCACTCAGCAGAACGGAAGGATAGAAAGAGAAAATCGTCCAGTACAGGAATCGCCAAGAACCATGTTATTGGCAAGTGGTCTGAATAAAAGTATCTGGCCAGAGGCAGTGAAGAAATATGTTTACATTCTGAATCGATCCTCGAGTTCAAGATGTCTAGAGACTCCATACGAACACTGGTTTGATGAGAGGCCAATTCTTAGTCATGTTGAAATATTTGGTAGCTCAAGATCCGTTCACTTCTCAAAGCAGTTCGGCAGGAATACATGTAATGTTGAAGCTAAGAAAATGTTTCTTGTTGGGTATGGGTGTTCATCAAAGCTTTATTGTTCATTCGATCCAGATACTGAGAAAATATTAGTCAGCTGTGATTATCATAATCAATGACAAACACCATCATGGACGAAAAATTAATGAATTTATTGATATTTACACAAGTATTGGAAAAATAGTGTTTCCCAATCATGGGAAGATGAAGAAATTTCACACTGTTAGGGCGGGTTGTACAAAACAAGTTCACCAACAGTAAAAGTAAACTCGCTTCAGTTGCTAGGGATTAGCCAATGCAATTTCTTAGCAACTGAACTCAGTTTAGTTGAACTGTTGGTCAACTTGCTTTGTACAACCCGCCCTTATACTTGTAATTTATGAGCAAAAATCAATGAACACGAGCGTTTTGTTCCTGATTCTGTAGTTTTAGGGATTGTGATGAAACCAGACAGCTATGAAGATGCAATGACATCTAGTGACAAATCAGAATGATGTCTGCAATGTCAGAAAAATCAGAATTGCTGGAAAAGAATGATACCTGGGATTTGGTTGGAAAAATCACGCAATTGCAATATAATTGTGTAAATGGGTGTCCAGAATCAAAACGGCACCCGACAACAATGATATCAGAGGAAAATCAAGAATTTTTGAAAAGGGATATCCTCAGGAAGACGGGTTCGACTATAATGAAACATTTGCACCAGTGGTTTGCCGTCTAAAGAAGAGTTTGTACGGTTTGAAGCAGGCGCCACGTGCGTGGAATCATAAGTTCACTTCTTTCCTCCTGATTTATGATTTCAAACCTTCAGAAGCAGATCCCTGTGTGTATATAGGCATAGTGGAGGAAAAAAATTTGATACTGCTTTTTTTTGTAGACGATGATTTGCTATTATCCCGAAGCAAACACTTCTGAATGAATTTATTGAGTCACTATCTGAAAATTTTAAGATGACTGTTGGTTCCACAAACTATCATGTTGGAATCGAAATCAGAACTGATAGGAAGAATGGAAAAATCTTCATTAGCCAACAAGCCTATATCAGAAAAATTATACAAAAATCTGATATGGCACATTCCAAATCTGTTTCAATACCCTCAGATCCTGGGATGGATTTGAAAAAAGTTAGTGAAAATATAGAATTTCTGTATCGTGAAGTTGTCGGATCTCTGATGTTTGCTGCAATAATCTGGAGAACGAACATTTCTTATACATTAGGAGAAGTGAGTCGTTTCCTGAATGAACGTAATCGCAGTCACATTCAAGCTGAGAAGTATATTTTTAGATATCTCCAAGGGCATCCAGATTCAAGAATTGAATATGGATATTCCTCGATCGATTTGAGAGTCTATTCTGATGCAGAATTTGCTCGAGATACAGAATCGCGAAAATCTACTACTGAATATGTTTACGATGAGAGATGGTGTTGTACCCAGTCGCTCCCCTCCCTGTTTGATCAACTTCCGGTTGAAAACAATGTTGAGAGTGTTATTATATAAGCAACTGTTCAATTGTACTGGAATGGTTGGATCTAGCTAACTTAACTGGGCTCTTGCCGATTTACATACGTCTAGGTCGGTCCCCAAGAGCGACATATGAACCGGAAGTTACCCTTTACCAACAGTTCCCTCAGATTAATAACGAAGAAATGCGCTTCGGTTGACCCATTATTCAATGTATTACCATTTGCATACAATTTGGGTGGGCGAATTTAGCCGTATTCGAAGGAAAGGTGACGTTATTGAAGTCAGGGAGGGGGGCGACTGGGTACTGATCCAACAAACCACTTTTTTCGCGATGATACAACCTTCTTCACGTCAATTGAAGGGCAAACCTCTGTAGATAATTGACCCCTCCAGTGTCAGGGGCCAACAGTCTATAACTTGTTAGTGTACTTCGGATTTGTCGAATTTGGAAATTATGTCTTTATTGTTTTTGATACCGTACAATGCCGGCTCTACACTCGCGTCGCGATTTTTGCACGAACGTGCCCTCTACACTCGCAAACTTTGCAGTGTAGATCGCGCTTTCAAGCCAGATGGACGCAGATTTAGCCACTGCTTCCGCCGCTGTGCTTTGCGCTATAAGGCATTATAATAATCTTTACAATAACCTTCCGTAACACGTGTGGACTATCAGTCCGCTTAAATTTGAATATTGCCGCCATCTCGTAATACCTTTCAAACATGAGCTGTCATGATTCAGTTTCTTGTGTGCCTTTGGAACGTGAAGACGTTACAGAGTAATTAGTAATTGCGGACTGCGAGTCTGGCGCATGTAGTGCAAGGTGGTTTCCTAGCACTCTTACAATTAGCGCATGCTCAGACAGTTTTCCGGCTCCGTTATTTTACGTGGGGAAGCATCAATGCACCGGGCAGCTTAGAGAAGACACGGTAAGTCAGGCAAGGGTTCACTGTGTACTGGCTGATAGGGAGAAGGGAAGATTTTACTTGACTTCGACTGGGAGGCAAGACTGCTTACCAGTTGCAAATGGTTGGATACGAAACAAGAATTGAAGCAAACGGACCAAGTACAACTGATTTATTGAATATCCTGCTTCTGCCAATGCGCATGCGCAAGTATCGCGATCGGGTTAAGTACGGACAGGACGGTTAAAACTAATTTTAGGCTTAGTAACACAACGGTAGCACGCAAAAGTTGACCCTACACACAATGCTGGTAAAAGCTCTATAATACTCCGTTGGCAAGCACAATCAACCTCAAAGCAGTACCGGTGAGAGTAATCAGGTAACAATAAAAGCTCTAAGATGTCTTGAATGATTGTTCAGGCTGTCTTCCGTATGGTTTGACGTTACAGGGAGGGGAAAAGTTATCAGTAGCCCCCAGTACATTCAAATAAGGCAGGAGGGATTCCACTATCCTTATCTATTAGAGCTTTGACGGGCGGTAGCAAATAACGCGATTGGTTGGTTTCGGATCGCACAAGGCAGGGATGACCCCACTTTCCCTATGGATCGGTGCCACTGAATCGGAATGATATCTATTTGCAACCTTCAACAACTTTGTCACAGCCTACAATCCAAAAGCTCTCACTCCAAACAAGGCAGGGAAAAACCCACAATCCTTGCAGCTTGGAGCTTTGTCGGGCGTGCAAGGGAACGTGTCCAACTGGATTGTGATCCTACAAGGCAGGGAAGAACCCACTATCCTTCCAGATGATTTCCACCAACCTGGACATGTTCCCGCATACGGCTGTCGAAGACACGGGGGGGGGGGGGGGGCTTGCAACCCAGAAACTTCCGTTCCAGGCAAGGCACGAAATATCCCACTATCCTTGAGGCTGAGAGCTTCTGAGGGTGCGGAAAGAGCACGTGTGTATCACTCAGTACTTTTATTCGATGCGAACAGTGAAACGGTCGATCCCGGTCGGAGACATTCCTTCAACCCTTAAAACAAATAGTCGTTAATATGGCAACTGGTATTCGGAAATATCTTACCAATACAGTCGGTTACTCTCGGTTTCGTTCAGCTCGGTTCTGGCTGGTGCTGGTCGATAGGTTTGCTGGGTGCGGTCGGTTCAGCTACTGCCTGAATTCATTATTCTCGTAGGGACTCGAATTTCTCCCCACCATGCGACCAGCGCACACAGCCGATGATGCGTACTCGCTGTCGACATTCATCAACTTCTGCTATCCCTTTTGCTACCCCTGAGTGGAACGCGTGGGTAATTGTTATCTCAACAGGTTCTCAACACTAATAGAAATAATTCATTTTTAACCCTTCTATCGACCGAGAAAATATTCTTCCTTGACTCGTGCTATTAAAATAACAGGAAAATAGTAACTCCGTTACAGTAGATATGTTACAATAATTTGAAATTTTTTATCTTATTAAAAACAGAAAAAGGTAAGATTTTTAGTATTTTTCACATAGGTACATAATCTGAATATGGTCAGGTCAGAAGAAAAGTTTAGGTATAATTTTGTGTTTTGTATAAACAATTTTTTTTAAGGATATCTTACGAAAAATAACAGGAATATTTACAAAAATTATTGGACGATGCAATGTTAGAGGATGATGATGTAGACATTGAGTACGATGATGGGAATGATGATTCAGAGGAAGATCATCTGGAAGAACAATTGGACAAATCAGATTCAGAGCAGGAAATTTCTGACACTGAACATGAAAAATCAGAATCATTAGACGGTCCATTTTTTATAGGAAAAGATGGAACCACTGGAGAAAACACCAACCGCTAAAAAATGTAAGGACAAGAGCTGAAAATTTAATTGAAAAGCTACCCGGGCAAAAGGCATCTTCCAAGAATTTGATAGATCTTCTTGAGAAATGAAAATTCTTTTTTACCTATGAAATTTTGAATACCATTGTAGAGCATACAAATAAACGCATTAATGCAACTGCAGCGAATTATACTAAAGAAAGAGAGGCTGCTCTTACAAATTCAAGCATTATTTGGGTTACTCTTCATGTCTGGAGTTCTCAAATCTAGTCGGAGAGTGGCAGAGTGTTAAGTAATGATGGCACTGGGGTGGAGATATTTCGTTTGGTGATGTCAGTGAACAGGTTTCAATTTCTGCTGAAATATCTTAGTTTTGATGATATTCAAAGACGAGATGAGCGGAAAAAATTTGATAAATTAGCTTCTATTAGAGAATTGTATGGTGCTATCATCAAAAAATGCGAAGAGGCATACACGCCTTTCCACCATGTTATGATTGATGAAATATTGGCTGCTTTCCGGGGGCGCTGTGGCTTTATGCAATATATTCCCAGCAAGCCCAACCAGTATGGTATTTTCTTTAGTGGACGCAAAGTGTTGTTCTGTGTGTAATCTGGAAGTTTATGTCGAAAAGCAGCCAGATGGTCCTTATGCTGTCAATACTATTGCAAGTGCTGTAGTTGAGAGACTCTGTGAATTTATAAATGGCTCTGGAAGAAATATCACAATCGACAACTGGTTTACCAGTATACAGTTAATGGAGTCGCTCCGCTCCAAGAAACTCACATTGCTAGGTACAATTCGCAAGAACAAAAGAGAGTTACCAATAGAATTTTCTAGTCCTGTTAAATCGCGACCTGTTCATTTATTTATTTATTTATTTGTCTAGTTCACTACAGAATTGTAATAAAATCCCAAATGGTACATAAAGTAAGTTTCAGATAAAGAAACCATTCAAACATAAACTATAGTTAAGTTATAAACCTAAAAATTTAAAAAGTTGGAAATGGACAAATGTATTTACCTAGAGATAAATAAACCCATTCATTTCCCTTAGTCAAGTACTTACAATACAGATTTTTTATAAAATACCAAAAGTAAATTTCAATAAAAGAATACATAAAACGTTAATACAAAAAAAACATTCCAACACTCGAATATAGATTACACCTAAAGATATCATTATTAATGCACTAAGAGGTAAGTAATATACCTAAAAATTTGTATCTACACTATGACTTGCCAGAAGTCTATTGAACAATGGCAAGATTAAGTTGTCTAACTGCCATTTTTTTTTTAATTATAATGTGAAAGATGAAAAAGATCAAGTTTTGAAAAATGCATATTGAATTTTTTTTTTAATTTTACAACTAATTGCCATCGAACCATAGTTTGTTCTGTGGAACCGTATGCCAAATGAAAAAATACGATTACTTCTCAAGCTTCTAGAGTTAACAGAAATGCAAAGCTCTCCTAGAAGAGCAGAACAATTAAAGAAAGAATGTATTATTTTGTGGAGAAATAGAACCATTGCAAGTTTACGTCTATCCTCAAGTGACATCAAATCAAAAACAGAGAGCCTCATTTTCAGGTTGAATCCAAAATATGGTAGGCCAAGTTGCCATATTAGGTATTTAGTGAAACGATTCTGAACTTTTTCCAGTCTCTCTTTATGGCAAGCATAAAGAGGACACCAAATGACACTATTATACTCCAAAACACTCCGAATCAGTAAAAGTTATAACGTCTTTATCGCATCACAGTCTGTTATATGGCGAGTATTTCTTTTAATGAACCCAAGCATTCTGAATGCTTTGTTACAGATATTATTAACATGATCATTAAAGTTGAGATCTTTATCGAAGATAATCCCTAAATCGCTTAAACTATTGACAGATTGAAGATTTGCATCCTTAATTGAGTAATTACAAATAACAGGCTGCCGCATTCTATAGAATTTCAAAACATTGCATTTTTTCACGTTATCCAGGTCACTCAGAATGTGTTCAATATCATCGGTAGATTGCACTGTTTTAAAAAATTTAAGATCATCTGTATACAGAGAGATATCACAAAATTGAAACACAGATTTAACATCATCAATAAAAAGTAGAAATAATATAGGCCCAATGTGCGAACCTTGCGGAACCCCTGAAGTTACATGAATTGTTTCTGACAAACTGCCAGCTACCTTTACATTCTGCATCCTGTAAGAAAGGTAGGATTCAACAAATTTCAAGTATTTGCCTATTATTCCGAGATTCTTAAGTTTCAAAATTAATAGTTCATGGCAAACTGAATCGAAGGCTTTAGCAAGGTCCGTGTAGATAACATCAACTTGGAACCCTTGCTCAAGTTTATTCGTGAGGAAGTTTTGGTAAACAGCCAAATTGGTGGCGGTGGACCTTCCTTTGTGAAACCCATGTTGCTCATCTATTATGACATGTTTGAAATTATTGAATATTTCATTTGTAATCAAAGATTCAAATAGTTTGGGAATACAAGAAATTTTTGAAATACCCCGGTTATACTGAATATCATTTCTATTCCCTCTTTTGAATACTGGACAAAGGAATGATTTTTTCCACATACAGGGAAAAATCCCGGTATCGAATGATCTTTGAAAAAGTATTCTCAGAGGGTGTGATAAACTATAACGGCAATTCCTTAACAATACTGGTGGAATTCCGTCAGGACCGGCACCCTTTGAAATGTCTAGGTTTTTTAGCTTATTTTCAATTTCCATCAGACTAAAGGTGTGAACAGACATGGTTATATCATAATTTGTATTATCAGGTACATAATTTTGAACAGGAGAATGATTCGAGAAGCAAGACTTGAAGTGTACTGAAAAAGCATCAGCAATAGTTTGAGGGGTGTCAAAGTCCTACCCATTATATTTCATGACAGAAGGTAAACCTTTATCCTTTCTCAATGAATTAAAAAACGACCAAAAGTATTTGATATTATTGGAGATCATATGTTCTGTATTAGATAGATATACCAGGTAACATTTATCTATATGATACTTGGTCTCCTTGCGAATTCTGGAGTATTCATGGTAGTCGCTCTCCAATTTAGTTTTTTTTTGAATTTCTTGAAAAAAGAGTTCTTTTTTTTGATAAGCTGAATCAGAAAGTATGTTTACTTTTCGTAAACATGTAAAGCGGGTTTCCTACGAACCCCAACCCGAGAAGAGTGTATTTTAAGTTAAGTTAAGCCTACATCATGACGACAACATTGACCCGATTACAGAAAAACCAGAAATGATTATGGACTATAATAATACTAAGGGTAGCGTAGATACAGTTAACAAACATTACGATACAAAGGATTGTGCAAGAAACACCCGAAAATGGACAATGGTAGTATTTTATTGTTTGCTTGATGTTGTTGGTATCATCAATACAATGGTGATTCACAAGTTTAACAGTCCCTTGCCTTTTCCATTAGTAGACAATCATTTCCGTCAACAGGCTCAACTAACTTGCCAGCCCATACAGATATCATCAAGAATCAGAGAACCAATTGAATATGAGGAACGTAAACCTTTATCCTTTCTCAATGAATTAAAAAACGACCAAAAGTATTTGATATTATTGGAGATCATATGTTCTGTATTAGATAGATATACCAGGTAACATTTATCTATATGATACTTGGTCTCCTTGCGAATTCTGGAGTATTCATGGTAGTCGCTCTCCAATTTAGTTTTTTTTTGAATTTCTTGAATAAAGAGTTCTTTTTTTTGATAAGCTGAATCAAAAAGTATGTTAACTTTTCGTAAACATGTAAAGCGGGTTTCCTACGAACCCCAACCCGAGAAGAACGTATTTTAAGTTAAGTTAAGCCTACATCATGACGACAACATTGACCCGATTACAGAAAAACCAGAAATGATTATGGACTATAATAATACTAAGGGTAGCGTAGATACAGTTAACAAACATTACGATACAAAGGATTGTGCAAGAAACAACCGAAAATGGACAATGATAGTATTTTATTGTTTGCTTGATGTTGTTGGTATCATCAATACAATGGTGATTCACAAGTTTAACAGTCCCTTGCCTTTTCCATTAGTAGACAATCATTTCCGTCAACAGGCTCAACTGACTTGCCAGCCCATACAGATATCATCAAGAATCAGAGAACCAATTGAATATGAGGAACCAAACAACGTCTAGTAGCGGTAAATGAAAACAATGTTATTAGACGAGGCAGTTGTGGTTTTTGCGACCAAAAAAAAATTGACCTACCAAATACTCGCGAATTAGGTGTGAAAAATATATGTGTCTGGAACATTGTACTTTTTTATGTTCGTAATGTATTAAAATTGGTACTCATTAAATAAAAATGGGAAAAAAGGAGGTGGTGGATGGCAGAAATTCATCGTACCAGAACAAGGTACGTATGAAAAAACATTTCCCTTTTTTGTGACAAGAGTAGACACCATTAGTAGCAACTAATAGTATATAGCAATTTCGGAACAAATTTCGGAACAAATACTTAGACAATATAGACACAATAATAGACTACTGACAGAATTCACAGGGCCAGTGTGGATGCATTCGAGCCTTGGGGAAGTCTCGTGAACCCTTCGAAGCGGGCCAAGAAAACGACATTAAACGGGGGACGGCGCGAAGCCACCTCGAAGCGCAAACGTGAACATGCAAAACCCTCCACACTCGCGAATGCGCTACTTCGCAGGCTTTCGCAGAGCGAGTGTAGATCCAGCATGGCGCGAGTGTACAGCTGGCATAAGATGTTCTTCATACAATTCTTATGCCGGCTTTACATTCACGACGCGAATCTCGGCGTGGAGTCACTGCGCGATTTTAGCAAGAATAACATGCCATCCACACTCGCAAATTTCGCAGTGTAGTTCGCGCTTTCAAGCGAGTTGGACGCCGAGGTAGCCCCTGCTGCTGCCACTGTGCTTTGCGCTATAATGCAATATAACAATCTCTTCATTAAAAACAAGGAGCAAATAAAGAGAAAAGGGAAAAAAGAAGGTGGTGGATGACAGCGATTTATCGTACAAGAACAAGGAACATATGAAAGGATATTTCACCTCTTTATGCGTAGGGTATACACCATTTGTAGCAAATAATAGTATATCAGTTCCATTGACTGTAACACGATTCCTTGAATAATCTTTGATAAATTTCCAAAAAACGAAAAAAGTTGTGTTTTTTCACTATTTCTTGTTTAAAAAATTCCAAATAGCGATTTTTCTTGGGCGAAAACTGGGGTTGCCATCAACGGAGTATCTTATAAAAATTAGTATAGGCCATTTGCGTCTTTTATTTTGTGGTAGAAAAAACCTCTATAGCTTGGTCTATAATACGAATTTTGAACAGAATATCACAAAACTCGTTCGCCATCTTCAATTCATTAATTTTGACAAGAAATGGATAACCTGCAATCCCCAGATCTCCGACATACAAATTTTGAATAGAATCGGATCCTTATGATAAATCTCGACCACCATCTTGGAGCCGCCATTTTGTTATTTCAAACAGTAGTTAATAGGAAAAGAAATCTGTAGTTCACAATGAGCTTATGACAAGAGGCATAAGATGTCCGGAGGACTGCTCATTGCTAATATCCTATACAATAGGAAAAGTTGGATCGAAAATCCATCAGAAAACAACTACTTTCCTGGCTAATGCCACGACGAACATTGAATTACATCTGATGAAATTTCCGTGCAGAGTTCCTACAAGGTTATCTCTGCAATTGCTTGGTTGCATGGGAATGATCATAGAAACATTCGGACCACCTATATATCGATTTCGGAGTGTTGCTCCTCATCAGTATAGGGTAGGTCTAGCAGTCAATAACTAATGACTGCAACGAATGAATCGACGACCATTCCCATTTAAAGACCGAAACTGAGATCGCGCCCGCACAGTGGATTAACTCCAAACTGCGAGCGCCATCCCAGCGCCGGAAGTCCAACCAAGCAATATCCGTGCTCCACGATCGTCAAGACCGTATATGAAACGGAAAAGAAATCTGTAGTTCACAATGAGCTTATGACAAGAAGCATAAGATGTCCGGAGGACTGCTCATTGCTAATATCCTATACAATAGGAAAAGTTGGATCGAAAATCCATCAGAAAACAACTACTTTCCTGGCTAATGCCACGACGAACATTGAATTACATCTGATGAAATTTCCGTTAATAGGACAACTAGACGTTGGTCAAAATTCGCTTGCTTTCGTATATTAAACGTGCGGTGTAATTTTTTTGACAACTTCCTTTGCTTCAAGTGTAGAAATAATAAACATTCTTCTCTCAGAATCGAATAAATAAATGAAGACAATCAAATCGGTATTTTAGGGACACATCATCCTGAAATCGTATTTCGCAAGTTTTGCTTAAGTTTTCATATTCATATATGAAATACAACATATTTTTGTTATTACTTCCTATTACAATTAAATTGCGTGCGCTACTGTCGTTGGAAGGTAAGTTACAGTCTGTCGTAGATCTCCTCCTTCCTCGTAACCCGCGCGCCAACGAACCAAGCAACTTCAAAACAACCTTTGTTGCAAGTATGTGATTGCCGAGTCCATTATTCATTTATACGGCCTATTCTCGAATGTTGAGTGAGATTTGTCGCATTGGACATTTGTCGATGGAAATTCTCGCACAACATTGGCATGTGGTATTCTCAAATGGGTTCGACATATATGTCGCGTGGGATAAATTTTGTCGGATAACATGAGCTGGCAACTGCAAAATCTTTGATGTTAGATTGTGTTCTATGCCCCTTCTCTTGTAAAACGTTAATAATAATCAAAAAGAGTAAACTAACAGGAGGGTTTAATAAGCTTTAGCCAAACGGAATCTTGTAGCATCGACGCGTCATAGTGACGTACTTGGACATGAGTACAGAGTCGAACTCGACCCAAGAAACAAAACTGTCACATGTAACTCTCATATACAAAGAGCTAGTCCGTCACTGTCTATGGAGAATGGACATTTCGTTACAAATGTTCTTTCATCTCTGTCTATCAGTGTCTCCATTTTCCTATGGGGATTAGTCTCTCCTTGTCAAATACCGTTAAGTCTCCTTGAATAATAATAACATATAAAATGACATTTGCTATCGGAAATAATATTACATCAGACTAAATAAAGTAAAAACATGGAAAGTGAAGCCAAAAAAAATTGTTGCTCCCAAAATCGAAAGCTAACGTTAAAAAATATAATGCAAGAAAAAGAAAATGTGCTTCTTTTATCGGATAATTCTTAAGTTAATCCTGGCGGCCTATTCTCGAAGGTCGAGTGAGATTTGTCTCATTCGACATATTATTATGTCGATGGAAATTGTCGCACAACATTGTCATGTGGTATTCTCAAATGGGTTCGACATATATGTTGCATGAGATAAATTTTGTCGAATAACATGAGCTGGCCACACCGAATTTTTGATGTTAGTTCGTTTTCTATGTTCCATAACCCTTCTCTTGTAAAACGTTGATAATAATAACAAATAAAATGACATTTGTACGATGGCTCTGGAGGGCCAGTGCAAAAAAACAGTAAGTCGTAATTTCAACTTAACTAACGCGAAATTTCGACTTCATCAACTCAAAAAACTTAGTCGATATTTCGACTTGGTGAGTCGAAATTTCTGGTTCACTACGTAGAAAACCCACCCCGCTGAACCAGTGTGCGTAGTAGGCATTAACGTAGTAGCTATTGGTTTGAATATATGAAGATCCCTACGCTATTGCATGACCATTTGTAGTCCGGTTTGAGAGTATTCATCCAGTAGATAGCGAAGGATCTTCAAAATAGACCCTACGGTAGGACATAGCCACTCATAACCTGGAAGTTGAAGACACTACACGGGTAACCAAACCTAGTGCCATTTCTGCATGCGCTTTTCATGACTGCTCATAGTTTCCAAGTACGCTAAGGGGTAGCTGGAAGTCAGTCTCATCGAAGGGCCTATCTACAACCTACAAGGAGAGATAATCAATTATATATCATTGTTTCAACCTACGCCAGCTTGTGCTCTTGGATTTATTGATCACATGCTTGCTTAGAAATCATCCAACGAAGTTGAACTACAGTAATCTGTAAACCGCTGGTATGAATACTTCAGGTATTTGTAGCCCCTTACATTGAAGTCTGGCATTTATAAAGTTATCAAGGTATATATCAGGGTGTAAAGAGTATTGTTTCAAAAAGCCTTTTGAAATCATTCTTATGGTACAATTTGCGATAACTACCTTTTTTATAATCACAGGCGTAAAGAAATATTTCTTATATATTCTTCTTCGTCTGGGCATGTGTGGTTAGGTTATTTTACCAGCTTATCAACCCTTGCGGATTTATGTAACAACGAATTCCCATTGAGAATTATATTTGCTAAACTTGTGAATATTAATTTTAGCCTTGAAAACACCTTCATCTAGAAACAAAGACCCGCTCCCATCTCCTCTGTTCAAAAGCTAGTTGAAAAATCAATTAATCAGTTTACCCTCCTTTAGAGAATAAATGAACTTCCTTAATTTTTCTCTTATCAACGAGGGTGACAAGGTGAGAAATGTGTTGAAAATGTCAATGGAAGTTACTCTAAATGCTTCAAAGTGCAAGTCGCCCGAACTCAGCTCGAGTTAATTTCAGTAAGACTCTGGGTGACTTCGGACGCACTTTGAAGCGTTTTGATCAACTATCAGTGACATCTCCAACACATTTTCCAAAATGAACAAATTGTAGATATTGACCTCTACTTCCAGTTGCAGTTTACAGAATTTGATTAAGACGATTTCCCTTGAATCGGCCCATCTTGCAAGATGTGCAATGTGGCAATATTGTTTATTCAGATTCAGATTATTGAAAATTATGAATTTTTGAATAATGATCTCTTTTCAGAGGTTTTCCCGGATTTTTTCATTGTAAAATACACCGATCTGGTCGTATGAAAATTAATTTCATAGATTTTATAAATTTCTACAAAAGTTCCATCGACTGTGAAACGATTCCTCAAATAATCATTGAGGTATTTTCCAAAAACCGAAAAAAGTTTTTTTTTTACTATTGCTTGTTTAAAAAATTGCACAAAGCGATTTTGCTGGAGCAAAAAGTAGGGTTTTCTTCGACGAACTATGTTATGAAAGTAAGTGTCGCGTTTCCGCTCAACTTCCCTTTTGTTTTGTTATTTTATGTATTCTAAAAGTTTATTTTTATTATTCTTTATTACTCTTATTATTTTTCTAAATTATAAAATGCAACGCATGCTCAGCTCGTATTATTTGGCTCACCGCGTATAACTTCTCATTTTATCGTGAATAAGCATTTTAAAGCTTTTTTACTTATGTATGGGTATGTGTACCGCCTACACATTCGTTGATATACTCTCGACAGTGAGTGAGAGAGTCGTCGTGTGTAAAAACTCCACAAAATCAGTTGTCCTACGCAATCTAGAAGTGTTGTGAACTCCAATCACGGCCCGTGGAAGCGATTACATGATAAACCGCAAGATTATATCCCATCCAGAACCACCGCATCTGATAACAGGTAAGAGTTTCAAAAGGCACGAATTTCTCCGATTTAGCAAGCAGTCCATTTTTCTCTCCTGAGTTTGTCAAGGTAAAATGTCGATATCATTCCCTGCAGTTGGCATTTGGATGATTTCTGATTTTTATCTTCGCACAAAACAGTAAGTATAGGTCATTTGGGTCTTTAATTTTGTGGGGTGGTCGGTGTACATCCTTAGCAATCATGCGATGTCGGGATTGGCATCCAGGCATTTCACATCACACCTCTTCAACAAGGCATGTGGTCTCCTCTCGGTACCGATACATTGATTAAGACAAACATTGTTTTCTGTAACAGGTCCTGAACCAGCGTCCAAAGTTGATTGAAATATCATCTGTCGACACTTTGACTGCTGAGCCAACTCTCCACCCGTGAATGATGAACCTGTAGTTTGAAGTTTAACCTCATGCATTATTCTGAATCCTGATGCATTTGCGTGAATATATTAGAAGGTTCATTCGGGAGACGAGTGGTGTTCGTTTTGTTGTTATCTAACCTGTACTAATGAATAATTCCATGAAAACCGGTATAGTGGTGAATTAAACTGAATTCATGGAATCCGTTAGAGGAAGTCCCTGAGAGTTGTTAGTGTTTTCATGAATTTTGGATGAATTTAATGCAATGGTCGTGTTGCCCTTTATTTTCGATTTCGGCACTCTGGACTGCCATGCTAAATGACTACCTGTTTCAAGGAAAGTATTTCCAGTGCCTACTGACGATTATTCCACTTATGAAGGGTTCTTTGACCAAATCTTTCGCGGAGATGATCGCAGAAGCCACATTTGATTTAAACAAACATTATGAAAACTCTATCAACAGTAAGAAGTATCAAAAGTCGTGAACTAGGTACTTGAGCGTCAAAATCTCCGTCATTCGGGATAATTTTGTTGCTAAACGCAAATAATATTAATGCGTCGACTTTATTCATCATCATTTATATGAAATATAAAATACAATAACATGATAGATATCGAAGAGAGGAAGAGGCGGTGAGCTGTTTTTCACCTCAACCATAAACTTTAGACCAGTTCAGAGAAAAGCAGGAGAAGAGAAGTATTTCTTATTAATTATGAATATCATAACTACGTACTTCACGTTACCTCCTTTCAAAAGATAGATCGTGAATGAAAACCCTGGTTTTCGCGCCAGCAAAATCGATTTTTTGAACAAGAAATAGTGAAAATGAATCATAACTTTTTTGTTTTTTTAGAAATATCTCGAAAATTATTCAAAAAGTCGTTTTTCAGTCAATGGAACTTTCGTATAAATGTTTAAAACCTACAAAATAGTTTTTTTACTGCCAGTTCGGTACATCTTTTACTGAGAATATCTGGGAAAACCTCGAAAAAGAGACAATTTTTCAAAAATTCATAATTTTTATAAATCTGAAGGTGGACAAACAATAGTGCGAAAACTAATAGATAATAAAATGTGGTTCAACTGTGCGCAAGATGGTTTCTTTCTCATATGTAGTATCTGTACAATTGCGTTATAAACATTTTAAGGGCAAATCTTTCTAATTGCGCCGATTTAAGGGAAATTTGTTCGTTTTGGATTTTCAACTGAGAGGTGGAAAATATGTTGAAAATGTTACTGGAAGTTACTCTAAAATGCTTCGAAGTGCACCCGAAGTCGATCGTATTTACTTCTGTTCGACTTCAGGTGACTTCGGATGACTTCGGACGTAATTTGAATCATTTTGATAAACTTTCAGTGACATTTTAAACAAATTTTTCACCTCCCAAGAGAAACTCCAAAACATGCCAATTTTAGATATTGACCTTCAGACCTTTACGTCCAGATGCCGTTTACAGAATTTGAATACGACGATTTTCCTTAAATCGGCGCACCATGCAAGATGTGCCTTTAAATTTTTTGTAACGCGATTGTGCAAAAACTACACATTGGACAGAAAACAATTTGCGTACAGTTGAAACACATATCTATCAGTTTCCTCAATATGTTTTGTCCAGCTTCAGATTCATAAAAAAATAATTTTCGAGGTTTTCCAGGATTTTCTCAGTGGAAAATTCACCGATCCGGTTGTATGAATATTCATTTTGTAGGTTTATGAATCTCTATAAGAGTTGCATTGACTGTAAAACGATTCCTTGAATAATCTTCGAGATATTTCCAAAAACCAAAGACGTAATTTTTTTCACTATTTCTTGTTAAAAAAAATTCCACAGAGCGATTAAACAGAGCGAAAAATAGGGTTTTCATAGAAATTGGTATAGGCCATTTGCGTCTTTTATTTTGTGGGGGTAAACACCTCTATAACTTGGTCTAATAAGTTTAAATGAAGATAAGAGAAATGTGCAATGCCAGAAGATAATGATTTGTTGTTCCAAAATACAGCTCAATGTGAAAAAATGGATATAACAACACCCCCAACGAATAAGGCAGTAACTCATTTCAAGCGTTTTTACAGGAGAGGTAAATGAAGATAAATTTCATTTGGAAAAACTTATACAAAAAAAAAGTGAGGTTGCTAAGCCATAAAAACCAATAATTTATGGGATAAAGGCCTAGTTACGACCGTGAAAAATTTATCAAAATTTCAGTGAAGAAGGTAGTAACCAGATAAAATACCTTTCAAGTGTCCAAACGATTAAACTCTTCATGTCAATAGTCTGGAAAACAAGTGCTTTGAAATTCAAACTGGTGAATTTTCATTGAATCTGAAAGGAAACAATATTGAAATAATTGAGAATAATTGAATATACATGGAAAGTATTTTTTATTCATGGAAAGTTTATCAATACCTACATAAGAGGATAAAACAATGGTAATTATTTCTATTGTTAAAGAATCATTCAGAATCTGAATTTGTTTTTTGGATTTGGCAGCATGTGAGATTTTTATAGTAGTCATGATAAATGCTTAGGATGGCTTTCGATACACAGAGGCTGTTCAAATCCTTATATTTATTTATTGAATTGGTAAGAGCGCACTGTATGCTAGGGGTATGCCCATTGAAACCAAGTTATTATTTGGTTTTATAACGTTGGAGGTCCGAATTCATCTTGTTTTGTTTGTGTCCTCCTCTATATTGATTTCACAGTAATCTTCAGATATAAGGTCAAAATATAGCGTTAGAATACTTAGATTCTCTTTTTAAAATTTTACACATTTGATTTTATCCCAAGTTACCTTCTGTTTGTTACTTTCTTTTTAAAGTTATGTCCCTCCAATTTGATTCTTTACGTGTTTTCTTTTTTTTCCGGTTGATTTTTTTTGCACATCTCCTCTTCTTTACTAGTTTTGTTCCTTGTGCTCGTCAGCAGTTTTGTTCTGTAGTGTTTTCAACATTTTCAGTGTGATGACTGAAACTGGTACCGGGTTGGGAAATTGTTTTGAGTAAATCTTGCCCTTTTTGGTCATTACTACTTGCAGAATCAGAAGATCTATCGTTTTCTGAAAAAAAAAAATTGTATTGTTATGTTATCTATTTTACTCACTATTACAAATACTAGAAATGTATTCAGACACGTCAAGGGAATATGGCTCTTCTTCGTAATCTGAAAATTCTGACCCATCATAGATGCTAACATTATTATGCTGAATACGCCTTTGTCTGAGGTTGGACTTGAACTGAAATAACTGCACCCCTAAACAAAATCGGAGTATAAGAAAATACATTTGCAATTTGAAAAATTATTAACCATCTTCAATCGCCAATAATTCATCTGGATGATTTCCTTCACTTAGGTTGAATCCGCTAGTTGAATCTAGAAGTGATGAACATAATTAATGTTATCATTCTGAAATGATTAGTAACCTTGTATAAGTAGGGAAAGGAGGGACAAGTCATGTTGAGAAAAGAGTGTGCACACTTTGAAATCACTAAGTTAATTAATTGTATCAAGTTTTCAAACATATATTATTTAGCAACACATCAAAATAATACTTATTTGTCGAATCCTGCTTATAAGTTTTCAGAGTTCAGCCCATACTTAGAACTGATTATAAAAGTTAGGTTATGAAAAAATACTATTCTTACCGGTGTCGGCTTCGGCAAGTGAACCTGGGGGTAAACCTGTGTCTTGCAGTGCTAGTTCTAGCAGCCGTTTCCCCGATTCATTATGGAAGGTACTCATCACTAAAACACTAACAAAATCTTGCTTTTATTGGCAGTGAAAACCAGAAAACACAATTTGTTCAGGCTTGACCAAGCCCCTCGAGCACACTAACTTAATGCGCGCCAATTCGATTTTATGATATTTCTCTGCAAAAAGAGACTCAACTCAAGTTACAACCGTCTAACTTCCTTCTGAAATTGAATTCGAACCTGGAACAAGGACGTAAGTTGACATGAATCTCTTTAGTAGTAACAAAGAAGTAATAGTTGAATTACAGCCATATTGAGTAAAGCTAGAAAATAAATTATGAATCATTATCCGGAGAATAAAGTGGCATGTCAACTTACTGCTTTGTTTTCATCTTGGTGTTGAGAATAGCTAATAATACATTAGACCTAACCTAAGATAACACCTATTTGGGGTAGAGGGGTCAGAGTTACGTCTTTGTTCCTCTCAGATATCTTTGGATCTATGGGTCTTAAAGATACTTTCATAATACAGAAAGAATCATCTTTTTTTGCAGAGTGCGCCTATGTGAATATATCAAAAAGTTCGTATATTGAGTTACTGCCTTCTTCGTTGGGGGTGTCGTAAATATCCTTCGAAATACTACTTCAATCTTTTTTTAATGATGATACTCGATGATCTGGATTAACTTGGCAATAAGTTGTGTATCTTTGGCACTTTGAAAGAAAAGCTTCGGGGGAAGACAGCAGAACGGTGTTGGGGAATTACAAGTACATTAGTATTACGAGTCGCAAATCTGGTGATGTTAGAAAACATTTTTAATCTTTCTAAAATTAACTTGGGTGTATGAAAAGTGAAAATTCAATGTGTGTCACATGACAGGTGCATGCTTCTGAGAGTTTTTAAGCTCACTCAACCAGAGCAGTTAATTCCGAGAGGAATATGATCGTATTTTCAGATACCATATCAGAAACGTTGGCATGTATTCTGACTACGCTATGCAATGTATTACTTGTCGATGTAAAAAAAAGAGTTAGTTAGTTGTTAATTGGACAGATCAAAAAGAAAGTTGAAACCTGGAAAGTAATTTCTTTGTATCTCATCATTTAGTAAATTTTTAAAGATACAAATTGGCCCTTCGAGTAAACCTTGGTTTGAATTGGTACAAAATGAGCAGTAAGAAGTTTACTGCCCGAAAAAGTACAAGTATGAATTTTGGAATTCCTCCTAATGTATATACACCTGATGAATTTGGAGACAATGCGGCTGATCATCAGGCGAGGCGTGTTCAAGAGGATGGAGTTTGGAATTCTGATGAAAACGGAATTCGAAGTGAACAAAATGAGAAGAGCGGAATAGCACAAGCAACTTCAGTGGTATCGAAGAAAACAAAGTAATGTTGCCAAAGCTAAAACTGATTCTTACCACGTTCAAGGGAGAATAGAAGAAATACAGTCTACTAAGAGAAACATTGAGCTGAAAATGTTGATATTACAACTAGAACAATTAGAACATGAAGAAAAATCTCTGAGAAGTAAATACCAATCTGAAAATAGAACTTCAACTCGCACATCTATGAATGAAAGTGAGGTTTCAAAGAATAAGCATTCATTTATGAAAAAATGGGTGGAAGATGTCAATCGTCAGAGTTTCTATAATAATAATAAAACCACTTCAATTCCCATGACAGAACCCAAGGTTCTCAAAAACTATGATGATGTTTCAGACGACAGGCATTTGACTGTGAAAAACTGGGTTGAAAATAATACCAAGTTCTGTTGCGATAATTTGGCGGAGAAAACTCGAGAAGAGGAAAACTGTAATGGGAAACCAACACATAAATGTAATTTTCAAGTAGTGTGTAGTGGTTTCAATCAAACTGGTTCGTGTGGATGCTGCCTTTGTGATTCCAAGATCATTTCAAAAACATCGCGAAATGACTATGAAGTTGATTCGTCTAAAGACTTTGATCTCAGTTCATGCAATTCACGTAAAGCTACGGGAAATTGTTCTCGACAAAAAGACTTGGCCAAAAATGACGCTTTTTCTGCTACTTTGGTAAAGTGTGTGCAAGATTTGACTTCAAATATAGAAAGATTAGCTACAAAGAAGTCAATACAAAACCTACCTGATTTCTTCGGATTTCTTTGGTTTACCGAATTCAAAAGAAGAACAACTGAGGGACACATTTCATCATCGGATAATCTTGTGCGTTTGCGAAGATGCTTGAAAGGAAGGGCATACCATGTAGTGAGAGACCTTTTCTGCAGCTCTAAAAATGTGGATGCTATCATAGAAACATTAAAACTCAATTTCGGCAAAGAGGAATGGCTTGTAATTAATCAAATGGAAAAAGCTAAAAAATGCCCAAGTCCTCGAAAAGACTCAATTGACACTTATGTCCAATTTTCAATCCAAGTGTCAAATATGATTATGTCAATGAAAAATACAGGTTGTGAAAAATATCTTGACAATCCTGAATTATTGTTATACAGGTTTGAAGAGAAATTACCTAAAAATTCAAAACGTTCGTGGGCTCAAACGAAATTTTAAAAACAGAAAATGAAGGAGAATGTAAACTTGGAGCATTTCTCAATATGGCTAAAAAATGAAGTGGATATGCTGATGTCAGTAAATATTCCAACCAATTTTTATCACAACAAAAAGTATTCTGTAGATGAGAAAAAGGAAATTTACAATATAGTAGCTACTAGCAATACTTCGGAATGTGAACTTTGCAAAAACACTAGTCACAAACTATACCACTGCAAGAAATTTCTAACTATGAATATAGACGAACGGAGGAAAGTTATAGAAGATATAAAAGGATGTTACCGTTGTCTGAACGTGGGCCACATTGCAAGAAAATGTTTTAGTGATGTTAGGTGCAATGTAGGAACTTGTAAAGGTAAACATCACCGATTGATTCATAAAGAGAGAGAACAATTATTGGACACACAGGAACCAGCTGAACAAGAGACAATTTCAATGCCACTAGCAGAAACAACGTGTGTCATAAACAGAAATGCGGTTAGTCCTCGTCAGACATCCATCTTGAAGGTAGTGAAGGTGAAAAAACGAAATGGTACCGAGTCCGTAGAAACATACGCCCTGCTTGATGAGGGATCTACCATTACCATCATTGACTCTGAACTCGCTGATGCAATCAATTTGAAGGATCCCAAGTCTCCAATTTGTCTACAATGGGCAACTCAAGTGAGTCACACTGAAGACAATTCGAGGGTTGTGAATTTTGATATCTCCGGACATGGCGAAAATAAAACTTTTCGAGTTAGAAATGCAAGAACAATCGACGGATTAGCTCTTCCGAAACAATGTTTGGATATTGAATATTTATGTCAAACCTATCCCCATCTGCACCGTTCCATCATTGAAGCCGTAAAACAAGTCCAACCAAAATTGCTTATAGGACAGGACAACGTATCTCTTCTCATTTCTAAAGAGTCATCCAACCCAGATACGATCAACCAGTTTTGAGTAGGACACCCCTGGGATGGATTGTTCACAGACCTTATTTGAAGCGAAACGAAAATCTGGAATTAGTAAATGTTCGCAAACATGATGATGAATATTTGGAAAAAATTATACAGGATAATTTCAAATTAGAAAACTGTTATACTAATAATCAGGAAATTTCAAGGGAAGATATGAGAGCACTGCAAATTTTTGAGACGACAATAAAGAAAAATGATTCAAGATATGAAATTGGTCTTCCATGGAAAGAGCAGGATATCATTCTTCCGGAAAGTTATCAGATGGCGTTTTCTCGTTTGAAATGCATGGAGAAAAAAATGGACCAAGATGCCAGTTTTGCACAAAAATATTGTAACAAAATTCAGGAATATGTGGACAAGGGCTACGCTATCAAACTCTGCCAAGAAAAGTTGAGAGATACTGAAAAGACATGGTACCTCCCACTCTTTGGGGTGGTTAACTCTAATAAACCCAATGAGTTTAGATTTGTTTTTGATGCAGCGGCGAAGAGCTCAAATGTATGCTTGAACGACTTCCTTCTGACTGGTTCCGATTTTTATCCACTACTCATTGCCATTTTGATTAGATTCAGGGAACGAAAGATAGCCTTCTGTGGTGATAAGGGATATGTTCCACCAGGTGGTTATTAGAGAAGATGAAAGGTGTTGTCAGAGATTTCTGTTCAGTGAACCTGATGTATATGAAATGAAGGTGATGATTTTTGGAACAGTTTGCTCCTTCAATTGCACAGTTTGTAAATAACTATAATGCAAAACAACATTATGTGGACGATTACCTAGATTCAAGAGATATATTGAAAGATGCCATTTCAACAGTAAGAACTGTCATTGAAATTCATAGAAGAGGTGGATTTGAAATGGTGAATTGGGTTAGCAACTCTGAAGATTTATTAAGTGCAATTCCACAAAACTACCGTGCCAACAAAAGCTCTCAACTAAATTTGGATTCTAAAAGTTTGGAAAGGATACTAGGGCTCTACTGGAATGTTCAAAATGATACGATGGTGTTTAATTTGAAGTTTGATAAAAATTCCAAAAGCATTGTAACAGGGGAAACACCTCCGACAAAACTGAAATTCTGAAAATAATTATGAGTATCTTTGACCCACTTGGATTCTTATCTCCTCTAGTTTTGAATGGGAAGTTAATTATGCAGGACTGTTGGAGACGAAACATGGATTGGGATGATATGATATCAGGAGATATTCACGAAAAATGGAAGAATTGGTGTAAAAAATTAGATAAAATCAATACCTTCAGAGTGCCCCGGAGTTATTTCAGTAACATCACATCGAAAGTGGAGCTGCATGTATTTGCAGACGCAAGCGAAAGAGCCTTTTGTGCAGTGGCTTACTATAGAATAGAATTCCAAACTGACATAGAAGTAGCTTTTGTAACCTCAAGAAGCAAGATATGCCCTTTGAAGAAGTCAATTACAATTCCACGTATGGAGCTTCAGGCAGCAGGCTTAGCTGCAAGACTAGGAAATTTGATAAGAAACGAAGCAAAGTTTGAAATTTCGAATATTTCTTTATAGACTGATCCGGAGATAGTTCTCTGTTGGCTGAAGACACAATCACTTCGTCTCAAATCTTTTGAATCAGTTAGAATTCAAGAAAAGTCCTACCTTTATAAATACAACTCAAGAGTCCTGGAAAAAAGAACTAAAAAATTTACAAAATTGTTTGAAAACTGCAGATACACTGATCATAACAGAAAACCCGAAAGAGATTATGTTCGAATCATGCCTTCCAAACGCAAAACGATTTTCCAAGTGGATTCGGCTGATACGTTCAACTGCATGGATATGTAGATTCAAACATAATTTGAAGAATCCTTTATCGAAACAGCACGGAGAAATTAGAGTTGAAGAATATCAAAGCGCAGAACAGATGTGGTGGAAATGCCTTCAAAGTCAACATTTTTGCAATGAAATTCACTCTTTGAAAAATAACAAAATGGTCCAAAAAGAGTCACCCTTGTATAAACTATCACCGTTTATAGACAATAATGGAATTATTAGAATGGATAGTCGAATCAAATATGCTGACGTAGATTACGATATTAAATTTACAATTATTCTGCCTTCAGGAAAACAGGAAAAAATTGTGTATCTACTTGTTTCACATTATCACGAACAAATGAAACACACAGGCCAGGAAACTATTTTAAATAATTTAAGGCAAAAATTTTGGATAATTGGCATTAGACAAACAGTTAAAACAGCCTCAAAAATAAAAAACGCTAAACCTTTTCAACCCGAAATGTCTCCATTACCTGAATTCCGAATAAAACAGTTCACGAGAGCCTTTAGCTATTGTGGCCTCGACTATTTTGGTCCCCTACTGGTAAAAGTGAAGAGGAGCGTGGAGAAGCGGTATGGTGCATTATTCACTTGCCTAAATACGAGGACAATTCACATCGAACTTGTAGCAGTTTATCGACGGATTCAGTACTCATGGCAATTCAGAGGTTCATGGACAGGCGAGGAAAACCGATAGAAATCCATTCAGACAATGGTTGCAACTTCGTGGGCGCTGCTAATGAAATGAAACAGTTTGTAGAGAAGTGGGAGCAAAACAAAATCATTGGAGACCTAGGCAATCATAATGTAAAATGGTTCTTCAATACTCCATGTGCTCCACACACAGGAGGAGCCTGGGAAAGATTGGTTCGTTCGTTCTTCATATCACGCTGAAGGAAATGCACCCCACAGAAGAATTACTTCGTACTTTATTAACAGAGGCCGAAAGCATTGTCAATTCGAGACCTTTGAGTTATATTTCGAACCATAGTGAAGACAGCTTGTAAGCAATCATACCGATGCATTTTTTGATAGAGACAGCCAATACTGAAAATATACCAGGACATTTTGATGAAACTGAATTATTTGGAAGAAAACAATGGCGAATCGCACAAGTAATATCCCAGAAATTTTGGGTTCGTTGGCTCAAAGAGTACCTTCCCCGTCTACAAAAACAACAGAAATGGCAGAAGAAAGAAAACGACATTGAAATCGGCGAAATCGTAGCCTTACCAAGTCCACAATGGAAAAAGGAATGGAAGTTAGCCAGAGTCATCAAACTGTTCCCTGGACGTGACAGACAAGGCAGAATAGTGGAAGTAAAAACTCCAACAGGAAGTTTGACATGACCTGTGAATGGTTTACTTCGGCTGAAGGTTGGAGAATGTTGAAAATATTTATCACAGATACACTCTGTATTACTTGTTGATGAAAAAAAAAAAAAGAGTTAGTTGTCAATTGGACAGATTAAAAAGAAAGTTAAAACCTGGAAAGTAATTTCATTGTATCTCGTCATTTAGTAAATTTTTAAAGATACAGGTGATAATCTGAGTGCAACAGTGCGGGTCCGTATTCACTGGCATAATATTATCTATGATTTTGATTTTTGAAAATATTGAAGATTCCCAGAGATCCATTTTGAGTTTTCTTGATATGATATCTGATATATGTATTATGATACAACTGCATCGATGTATTGTTAGAAGTTTGGTAGAGATAGCTCACATATCTGGTGAATCTTGAGTCGGAATCAAAATTTAATCCAAGATTTTTGTTTTCGTTTATATGTGTCATGGCAAAATTGCCAATTTCTATCATCAAGGAAAATGCAGCAAGTTCTGCTTCCTCCGTGGTCTGAATAACATGATATTTACTTTTAAATATGTACATGTTGTGATCACTGTTCAGTTACATTTGATCTATTCTGGAGTATTTCACAACCGATAATGTTTATCATTCATTCATTCTCATTCTGACAGTTGTCATGGTGACAGATGCGAGGTGTGTTGTATCGCAATAAACATTCATTGTCGCTGACAGAGCTGTACCGAGAACTCACAAACAGTGCTTCGAGCACTGAGCACTCTTGAAGAGAACTTTCGAAATCTCGAGAACTAGGCACTTTTATATATAAAATGCTCTCGATTACTAAGCACTTTCATTAGGCATTTCTAGTCAGGAAGCACTTTTCAGACTGTTAGGTACTTGAGTTGAGGAAACTTAATTAAACACGTAGGATTTCCACAATAGTATATTACGTATCAAGTGTTGTAAAAAGCATATTACGCACGAATGGAAAAATTGCGCACGAGCCTCGTAGCGGTGAGTGCGGTAATTACATGAGTGCGTAATTGCTTTACAACACGTAATACGTACTATACTTTTTCTACGACTCTTATATACTGGATGGTGCGTTTGATTAAGCTTTAAGTAATAAAAAAATGAAGGTAACTAACGCAGTTTATGGTTTAATTTCCAACAACAACAAATTAAATCTAAGAAAATACAATTTTGTACTATATAGCATAGAAATGATGAACAGAGCGAGGAGGGTTTAAATGTTTTGGTCAATATATTAAAATAGGCGAGCAATACATTTTCGGAGTACGTACTCACGTGGTTATCCATACTCCATTCCATAAATTTTTGATAGGCTTTTTCATATCTATCCTTTGATTTTTGCGGCAGAATATTCTCCATAGCAGAAGCAGCCTGAAGAACAATTTCCGGTGGCGTTGCGCTCATTTCATTATCGGAGTTGCTCATATTTGTAGATATAAAATTAAAGATCGGATTATAATTTATGAAGTATCGATTTGAACTTCAAATCTCAAAAAGTGACAATGTCACTGTCAAATATTTAAAACGCAAGACAGATAAATGTCACGATTTGAGTGGTTCAAGAGGCAACTTGATTGTTACCTATTATACTAGCCATCATATCATGACGCACAGTTGTGCGTTTTTATTCTTTACGCACAGTTGTGCGTAAGAATGGATTTACTTATAGAGTGAACTGTTTGTAAAACAATGTTTACTAACATAGGAGTAGAAAAATAATATTACATTGCAACATGTTATTTTATCAACCGCTTGAAATGCTACGGTGTAGCGGAACATATCGCGATGTAATATAATTATTCTGTAGCAGTCTCAAAAATCAAATCTTTGTTGTGATTCATTGAATTGAACATACCACTTTACACAAATGACGAATTGCATCTACTTTCGGAGAGATTTTTTCACTTTCGAAACGATTTATTCACTTTATAACATGACATGAGAGTGCTTTGTCATGAAACATTGGTGTTTGCTTTTTTCGCTTTTCAAATCCAAAAAATGGAAATCGGTAGTGATTACACATGACATTGCTAAACCTGCTAAATAGGCTACTTCATCATGAATAAATGCCGGTGAAGCCAAGAGAGAGGTATGAATTGGTCCACAATTTATTTGAAAAATGTAGCAATGATAAAAATGTGTTAGCTATTAATGAACATGTGATTCTTCCATATTCAATGAAAATATCTGAATCAATTACTGGAGCAATTACTCGATGCTCAAGTCCACAATTGATATTAAAAATAATATAGATATACAGGGTGTTATTTAAGTACGTGGCCAAACTCAAAGGGGTGATTCTTTGAGTGATTCTAAGACGAAAAGTTCATATAAACATAGGTCCGGTAATGCTTCGTGTTCAAGATACAGGGTTTCAAAATTTTTAAAAGAAATCGTTTTTATCGTAAATATCTTAATAACCCTTGAATCGATTTTATTGAAATTTGGCAGTTTTATTGAAGGTCTTAAAGGGCGAATTTAACCCTAACTATATCAAAATTTTCATGTCCAGTGGCGTCCCGGAAGGCACTGTAACCAATATTTTTGACAGAAAACATGTGCGCCACTGATTTTTTTGCAATTTTTGTATTCGTTTCACAGTGAGCAAATGAAATTACAAATTTTTTATATTTAGAATTTTTTTTGTATCTTGCTTTGTTTTTGAGAAAAAACATAAAAATCACTTCATTGTACATCCCTGTGACAACACAATAAAACATTTCAACTACTAAACCATGAAAAACTGGGGTCTTACTAATATTTTTTCATATCAATACTTTATTCTAGTCTTAGAATTTTCTATCAAAATTAATGCAATGAAAAAAAAATATGTATGTATGAATTGCAGCACTTGCCTTCGGCTCTTGGCTTCGGCTCGTGCTGCAAAATGGGCTCATTGTTGTCCATGGACATGCAATAAAGACATTTTTATTCATGATTAAACAATTATTATTACATGGAAGTAATCTTTTAATTTGTTTCGCTCATATTACCTGTTTTCGATGAAACAAATAATGTTGTTATGTATTACTGCAGTGTTTTGAAACTAAAGTAAGAGGGCCATGGAAGGAACAACAAATGTTCAAACAAATTTAACTTCATAACTGTCACAAATTGAAACGGTACATACGTAATTATTTGATAGTAATTATTTGAAGTGTTTTCAAGAGTTTTGAGATATGAAATTTGTAACTGATATCTGAAAATGGTTCGGTTTATAAACTCGGAAATGGCCGATATGCATTTTGTCTATTGAATGGCCCAAGGCAATTCCAGAGCGACTAGACGCATTTATCAAGAAAGATATCCTCATTGAAATGTTACAAATAGGCAAACATTTGTGAGAATACATGAAAGGCTGTGCGAATCAGGCACCTTTCAAAGGTCGGCTGCTCTTATTGGGAGACCTGCAACGGTAAGAACAGTGGCGCTGGAGGAAGAAGTTTTACATGAAGTTGAGCGTTGCCCCGATACAAGCACACGCAAAATTGCACAACAATTAAACATTTCTCACTTTACTGTATGGAAGATTTTGAAAGAGTACCAACTGTATCCTTACCACATACAGCGTGTTCAAGCGTTATATCCTGCGGATTTTCCCAAGCGAGTTGTTTGAACTACGTTGCTTTTGCAACAACAGGTTGCATCTCCGACATATTTATCCAGTATATTATTTACCGATGAAGCGTGTTTTTCCCACAATTCAATTATGTACTTTCATAACTACCATATCTGGGCAGAAGAAAATCCCGATGCGGTTATAGAAAATAATTATCAACAGCAGTTTTCCGTGAATGTCTGGGTTGGTATTGTTGGCGATTATCTCATTGGACCTCATTTTTTACCCCGAGATTAAATGGTCAAGAGTATTGTAATTTTTTGGAATTTGTATTACCTGTACTAATAGAAAATGTCCCACTGGCAGTAAGAGGAGCAATGTGGTTCATGCACGATGGGGATCCACCTCACTTCAGCATTGTAGCACGTCAATTTCTGGATGAAACTTATGGAGAAAACTGGATCGGTCGCGCAGGTCCAGTCATGGCCGCCCAGGTTACCGGATTTAAATCCCTTGGATTTTTTCCTTTGGGGACATCTAAAGTCCCTCGTTTATAAAACTCCAGTCAACACTGAAGAAGAATTAATCCAACGAATACGGGATTCATGTGATCAGATAAGACATACGCCGGAAATATTTCAACGTGTTCGGGATTCGATGTTAAGACGAGTTAATGCTTGCACTGAAGTTGAAGGAGGACATTTTGAGCAACTATTGTAAGTTTTGTGTTACTTATTATTGAATGTATTCTTACAGAAACAAATTGCCTAGGTACCATTTTTGTTTCAGTGTGGTTTTAATAAAGGGTGTTTCTTGTTTGATGTTGCTTTTGCATTTCCGGCGTTACCACTATGCACGCACTGGCCAAATGAAACAAACAATTTTCAAGCATAACAGATTCACCTGTAATCATTAAAAACCCTATAAAAACAATTTTTTATTGTGTTGTGCTAAGGACATGCAATGAAGTGATTTTTATGTTTTTTCTCAAAAACAAAGCAAGATACGGAAAAAATGCTGGATATAAAAAAGTTGTAATTTCAGTTGCTCAATGTAAAACAAATACGAAAATTGCAAAAAAATCAGTGGCGCACATGTTTTCTGTCAAAAATTTTGGTTACAGTGCCTTCCGGGACGCCACTGGACATGATAATTTTGATATGGTTATGGTTAAATTCGCCCATTACGACCTTCAATAACACTGCCAAATTTCAATAAAATCGGTTGAAGGGTTATTAAGATATTTACGACAAAAACGATTTCTTTTAAAAATTTTGACACCCTGTATCTTGAAAACGAAGCATTACCGGACCTATGTTTGTATAAACTTTTCGTCTTAGAATCACTCAAAGAATCACCCCTTCAAGTTTTGCCACGTACTGAAGTAACACCCTGTATGCCGCTTTCCCAAAGTTATTGCTTTCCTCAAAAGAAAACCCATTTACTATGAACCAAAATATTCAATAGTTTCGAATAAAGAAGAAATAGATAATATCCGCCTGATAAAGAATTACAATTAAATCTAATTCCTCTTCTTCCTTGCGATGAATTTTTTCTTAAAAATTGGTTCGGCAGGTGCTTGTCATAATGAACAGCTTTGTAAAATGAATTCAGATGATAAAGAGGATGAGACAATCATGTTAGTGAATAAAATTTCTGATTCTAAAACGAATAGAAAGTACGTTTCGTCATAGGAGAAGATATTAGATCTTTATACGGAAAATATTTGTCCCTACGTCAAGCAAACACACCACATCGTAAATTATTATGAAAACTGAAAATATTCTATACAACCTATTGGTATTCACACTTTTGGAAAAATCGCCTACACAATAAGTTTGTCTACTAATTTTTAATAATAATACATTTCGACAGTTATATCTGTCTAAAAACACATTACCAGCACAGAAAGTCTCAAAAATGAAAATGTGATTAAATAAACGCAAAACAAAAAGGTTGAAATCAGCAAAGCTAGAAAACGTACCCTACACGAGGCTAGCAGCAATGAGGTACTTTCTTTGATAGCGTGAGCATCCGCTCAGCGAAGTGCATTACAATGCTGTGCGCTTTTATGTGTTGATCATTTACAGCAGTGGGTTTCGAAGGATATCGTCTGTATTAATGTTTCAAAATGAGTGCTAATAAGTGTTGTTCTGTTCCTGGATGTGTAAACACATCCAAAAATAATATGGAGAAAATATTCATGACAGTTCCACGGAATCTTTCGAACAAAAAAAGAACTGGTTTACTGCTGTTAGAAGAAAGATAAAAGATGTGTCCGTAAAAACAGTATTTTTTTGTTGTGAAGATCATTTCAACGTGAGTTAGGGTCTTTGTAAGTATTACTAACGAAATATTAAATAATTTAATGTTTACAGCTTGCAGAAGATATGGAAAACTATTATGAATATAAGTTCGGTAAAGTTAAAGCTCGAATGAAGCCAGGAGTAGTACCGCATATTTTATATAAAAAGCAACTACTCACCGTTTGAGTAGCGAAATAAGATCAATAAAAAGGAAAATTCCTGAAATTTTGAATGAATCTGAATTGAAAAAAAGCCAGAGCTCAATTGATAATGATGATTCAACAATGGTAATACCACCGAGTACATCAAATTTACCCGAAGCCACCGATAACTCATTGTTTAATATGGATTTTTCTTGCCAGGCTCACGTAAGTCACTTTCGTAGCAAAGCCATCCAGGTAACATTGCCAAAAGCTGTAAAAAAAATTGGAACATCGCCTATTACATTAGCGATTCCCGTCGTTCTGAGCAGAGACAAACAAAAACATTTTTGTTTCGAGAGTGACAGAAGTACCACAGAAAACACACACATAGAAAGGACTCTCCATAGGGCTGCCCCCATTATAAAATCCATGCAACAAGATGTTGTGCTCGCCGGGCAGATGGCGCAAGCGAATAGTTTTCCTGACGTTCAAGCAACCCTGAATACACTATTGGCAGTTTGTTTTATGCAGTTGACAAATGACAGCCACTGAGAAGTTCTTAATTAGTGCGAATGCAAATGAAAATAGGTATATTATATTGTTCAAATTATTTCCAAATGATTTATAAAGCTTTTGCTGTCATCAGTGTGTGTACTTGTGCCAATGTGAGTGATTTTCGTTTGTCTTTGCCCGTAATTTTCAGTATTTTTCTACGTTGTTATTATGGACACCAACTGCCTTTTAAGAAATGTTGGTTTCCCAATTGTGATGAGGATAATCACAGCAAACACCACAGATTCCCAAAATTGGATGAAAAACTTTTTAAAATTTTGATTGAGCAGGTGAAAAATCCATTTTTTGTGGAGAAATCATTGGAACAAATCCATTAAAACTATGTTGTGTGATACACACTTTGCGATCAAAGTGGTTCAGACTGTGCAGCAGTTAATGGTCTCATCGAGGACACTAAAGAAGATTGTATGAGACAGGGAATTGCAGAATAAGATAAATGTAAAATATCTGAATAAAAATTCATTTATTTCCTCTGCCAGTATATTTGTTTCTATTTTACATTGTAGATTTATAAAATGTATTATAACAAGGGACAAGAACTTGTCAACATTGATTTCTCTCATGTATTCCTGGGTCTCGTCAAATTTATCGGATTTTTGGATATAGCAATTTAGAGGACAAAAAATCAATTTTCTTCACAATCCTTTTTTTTCTGATTCCACGAGCTGACCTATAAAAATGGGTTGAATTTTTAACGCAAATTATGGAAAATACTGTCAGTGAGTGGATTTTTCTTGATATAATAAATGGTTATAATATGCATTGAAAAATATCGATTGACTTTGTATATATCAATTATGGTGAATGTACTCAGATATAGAATAATATTGTAGACAGTATTTTCCATTAATGACGTTATACAGTCAACCTGTTTTGTAAAAAAAAAGTTTAATGAAGAAATTTGCTCTTTAGACCTGTAGAATGATATATCTAAAAATCAGAAAAATGTGACGAGTCTAAGGAGTGCCATGCCCTTTCAAATGCTTTGAATTATCACGGCAAGATGTCGCCCTGGAAGTATATTCAAAATGAACTATAGCCCACTTTTGCCATCTACCCAGTGAGCACAGCATCTTGTTGCATGGATTTTATAACGGTGGTAGCCCTATGGAGAGTCATTTCTATGTGTGTGTGTTCTGTGAGTAGTACATCAGAGGTCGCAGACGTTTCTACAGGTAGTCCTTCGTTATCAGAAAGTCTTCATTCAAGTGACGGTATCAGTGACAGTAGTAATAAGTTGAATGATGAACAAAATAAGCAGGTTATGTTCAGATATATGTTTATGAACATTATGAAAAAAAAAATGCGAATGTACACGGGCATTCCCAAACAGAAAGAAAAATTTCTAGAGCTTTGGGAAACCAAAAGGTGGTTGAAACAGATGTAACTATAAATAATATTATACAAAATTAAAACGAACGATTAATTTGCGAAAATTGGTGAATTATTTATTATATCAAAGGCATATGCAAGTAAAATATTTCAACACACTTCATGAAACATTTGATTTTTTTGCCAAAAAAAAATGTATATAAAAAAAACCTTCCAATTCAATTTATAATAACGTTTTAAAATGTACAGTCAATTATAGATCGAGATTAAAATACAAAAACCAAGTTAGGCTAAACAGCAAGATCTAACATGGTCTGACTATGAAAAATGCAATACTAATAAGTATCTGATTTCGTCAACTCCAGATGGGCTCATCAATTTTGTGTCAAAAGGCGGGCGTACTAGTGACCTTGTCATATTTGAGGATTGTGGATTTCTGAATGTAGTTCCTGAAAACAGTGTTGTCATTGCTGACAGAGGATTCAAATAAATTGAAACTTTCTTACATAGAAAAAATTGTACATCAGTTAGACCACCTAGTGTTGCAGTAACTTACGTATCTAACAGTCTGAGAAGTGCTATGGATTTCTACCGAGTCGATTGAAAACAATTATTCTTATCACATAACTAAAATAGAAATTGGCGTACCGCGCTAAATGATCAATTAATTACGGATTCACAATCTGTATCTGGAGCAAATTTTTTGAAACATTGCCTTAGCAACTCCACTCTTTTAATTCATCGCCAGGGTTACTGTTTGATTTTATGGGTCAAAAACCCTCCTGGCAGAGTTGGTCTAGATCTGTCGAATGAAACTGTAATCATAATATGTTATGTTAAAAAAATTTATCAAATTGAAAGCATCCAATTTTATGGTTATAATATGGGTTCCTGAAAAAATTAAGGTATTTCATGTAAATCAATTTTGAACTCCGCGAGGCACTTGCTTATTGAACACTAATTCCACTATGCTACACTCGTGACCAAAATAATCATAACTGTAAGGACGTTTATAACACTTGTAACATAATATACAATTTTAAAATAAAATTGCTGGAATCGACAGTTTGATTCAAATGTCATAGGAATATTGATTAAATATTTAGCTCTGTGGATTTCCTGACATCGTTTTTTGGGTGTTTAATCTCCCACAGTCTGAAAATGAAAACGGTTGAATCGAAATCAAATCTGACTGAGTCGCAAATGGGTCACATGGGCACTTTTTCACAGAGAAGAAGTAAGAAATAACAGAATGATGATTGACACACTGCACATCCCCTGTATCAAGATAGCAAATCTCACCCAAACAAAATGTTTGGCAGATTTCTTTTGATTTTTGTCAAAGAAATACCTTTTTGACTCGATGCAGATATAAATGAAGAGACAGATTTGGTCTCCAAAACGTGAACGCAGCTTGGAGAAGAGAAGTAATATTTAGCTCTTTTTCTTAAAAAGAATTGGTTGATTTTTCAAGTTATCTTCTAAATGCAGTATCTTATCGAGGCAAATTGCCGGTGGATATAATCTGCTGCGACTCCATGTTTCGATAATATTCATCAATACGGAAAGGCTTAGTGCCTAGTGCTTAGTGCTCCGGAGCACTAGAATGCTCGCGAGCACTTTTCGACATCGCTAAGCACTTAACCCTGTCGTGAAATGCTTCGAAGCACCAATCAATGTTACAAGAAACTGCTCGGGAGTACATTGCTTAGGAGCTCTAAAATTTTGAGTGCTGCCACGAGCAGTAAGCCCTGTGCTTAGGGACAACTCTAGTCACTTAGACAGTAAATTCGAATTTTTTCAGCAAAATACTTCGTAATAAGAACACACAAAAACATTTAGGTCCTTTGAGCGAATGAAAGAGGAATAGCAGTTCATCAACGTTGGATCCAACAGCAATTCGGCATCCAGTTGCAAATACATTCAGTGAATCAACGTGTAAACATCGATTCAAGCCATTCGTTGAAGATCGCATTTACCAGTCGTAGTGCAAATCCTTTCTAATCAAACCCATCCTCAATCACCTGCATATGTAGTTACTTTTCATTACATAATTATTATAGTTTCAATTGCCATGAATTGTTGTTTCGTTTAGTCTTTTTGGTTATTTTCCGCACCACAAATATGTCGGAGGACGAGACTCTGAATAATTCAGATTCGAAGTCAAGATCTGTATTACATAATTCATTCGATCAGAGGGAAACTATAGTCTCGAAATGAAGTAGATTTGTTGCATTCACAGAAAATGCTACTGACGCAGATTTACCACAGTTGAAATCTTGATTAGAACACATTCCAGGAGCCTTGCAACAATTTGAAAGCGTTCAGTACAGAATAGAGATATCAGACAAATCGGAAATGGATTCTCCAAGGAACTATTTGAAAATTGTTATTTCGATGGGATAAGTGCAGCTAGGGTCTAGCAATGCTAGATAAAACAAAGGTGCCCAAGTGAACAAACCAATCTTCACAAGGTATTTCTGCACGAACCAGTCTGCCACCAATTTACTTTCCAATATTTGGTGGCGAATATAAGAAATGGCTTATTTTTCACCAGCGGTTCAGGCGCTTGTTGATGAAAATGAATATTCAACGGACTTTAAAAAATACCACCACCTTCAAAGTCACTTGAAGAGTAAGAAACAGGAAGTAATCCAAGACTTAGCATTGACAGACGAAAATTATGTAATCCCATTGAAACTGTTAGAAGACAGGTACGAAAACAAACGCGTCATATCGCGAAGGCGATTTGTTTTGGATACCGGGTGCAACAATTGCACATTCAATTACGAAAATCAATCGATTCAACTAATTCGTGGGATCTGTTTTTGATACAATTCTTGAAAATAAAATAAGATACACCTAATCGAAAGCGCTGGCAAAAATTTTCACACCCACCAATAAGGAAGGAACCTCCAACAATAACAGATTTTTTTTATTTCTTGGTTAGTCTTTGTGAAAACCTAGAAAGCAAAGAAAAGACAACCAATTCCTTCCAATCATGAATCCACTCAAAATTTTCCATTGAAAACACACAGTCACCGAGTCAAGATTTATAGCGACATTGCCAATTCATTTCAATGTCGGAGTTTTGGGAAAATATGATGAAAGTGCGATGAGAAGATTTTATAAGTTGGAGAAAAATGTGAGTACGGATCTGAACATGTCCAGTCTTCACCTAGATTCTATGAGGGAGTACGAACAATTAGGGAATATGTCCAAATTATCAAATTTGAAACGGGGTTCGAATGAAAATGCTTACTATTTATCGCATCATGGGGTCTTCAAGAATGAAGCTGCTGGTGGTGTTCGATGCATCAGCTAAGTCTGATAACACTATTTCTCAAAGAGAAAAATTAATGGTATGACCTGTTATTTATTCTACATCTTTTTTTGTTAATGGTTCGATTTCGATAGCACACTTATGCGATGGTTGCAGACGTCTCTAAGATGTACCGTCAAATAGAAATAATAGGAAGTGAACGTAATTTACAAATGATATTTTGGCGAGAAAATTCGAGTCTGCCGTTGTCCTGTTACACCCTGAAAACACTGACATATGGAACAGCGTCAGCTTCTTTTATCGCTATACGTTGCTTGCATCAATTAGCGATCGAAAATAAAAATAAATCTCAATTAGCCGCGAAAGCAATATAACCTGATTTTCATGTAGATGATTCGATTACCGGATCAGATACAGTTCATAACGCTCAGACCTTGAAATGTGAAATTACGAAAATTCTGGATCCCGGATGTTTTCCACTAAGAAAATGGAAAACAAACAAAACAAAAATAATAACGGATGTTATTACAGATATTGTAAATGAACCTAATCATTATTCATCAAGAGAGTCAGAATCCATAACGCTTGGTATCATATGGAATTCAGGAGTGAATATCCTAACATCCAAAATCAATTCTTCAACTATAAGGAATATCACGAAAAAGACAATATCATCCTGAAAAGCGCATATTTTCGATCCATTAGGTTTACTTGGACCAGTTATCAGTGAAGCTAAGGTAATTATACAAAAATTGTGGCGGTTACAGATACCCTATTCACTTGCCGATAAAGGACCCCGCAAACTCCTTGTGGAATTTGGGTCTCTATGGATATCTTTGAAATGTTGGTATGATGTAGTCTATGTTATTCCCGAACAATGTTACCATTGCGCCAACCCAAAAAAAATAATAGTTTTGCTGCTACGGGGCGTTGAAATCACCCCTTGCGCAGATTGGACTATTTATTTTTGAATCCGGTAACAATATTTTCAATTGTTTCATTGTTGCTAATGTTGCACAATATTGTGCTGTTTTATAAAAAAATCTTAACCCCTCCCTCTTCCTTTCCCCCAACTCCTATTACGAAACGCAAAAAAATATATATTTCGAGTGCTTTTAAATGTATTGTCGAATGATTAAAAATGCCCGAATAAGGGAAATAGCAGTTTCTTATAATTATCCACCCTCCTTCCGAAGGACACCAAACGAAAAAATGTTGGTGGATTTTTCCTAATTTTTAATATGATGCAGTTCAAGTTATTTTGAACAGAAATTAATTTGGTGAGAAACCCCAAAAATGAATAGTTCTGATGCTAGGCAGAATTAAAATCATACCTTGCTGAGAATAGACTATTCATTATTAATAGGCGGAAATAATAGCTCTACGTATTTTAGTTTAGATTATGCTGATCAAATGTGTAAAGGCCCCGCACTTTTTATAGGTAAAATGGTTCTCGGTGAAATTGTCTGAATTTTAAGTATATTCTAGTATTCACTGTACTGATTGAACGTGCAGAATCGCAAAGTTCGTTGATGGATAGATTTTGAAATACAGAGGGCGTTCAAGTTAAAAATCAGTAATTTTTATTGTAGATCAATTATTTTCTCGGGATTTGGAAGTGAAAACTGTATTTTTTTTTCGTTCTTATCATCAGCGTACCTTCATATTACTAAATATCATTCAGATGAGGCAGATCATATCATTATGTACAGAGTGAAAAAGAAAAACATTTTAGTAATGTCTGAAAATTCGAAGTAATAATAGAATATTGATAAAATTATTTTGGCATGCAATAAACTTCACTTATTCCATTATTATTCACAATTCATACCTTTCATACAGGGTGATTTAAAAAATTGGTGAAATATATGGCCAGTTATTTGGTACATATCCTGTATATTCAAGTGAATTATCATCCTCCGAAGATAGCTAATACCGTATAAACATGATTTTGTTGGGATAAATAGGGTTTTAATAAAAAATTTCTATGATAAAAATGACAAAATACCAACGTTTCAGAAATCACCCTGTAATTCACGATTAACTTGGTGAAATTCCTTTAATATTATTCGGTATATTCATCATTCTCTCTTCAACATTGTCACATTACTAGTTTCATAGTTATTAATTGAGAAACTTATTACCATTTGCATGACGAGTTGAAGGAACTTGTTCACACGTACATTCTACTGGTGGCCAAGATTTTTCACAAATAGTGAAACGTGGGAATGTGGAGATGAAAATAAATATAATATTATATGCAGGATGATGACCAATGACGGTCCATCCAATTCCATCCTCCATTTAGGAACTGACTGAATACACGACACATAGTTACGACTTCCAACTCAGGCATGAGCCAGATAAAATTCCTAATGCTTGGATAGTTTGACTCGCCCAATCGTATAAGAGGCCCCGGTACTGGAAATCACTCATCATCGAAGATAACAAGGAATAGTCTTTACCGAATCCACCTCCCCCGTAGCAGCGCTACGGTCCCCATACGACAAGAAATCCCTATCGGCTATCGGGTATATTTTGATTCTGTCGTTGACGGAAAGTGAATGAAAAAGAAAAATCAATTAGTACCTTCAGTGATAATTTTTATTACCTTTACATATTGAATTAACTATATTGATGAAATATAATAGATGTCTATATTATATGTTTCTATTGATAGCCATCATATATAAAAATCATCGAAACCTCTATCCGAGAGGAACTCGCATTGGAAAAAACCGTCGCTGCCCAAATTCAAATTCTCCTATTAGAAATAAAAGCGTTCTATATCAATCATTTTCACTTTTCCCATTTAGTTTGTTTTTTATTCAGACAAAGCTTAAACCAACAAAATGCACCTATTTGTAACTTACATTATTAAATTCATATATCTGATGTGATTGTTATCTCTAATCTTCACCCTCTTTTACATTTATTTTGATCTCCACATTCTCACCTTTCACTATTTTTGAAAAATCTTGGCCGCTAGTAGAATGTACGCGTGAACAAGTTCCTTCAACTCGTAATGCAATTGGTAATAAGTTTCTCAATTAATAACTATGAAACTAGTCATAGTAGGGTAAATAATTTTTGGGACAGTGTTGAGGAGAGAATGATGAATATATTAATTAATATTAATAATGGAATTTCACCGAAGTAATCGTGAATTACAGGGTGATTTCTGAAACGTTGATATTTTGTTATTTTATCATCGAAAATGTTCATGATCACTCTATATATCCCAACGACATCATGTTTATACGGTATCAGCTATCTTCGGAGGGTGATAATTCACTTGAATATACAGGATATGTACGAAAGAACCGGCCATACATTTCAGCCTGTACAAAATATATAATTTGTGATTAATGATGGAATCAGGATAGTATATTGCATGCAAAAATAATTTTATCAATATTTCATTATTACATCGAATTTTCAGACATTACTAAAATGTTTTTATTTTTCACTCTGTACATAATGATATAATGTGCACCATCTGAATGATATTTAGTAATATGACGACAAGTCGATGATAAGAACAAAAAAAAATGCAGTTGTCTCTTTCAAATATCGAGAAAATAATTAAATAAAAATTACTGATTTTTAACTTGAAATCTATCTATTAACGAACTTTGCGATTCTGCACGTTCAATCAGTACATCGAATACTACAATATACCAAAAATTCAGACAATTTCACCGATAACCATTTCACCTATAAAAAGTGCAGGGTCCTATAAAAAAAATATGAAACCTCCCCTTCACCCCAAACCCCTGTTTTAAAACACGGAAAAAAAATTCTCGACTACTTACTAGTAAATGCTTCATACAAAATGAATGTTTTAATCAGCTCAAATTGAGGAAATCATACAGTTGTTCTTCACCTTTCCCTACCTTCAAAAAAATATCAGTCGACTTCGCTGACTTCTTTATAGAGCGTAGTTGATGTTATTTGAATATCAATTACTTAATTGGGCAAAAATCTGGAAAATAAATCAAATTTAGACATCAACAATTTGGATTTGAACATTCATTTTGATAAAACATTCAGAAGTAGCCAAAAATCATTTTTCTTCGTGTTTTCAAACAGGAGGTGGGGATAAGAGGGAGGTTTTAGATTTTTGTAATAAAAAATTACACAGTTTTTCAGCATAATCTAAACTAAAACACGTAGAGATACTGTTTCCGCCTATAATGATGAATAGTCTATTCCGAGCAAGGTATGATTTCAACGCACCCTAGCATCAAAACTATTTATTTTTGGGGTTTGACACCCAATTAATTTCGATTCAAAATTACTTGAACTGCATCACATTGAAAATTCAGGTAAATCCACCGTTTTGTGTCCTTCTGGGGGAGGGGGGATGATAATCATAAAAAACTGCTATTTCTTTCATTCAGGCATAATTAAACATTCGACGATACATTTAAAAGCACACGAGATTTTTTTTGCGTTTTGTGATAGGAGTTGGGGGAAGAAGGGGGGAAAGTAAGATTTTTTTTTAAAAAAACATCACAATACTGTGCAACATTACCAACAATGAAACAAGTGGAAAAAATTTCACCGGATTCAAAAATAAATATTCTAATTTGCGCAAGGGGTGATTTCAACGCCCCCTAGCAGCAAAATTGTTTATTTTCTTGGGTTGACGCTATGATAACATTGGTTGAGAATTACATGGACTACATCAGACCAAAAGGTAAAAATTCCGTTAACCGGTCGCTACAAGCTACAAAATTATTTTTTTTGGGACTTACGTAGTTTAACATCCTGAACAAAAAATCCAAATGAAATGTTTGGCAGTCTCAATTAATTTCGGAGATACGGGCCTTTTTTAGGATGAAAATTGGCATTTTCTTGTACACGTTTCTTCTTTGAAAAACACACTCAAATGCCTCCTTATTTTCACCAGCATAATATACACACCCTAATTCACCAGTTTAACACTTTTTTTTTTCTTTGAAAACAATTTTTTATCAACAAATTGTAGCTTTTTCTAGCTAATACTTACAAAATCAACAAATTCATGCTGTTTTGTTTAGTGAATATCCATCATTTCAGATGTCAGGTTGGTAACAATGGAATTGACGGAAGGGCGAGGCTAATTTTGCGACATTGTCAGTGTGATTCCAGAAATTTTCTATTCACGTATCACATGGAATATTTTAGTGAATGAGTATGAAAAATGATTTGATATAACCACAATATTTTCCCATCAACACTCTGACTGCATATTTGAAACAATGGTACTTGTACTATTTTTAAATGACTAGCAAAATTCAAAGGACGAGATAGATCACGGAAATGTGCGCAAACAAATATGAATATACATGCGCACAAAAAAATTAAAGAACACTTTTCACATAAAATAACTCTGGGGCGGGGATTAGCGCAGTGGTTAAGAGCTCACCTGGTAATCGAGAGATTGCAGTTTCGATTCCCAGACGGTGCGATCTTTTTTCATTTTCAGATGTGAAAGTCTGAATGACTGAGGCTCGTGTCGGCTGGGAATGATCCTATACGATTCACTGTTGCGTTAAAAATTAACAGTGCTGCTCCTAAAGTGGCGTATGGAGTTAGTAACAAGGCCTATCCAGAACACATGGCTAATGACCATAGCAGTCGATGCCAAAACACCAAGGAAAAAAAAATAACCTACTTTGATGACGATAAATCAACCAGACAGACCCGATCTTATGCAAACCTAACCGAGCTTACCCGACTATACGATAAGGATAGGTTGCGTCTTTTCTATCTGTTTGCGCATGCGCATATACCAAAAATGAATGTTTGTGATCCGACACGTTCATTTAGGTAATCAGTTGTTCGCAAAAAATGCCTGCTACATGCTCTGTCTATTTAAAAATATCTTGTGTGCATTCAGAATATTAATACCAAGATTTTTTTTCCAATCCAGTTATCTGACAACGAAATGGCTTCTTTCATAACAAAGTAGCCAGTATCAATGTCTTTTACTGACTCAACAACAACAATGAGTCTCAATAACTTTATAAGAGTACAATGCGACGTTGTCAGATTCCCTAAAATTCCTGCATACTGAATACTCATGAATATGAAATATTTGTAGTGAATAGTTTTCGGAAGTATTGGCGCCCTAGGGTCTGGCAATTTTTTTATCAATAATAATAATAGTTCCTAATAAACACTCGAAGAGTGAACCATTCTTAGTGAAGATATTCAGCAAGTAATACGCAAGCAAAGCGTGCACGTGCATTCCTATTACTACTTTTGTAACTTATTTGACTTATCTCTCACGTCTTGGTGAAGATATCTGCGAGAAAGACGCGAACGAAGCGAGCGCGCGCATTCCCATCACTACTTTATCGATTTTTGACAACTTTGAATAAAAAATTTTCATCCCCTATTCGTTAGTGAACAAGACCAGAAATACGCGAGCGAAGCGAGCGCGCTCGCCCGACATTTCGCAAATCCGCGCGCGCGAGGATTCTTTATTTAACCGAGAGGTTTGATTCAAATGGGACTCTACCAAATGAATCATCCTTATGAAGATGTCGTCTGTTCCAGATTCGTAATTTCCCATTTTGTTCAGATATTTATGAACTATTTCTAGTTATACATTTCTGAAAGGACTATAGGTTCATATTTATCGAGAAGAGAATTGCGTAGGACAGATTTTTGTCGAAGTATTATACTCTCAAAGTGATTATTTATTCTATTGGCAACTTTCAGTTGTTCTGGAAGACAAGGTTTGGCTTTTTGTCAAGGGATATCGAGTGACCTGGGTGTATCGTGGATATATTCGATGTTGTTTCTGAAATCCGCATAACTTTTCCAAGATGCGGTACTTCTTCATTTTTCGTACCTGCTGAAAGCTATTTCTTTGAGTTTTATCAACTATTTGATGTTGTAGGTCCGCTTGGGAGCGGTGGTTCACTAACTCTCATAGTTCGAAAGGTTGCGTGATGATTGGACAGGGCGAATAACCGTGATGAGGTAGTTTAACATTTCATCTACAGTATCTAGTTGTAAGAAATTCGAAAAGTAGCGATAAAAAATTCTTTTGGGTTGTCTCTTTAGTTCATGACATCAAGTTCATAGGAGATAGCCAAATGATCTGATATTCCATTCATTGATTTCAAATAAAAACTCAAAATACAAAAAAACATTATTGAGCATTTTAATCACTAAACAATGAGAAGGAACACAGTATTGGCAAACATTCTAGAATCCCGGTGCTGGTGAAGTGAAAAACTTTCAAATCATGATTTTTGTTTCGGAATTCCCTCTGTAGAGTCAATACCCTAACGAAAGCAGCCATAACATTTTCCAACTGAGCCAAACTACGAATGGCGTTAAATAATCGCGGAAATAACTTTGGGATTCAGGCGAAATGGGATTTCCTTATCACAAAGCCGTTCTTTCCTAGGTGGGAAGTGGAAATGTGCAAAGCATATGTTATCGTCTGAAATTCCCTTCAATTGTAACTCTCCCATCCTCATTGCCAATTAGTCCCACATGAATATTCGCAATCTCTAGCGTTAACTACAGTGTGCCTATTTTTGTTACGTGTTATTTGATAGAAATAAAAAAGATATGAGTGACACAAATAGCATGAATATCAAAAATTTAGTAACCACGTTGTACTATTACCTATGCCGGTGCTGGTACAGGTATATTTAGACATAATTTTACCAATGATACGCCAATAATTATAGAAATGAATATAATTGTTATGAAACTGGGTACAAAATGTATTAGTCAATGTTGGTAATAATCTTCATATATGACAAAATGGTTAAGGCTTTCGCAGTGTCGCAATTTTCACTCGGGTTCGTCGTTTTTTGGAACTTCTTCCTATAGGCTAATCAACAGGGCTATCAACCTCAACTTAAATTGCTCTGCCGATAATTTTTTTTTCAAATTGTAGAACACATTACTTTTGAGAAAAATTATCTCCTCCAGGGGGGGGGGTGGAACCCTCCCAAAATCGCGTTGAAATTAATTTTTGAGGTAATTTCGAAATATCTCAAAAAAATAATTTCAAATCAAAAAAAAATAACTTGATACGACGGCCTTCAAACCCGAATGAAAATTGTGACACTAAATCTTCATATATGTTTGTGAGCACTCGATAATAATGATGATAATAGAATAATTTTCAGAGTGAATTATGAAAATAATCTCATTTGAACAGTACTTAAAACTTGGAACTTGGTTTTCAAATATTTTTTGTGTCTGTACGTTGGTTGTAATTTTTTTTTTTTGAGTTCTCATAGTGGGGAGCTATACCTTGCTGAAGTTGTCCTATGAGGAATGTTGAATATGTAAAGTTGTCGAAGTGTGCGTGAACGAAATAATGTATACAGGATGACAGCTTTCGTGACTTCTGTTTTGCTCATTGTCTTGCGACCAGTAAAGTTCAGAATTCCAAATTTATTTTGGATGGGTTTATAATTACTATTTATAATTGGTTCGTTAGTTTTGAAAGATATATATCATAATTGATTATGTGAGGATAATTTTGAGGATTCCAAATTGAAATGGAAAAACTTGGTGTACTGAGCACATATGAATTATACAATGTTATAATAACTTTACTGTTTCTGATGTTTCGAGTATTTTCATCATGGAAACAAGCACTTCCCAGGTAGCACATCATATCGGTTGATTCCATATTGGGCCAATATAGACATATTGTAAAAAAAAATCAATAATGGTCCAATATAGGTAAATATTCAAAAAACAATATATTAATAATATTGGTGGAATATTGGTTGAACTAGTTTTGAATGTAGATTATCACAAGAAATATTGGGTCAATATTGGTTGAATACTTTCTACCAATATCGATAACACAATATTGGTTATATATAGTTTTCCACATCTAGAATAAATATTGCAATCCAAATATTCCAGTCATATCAATTATAGGGGAAAAAAACTATATTGTATTTCCAAGTTTGTTAGAACATTAGTTGAATATCATTTCCACTTTATTTGACAAATTGTAATAACTCATATTGAGTCAATATTGGTTAAATGATATTTACCAATATTGACAAAACAATATTGTCTTCACATTGTTTTCAACATCTAGAATAAATATCGCAATCCCAATATTCCCCTAATATCGATTCTAGAAATAAATACTATATTGTATCTCCAAGTGTGATTACACATTGGTTGAATATCATTTCGCCAATATCCAACAAATCTTAATAATTGATATTGGGTCAATATTGGTTCAATAATATTTATCGATATTGTTAAAACAATATTGTCTTCATATTGTTTCCTACATCTAGATTGAGATGAAATTTGAATATTGGACGAATATTCAATGAAACATATTGAAATTATATCATGATCAAACCTGGATAAAAATCCGCTAGGTGGCTCTACATATAGAACGTCTTCTAAAACTTACGAAAGTACATTAAATACTTCCCATAACTTGTTTTCAAGACAGCGCACTCAGTGCCCTCGGTGCTTATAGCGATCAAAAGGCAGACTCTGCTGTCACCTTCATCAACTAAAAGACATTTTTTAATAATTTACCAAGGTATATTGATATCCACCAATATATCCAAATGATATTGTACCAATATCGATAAATATTGTTCCAATATCGATAAACATTTTGAGGTTATTATTGCTTGAAGAATATTTCTCCAAAACTATTTCTAAAATATTCAAACAATATTCGACCAATATCGCAAAATGTTCACATTTTACTTCTCGACAATATAACTTTTGAATATTGTGCCAGTATTGTCAGAATATTGTATCAGCGATATTGTACCATATCGCCAAACATTTTGAGGCCAATATTAGTTCAAGACTATTTCGCCAATATTATTCAAGTAATATTGGACCATTATCGCAGAATATTCACATTTTTTTTCTCGCCAATATTGCAATTCAAATATTTCGCCAATATGTTCACAATATTGTATCAATATTTTACCAATATAGGTGTGCTACTTGGATTTTCTAGATTTATTCACTAATTTATCAATATGTGAGGTGAAATTTAAATTGCTGGAGAGTATGAGCTATAACCATTTAATTTTCCCAACTTTCCTAATCGTGTTACACAACAGTTACACTGGCAATTTGAAGGAATTCAATTCAGATCTTCTAGGACCACATCGTTATCCTCTTGATCCTCAATTTTAATAAGAATTTTCAAGCCATCTACTTAGATTGATATTTTGCCATTCAAAAAGCATTTATTTACGTCAATGCTACCCTGAGGTACTTATAGTTACTATTCGAGTCCTATCCAGTATATATGATAGCTTATATGTATACCAACTTCAGAAAGTTTTTTTCAGGATTGATTGATCATTTTATCAAAACCGTTGATGAAGTCTGCAATAGCCGAATCCACCCAAACTTTTGCATCCACGCTTCACTGATATATCAGGTTAGTATCTACAGATCTTTCAAGAAAAAATACGTGTTTTTCTATTATTTTAATTTTACCTAAAAAAATATACAATTTTGTATGATTTTTTCCAATATCTTTCCGAATAAATATTCTACTGATCAGACGATAATTTATTAAATTACGTTCATCGCCATATTTGTATATCTAAACAAGATGGTTCAATTTCAAGCAAGGTGAAAATTTCATTGTTTCAAGTGATGAGTTGCATGTAATCGATAGTGGTAACAGCAAGTTTTCACAGCAGCTTTTTATAAAAAGTGATAGTATTCAGTTTGGCTGGTCCTGGCTAGTTCTTCATATCCATTATACTTTTGATCTCATTCTAATAATGTTCGATAGTTTATTTATCATATTCTCCTGAGAAATATTCACATTTTTGAAATAGTCAGCGAATAAAAATAACTAATTTTATTTTCTTCGCTAGCCTGAATATTTTCAATGAACATTTTTTGGGAAATACTACTGAGGCAATAGCTCTTATTGGTAATGATTTCAATAGTTTTTCCTAATTAGTTTAGATTTCAGTTTCGATAGCCATTATATAGTTCAGATTATCTCTTTTCATCAGATGTTTAGATCTTAAGTCTGAAAAATCATTGTATTCATTTTGAACGACGTATACTTTATCCTCACCATGATAACGCTTTCATGCATTTTATGCATCTTTTTAAATTAATTTGAAAATATTTAATTTCTTTTTTGAGGTGCATATTATGTTGATATTAGAGAGTTTAGTTTTTGATGGAAATTATCTATTTAATGCATCGTCTACGTCCAATTCCTCCGATAGCATATATCACGACATAATGGCTGGTTTTCTGCTGATTCTTGAATAATCTGCCTCATAGAAATTAGGTAAAGTATTCATGTTATGTCTAAGATGTTTCGCAGTATCTAACTCAACCAATAATCATTTCTAGAGCAAAGTATTGGTTTAAAAAACTTCTGTAACAAGAGGATTGTTCGAGTGTATCACATATTTTATTTGGTTCGTATTATAAAGTAACGATTCCAACATATTATTTTAAGCATTATCGATCTCATAAACTGACGAACTTCAAGAAATGTGAATGTATCAATTGAATCCGGTGATTTTTGTTGGAGACTCATACGTCTTCTGTTTGTGATTTTGAAATAAGAGTTGGATATGCTTAAATGTACTTCCAGGAGAGTTTCTTCTATACCGGATTTGCTATTGATCGTGGCATCCTTCAAAGTCTGAATATTTTAGAGAAAGCCGTTCGATGTTTATATACTATATGCGATTTGAATATCCCGAAAAGTAAGATTTTGTCTCCAGTGTATCAGTTCTCGATAGGCGATCATATGCCAAGTGTGCAAACTGCTTTGTTGTAGTATACAGATTACCCGAGATGACGCATTTTTTTCCCGGATTTTTATACACCCGAAACGCGGATGCACCAGTTGAAATCAAAAAGTCCAAGACCGCAACGACAAACATTGATAACACAGGTGTACAAAAAAAATATTGGTTTTTGAAGCAGCTCTGTTTATGTCTATGGCCGATAATAGTATATTGTGTATCTAGTAGTAAAAGCATACATTCCTGGACGACAATGTAAATTGTTGGCCGAGGCGTTAAGCCGAGGCCAACAAGCATTGAAGTCTGGGAATGTGCTTTTACTACGAGGTACACATACTATTTTTTCTGAAATCGCAATCAGCATTATTAAAAACTAAGGAATTCTACATATTGTTTGCGTGAAATCAATAACTGTCTAAAATGTAAACAAGCCGGCAAAAATATTCCCGTATCGTTTTCGATACGGGAATAGTAATCTACGTAACAAGTCCAGAAATAACTGATTTTTTGGACGAGTAGACCAAATTCTAGGACGAGTGTTAGCGAGTCCTGGAAGTCTACGAGTTCAAAAAAACTGTTTTCGGACGTATTGCGTACACTAGTTTTTCGGCAATCATTTAGAATAACAAATCAATGAGACGCATTCAGTCTAAGAGACGAAGAGAGGTCGACTTTCACCCATCTGTTAACCGATTGAAACGATTCCAAATTTGAATATTTCGAACATTTCAGTTCTTATTTGTATTATATATTGAAATTCGAACAGAAGATAGGTACCAACAGAAACATTCTAATTATTATTTATAATTATATTTGTATTAAAATTCCAGCACTTCCCGGCCTAGTCCGGGAAGTACATACTTCCCGGACTAGGCCGGGAAGTGCTACTTTCCCAAAGAAAAAGTGTCCGGGAAGTGAACACTTCCCGGATGGTTGTCGGGAAAGTTCGTTGCTTAGCAACGGACTAAAATACTAGATTAGCGTATTTTGAGGCCTGAAGTTGCTCCGAGAAAGTGGGCATTCTTGAACGATTTCAGAAAAAAATATATTGACATATGTCATTTCAAGTCATCAGCTCTAGTTTGCCTACTACCCTCATTTGGATTGTTTTGTTGAGTCTTGGTCTCAAACTGTCAATGTTACATCAAAACCTATAGGTAAATTGATTCATTTTAATGATGGCTAGTATGTCCAGATGTTATGTTAACTATCTTGATATATTTTGTTATGTTTGGTGAGAATACAGACTGAAAGATCAGCGTAAATCGATTAGAAACGCTGTGAATTGTTTGTATTTTGCTTACTTCGGTATTGAAAGTGTGGGTACCTCATAGTGTATGTAAAATATGCATTGAACATTTGCGATAATGGAAAAAAAGGAACACGTACGTCTTTGAAGTTTGGAGTGCCTATGATATGGCGGGGACAAAAAAATCATTATGACTACTGTTACTTTTGTATGACTAATATAGTGGGTATCAACAAAAACAATCTCCATAAATGGAAATACTTCAGAACAAAGACCTATTCCTCATTCAGAAAATGTTTCAATACCAGCTTGTCACCAGGAAGTGCAGCAATCTCAGAAGGATCAAGCTGAAATACCCATTCCTTCTCAAGTAGATGATGACTTCGAATACTGCGGAGAAATATCTAATCCTAAGCCAATTTCGCAGAATGAGCTCAATGACCTCATCAAAGACTAAGATCTTCCTAAGGAGCGTGCTGAGGTACTAGCATCGAGATTAAAAGGAAAAAATCGCCTCTCCTCAGTCGTTCGAGTTTCTACATATCGCACGAGAGAACGGAACTTATTGCAGTTTTTCTCATCTGATGAAAATTTTGTGTATTGCTGTAATGTGACTGGTTTGCTGACATTCATGGGTTTGATGACCTATCAGCAGACTGAAAGGCGTCTTTTTATTGACAGTAGTAAACGAAGTCTCAAAGCAGTTCTTCTTCATAATGGAAATAAATATGCTCCCGTTCCAATTGTTCACTCAACATGTGTGAAAGAAGAATATGAGGTTATTTCAAGTCTCTTACAAAAAATAAAATATATTGAACATAACTGGGTGATCTGCGTAGACTTGAAGATGGTTGTTTTTTATTGGGTCAACAGAGTGGTTATACTAAATACCCATGCTTCATTTATCTCTGGGACAGTCGAGCCAAATTACGTCATTTGACTCAAAAAAATTGGTCTATGAGAGATTCTCTTGTTGTTGGTGAAAAAAAATGATCCCTTAGTTTCAAGAGAAAAAATCATTCTTCCGCCATTGCATATAAAATTGGAGCTAATGAAGCAATTTGTTGAGGCTCTCGACAGAAATGGTCAATGTTATCAGTTTATTTTACAGAAATTTCCTGGATTAAGTACTGAAAAACTAAAAGCAGATATCTTCGATGGACCTCAAATACGTCAATTGATGAAAGACACCACTAATTTTGAGACATCTATGAGTGATGTAGAAAGGCTTGCGTGGAAATGTTTTGCAGCAGTTGCACAAAATTGCCTCGGAAATCATAAGGCTGACAACTATATGGAATTAGGGAGGAAATGCTGATTCTATTTAAAGATTAAGGTTGTAATATGAGTATAAAATTACACTATCTCAATAGTCACCTAGATCAATTCCAACACAATTTGGGAGATCTAAGCGGAGAACAAGGGGAATGTTTCCACCAAGACATAAAAACGATGGAGAAGAGATACCAAGGAAGGAGGGACACTCATATGATGGCCGACCATTGCTGGGGAATTATGCGAGATTGCCCAAGCCAGTTTTATTCGAGAAAATCACTCAAAAGGCAATTTCTTGATATTTAATGCCAATAATTTACATTTTTGTGAGAATTGTATATTTTTTATTCTCGGTAACAGAGCTGACAGAAAAAAGCCGCTAACATTTTTGATATAACGATGTAAGACATACTCAAAATCAGGTATAAAATCCCCGGCACCAAAATGGTTGTAGGCCTGCACTGAAAGAACAGTTCAGTTAAGTCATCTAAGAATCGTTAACTGTCACCAAATCCGTTATTGAAATATGGCTTATTAAACATTTGTTACAAAGAAACACATCATTTGTTTCCACCTTAGTGAATAAAGATGTATTCAAGATTATCTTATATTTATTCCATCATAATATTCATTTATTGATAATAAATAACCATTTTGCTTTCTGTTATAAATTCATCATACCTATCAATATGAGTGTATATTTCAAATACTAATAAACACTAAACAGATTTTATAAAAACGAAATTACTGTTTGTAGTTATAACGTTACTAAGGTTAATTTGTTCACTGTCATTCCAGGTTGAATTATTATACCCAGATGCTTGTTTACCATACACCATGAAAAAGTACTTATTGTTAATAATGAACAAATAGTTTTTCGGCTGGAATAACTGAAATGTATTCATAAAGTTTTATGTTCTGTCTGTGAGATAATATTTTGTTATGATTATATGGGAATGTGCTCATAATAAAAGAATAATTTTTTTATGAAATATCTATTAATAAATTCTATTATGGTGGATTTATGCAGCAGTCATAAGTCATAAGTTTTGAGTCATAAGGAGGAATATTCGTCAATGATTGGTTGGTCCGTACATTTCAACCAATCACTGACGTATATTCTTTCTTATGACTTAAAACTTATGACTTATGACTGCTGCATAAATCCACCATTAGTTTCAGTGCTAAAAATGGTCGATTTTCTTTTCCGATTGGCCAATTTTTTAACCCCACCAAAAATATATAGGGTTATCCGCATTTGAGTAACTGGTGATATTTTAAATATGACACCCAGTATATTTTTCCAGATGTGGTTAGGGATCATCATTACGAATCCAGTGATAACATGTTTGATGGGATTATGTCAAACGACTGCGGAGATATGGGCAAAAAACATCCTCGTATGTCTAATGAGTATGACTGAGACACCAAACGATTCAGAAGGTTAAAAGTCTCTGTCGCACTCATTGGGCATATGGCGAAGTTTTTTTGGCCATATCTCTGCAACCGTTTGATATAATCCCATCAAACCTGGTATGACTGGATTCGTGATGACGATGCCTAACCAAATATGGAAAAATATACTGGGTGTCCCTTTTAAAAATATCATCAGTCATTTTTACTCAAATGCGGATAACCCTATATATTTTGGATGGGGTTCAAAAATTGGCCCATCGGAAAAGAAAATCGAACTGTCTGAGGAATTTTCCGAAATATCTTTATATTCAGAAATAATGAATCTATTCCATACATTTGCATCGTACTGTATGAACGTCGCACTGCTTTTATGCGAACCTGTGGTGAGGATATAGTTTCATCTCATATAGTTTCATCAAATAAGATGATGTGACGACTGATTTTGTTTTGGACACAGTGCAACAAAGAAGATTTAATTCAAAATCACATCATGAATATGGTATTTTTAACAGAAAACATACAAGTAAAAATTACAGGATAATAAATTGGCTAATGTTTACTTGTGTCTGGGCAGACAGTAATGAAACAATTTATCTTTTATACAAGTGATTTATTTTTTAAACTAAAACTTGTTCGATACATAAAGGAGAAATTGGCCGCATATATATCCTAAAATATATCAAATAAACAAAAATGCAAATCAAAATCAATAGTGAATACCTAGTACCACTATTTTGTAGTCTTCAACATATAATTATAAATGAACGAAAACATGAAATCTTCCAAACTTAAACAACATGAGGCTAAGTGTGAACATAACAAATGAAAACATAATTCTTAAATATAACAATATCATAGCCGAAACTTTGATTGCAAGATTTCTAACAGACAGACATAGAACAACACAAGTTGAATTAAAAAAATTATTTACTTAGGTATACTGCGTTTTGAGTTTCATTGTGAAAATGGCATAAATAATAAAAAAGGACCGTTATTATATGTGTATAATGTACAATTTTGGGTTGAAATTTTCGTATTTTTTTTCTCACTTTTAATACGAACATTTTTTTTGTATAAGAAATCACCATTCTACGATATTTTATGAATTTTATTAATAGGAACTCTTTTTATTTGTTGATAATCAACGTATGTTCATAGTTAACGTACCTATATTTTGTTATCGTATTGGTATTGTAACGCGAATTCAACTTGCAAATTTGATTTTTGTTAGGAACGATCCTATACCGTGAACCAATAACTATATGCCTTTTGAGACAGAAAGCGATTCCGTGATCTATAATAATAACTAATAATCACAATTCCTTTACCACTGGTTTTCCCACACAACTTGCCGGTCTACGTTTTGAGGTTATGTTTCATGTAGGCATAGATAATAAATAATGATAATATGATTTCGATACTCACGAATGACCTATGGATTCATTTGAAAACAATTTTATGAATTCAATTACTTTTTTAGGAAGAAATTTAGGTTCAAAATTTTTCATGAGTTCTTCGCCGGCACCACATTCTCTTATTAACAAACCCAAAGCACTAGTAGGTATAATCGGCCTCTTCCATTATTGTTTATCACTGAACTTATGTAAACTGTTCTGACGTCTTTTTATCACATCAAACTCTAATAGCAGAATCAGTACACCTGGGACGCTGTGGCTTTGCGTTGATCTCTCCTTCTTGCAGCTTCGTAATTTGTCCAATGGCGGTTGGGTTGGCAGTTGGTAGAAACAAAACGGACAGGTGGCTGGCGCATGACTGTTTCTTGATAAGACAACCAAATAACGTTTAATATCTTTTCAAAGATACATATTAATAATAACAAATGATTCGTTAAAATATCAAATCCGAATCATGATAACAATACACATAGATTTTATATCGTATTAATAATCACTAAAATATTACTTAACCTTATTAATAAAAAACTTTCTATCTCTGCAATAAATGACTTATTTATAAATAAAATATTTCGTTTACAATAACAGAATATAGCTGTTCCAAATCCTTTGTTTATAGTGAATATGAAAATATATTACTAATAATTTCAATAAATCAACCACGTTTATTGTGAATCTTTTTCATTAATTCTTAATAAATTTGGAAGAAACAAATATCTGATTATTATAACTGAGATTTTTTTTTCTGTGTGTGTAATAGCCGTCTACTATCCGCACAAGCTCTGCCTTCCGGTACATTCATATCATTGTTAAGGCATAGAAGAAATATTTTTTTTTTTGTGATCATCCGTTGTTAAATGGGTATGCTTCATTTTTAACTACATACTCCACCTTGCGTGACAGCGTATTGAATAATGCAATGTGTAGTATATTGAACATACAATAACTGAGTAATAACAGGCATCAACCGTTCGCTAACAAATGCGTGATGAGTGGCAGTTGGCTGGAGGCAGTGGTGGGGTGAATGAAGCTCGCGTACTGTATTGAAAATGAGGAATGTTTTCATGAAAGTGGAACAGGGACAAAACATATAGAACAGGGACACTACATATCGGTGACGAGGATGGGATACACATATGAATAGGAAAAGAGATTATGAGGCAACCTCTGGAGGCCTACTTTCCCTGTGCTCCGATTATTTTGGGTGGACAGGACAGAAAGCTAAGATGGTCCACGTGTGAGCTTACCACCGAAATCACCGGATCCAATAGAATTAGATGTGCTGTGGGCAAATTACGTCCATTCAAATCGTCTGGATTTGTTGAGATCTACCAAGTCCTCCAACAAAAAGAACTGGATGTGCTATTACCACATATTTGTAAAATCTTGAGAACTTCTTTAGCCTGGGAATATATACCAAAAATATAGCAGAGTGTTGGAGTACCTTTTTTGCTTGAAATATGCAGTACCTTTCACCAAAATCTCACAGACCATCTAGCATATCATCTTCCCAGATAAAAATCCTTGGAAGACGATTGGATATGTTTATAAGGGACCCCTCAGTTTTCGACCAGCAGAGTCAACAATTGATGATCACGATAGGCTGTTCTCTGAGTCACTTGATGACAAAGAGATATCATCATCTACTTTTCTAATCTTCAAAGGAAAATCAATAAAGTCTCAACATCTATCGCACACAATATGTACAGATGAATATAGAATGGAGTAAGAGGCAGATCGATGATGGCCGCTCTAGTAGAGACTACCACAGAGGCAAGAGGAGGTTGGCGTTGATTCAAAAATGAATATTGATTTGGATAAGATTGAAATATAAAGTTTGGGTTTTTTTGAGCGTCAAGGATTTATCGCCATTGAAAGATCCAAAACCACCCTGATGGAATGGGCAACTTACTGCACTTATATCAAAATAGTGAGCGAAAACTACTCATGATAGTAAAAATATACTATTTGAATATGTAGAGGTTTTGTTTCCACTTATGTACGTGGATTACTTGGACCAGAATGAATAAATATACTGATAAAATATATTGAATCATGTTACACCCTGTATTCACACTGCTCTAGCATACAATAGTTAGTATTCCTGAAAAAGCTCAATATTGCAGCACCAAAAAAAGTGTAAGGTGTACGCTTTGATTGAGAGTACTGCATCTTATGACAACTATTACACTTTCAATGGGGACTATGCTTGTAACGTCACGGTGATAGCTTAGAATTATGCACTGAGTTATCTGTGATGTTTGAATATGCCTTAGGAGCAATCCCGATTTTGAGTCAGACTTATCTGAAAGTATTTAGATCCAGTTCTAGTTTTTCAATTCAATGCCTTGGTGAGTACGGGTATGCACAGTGGGTACGACACAATCAAACTGAGAGCATACTGCGTGTACAGCTGAAACCAAGAACAGCTAGTGCTGCAGAGATCCAAGCAAACGAAGAACGAGGTACAAACAGAGAAAGAAGACTGAACAACAGATGATCAGTGGAGCATTTACAGTAGAACACTGGAGCAACAACAGTGGAATAGAAACACCAATCAGTAACAGTGAAGCACCAAACAGGAACATCAAATAGGAACATCAAACAGGAACAGTGGAGCTACAGTGAAAAACCTTAGAATAAGCAATACCAGTCTGACTTCTGATTGAACCTGTATGGGGGCATAAGTAGAATCCAAATGCAAATACTAACCTCTATCGAGTGGAAGGGTTCTGGTAACAACTTTTATGGTTTGTTTGTTGTCTGATAGCTAGATTTTTGTTCCACCGGTTTCACAGACGAAAAATGACGATACAAGCCTCAAAAATACATAAAGAAATAGGCCTGAACATTAAGAGACAAGGGTCACTCATATATGCTTACCATAACCTCAAAAATCCGACAGTCAAATAATATTCTCCAAAATATACAGCCTCAAATATCGCAAACAATATGAGGACATTTCTAGTTATGAATTTTCCCAAGATCCGCCAGAGATGATTGAAATTTTATTTGACATAAGAAAATTCGAGTAGATTTAATGGCTGAGATGTCAGAGATAATTCTTCACTCAACGTCGAACAGAAAAATTATAATTCACTGCTGATTGTTCGTGGTCTGTGGCATCATTCCAGGAACTACCCCGAGCTACTTGGAGTTACTCCTCGGGATGATTCGACAACGACTCAGATTAACAAAACACATCGAGATTCAGTGCTGCAAACAGTGGCCCACAGAGTGAAAAGTTTATTTCAATGACAGGGAATTTCTGACGTTATTATATCAGATCAAAAAGGTTTTACTAGTGCAAAATAAACCTATAACAAATCCCCCCTCTACTCGGAGAGGTATTAAAGTTAAAGGTATTAAAGAACGTCATAAAGCTATCAATAATATCATCTAGTTAATAATAAGAAATTCAAGAGAGTGTAAATAAGACTGGTAGATAACATATAACATCATTAGAATATGGAAACCTAACTTAACAATACCACTAAATCGACTTCGCATATAAAAAATAGTAAAAATTACCAACAAAGCATTCCAAAATGAGCATGCCATACAAGACAAAAGATTGGCATAGCAAAGTCAATGTGATTGAGATAGAAGAGGTGTATTCATTCAAAACCTACTTGTTAGGAAAGAGTAGAAGATTAGTTGATATGTCCACCGAATACTATCAACTCTGGTATGAACACAAACATATAATATCTTCACAATTATACAACCGAAATAATAATAATTGAATGAAATATTTCCAAAGCAATCAGTGATTGAGTAAATTGATGTTAAGTGGTCAAATGTTTGTATGTCAACTGGGTTCTGCAATATTCAATAAAATGAGCCGGTGTTGGTAATTCCAACAAAAATAAAAATGCAGCATCCAAATACCTAGTGAAATATGAATTAAAGCATGTCATTACAGAAAAGTGATAATTTAATCAAACAAATCCCTTAATGGAGGATATCTGTACAAGTGTAACAAAAATAGCTCATAACTGAATCTTTATTTGTTCACAATGAGCTTTCGAATGAATGAGCAAGATGTCCGGATAGGACAGCTCATTGAAATTATCCTATTCAATAGGAATATTTGGGATTCCCATGCAACAATCAATTGGAGAGGAAGCCTAGAGAGAGAGAAAGTAATCTTTTGACAGTAGATTAAATAATTACCAATCCTCAGAAAAGGACATATTTGTGGCTCAAAGTGTCTGTATGGCATGACACATTTGAACAGAGGTTTATCTGTGGAAGTTGAACAGATAATCACCAGTTGGATACTAGTTCAGTTTAAGTAGCTTCAAGCCGGAGCTAGGAATAGCTAACGCCTACTACATATCATACATTTCGTACAGGGTGATTTGAAAAATTGGTGAAGTATATGGTCGGTTCTTTCGTACATAGCCTGTATATTCAAGTGATTTATCAGTGATTTCGTTGAGATATATAGGTTATTCATGGAAATTTTCGATGATAAAAATAACAAAATATGAACGTGTCAGAAATTACCCTGTAATTCACGATCAACTAAGTGAAATTCCACAATTATTATTTATTATATTCATCATTTCCTCCCCAACACTGTCCAAAAAATTCAGTTTCCCACTATCACTACTTTTATAGTTATCAATTCAGACACTTATTACCATTTACATGACGAGTTGAAGGAACTTGTTCACATGTACATTCTACAAGTTGCCAAGATTTTTCACAAATAGTGAAACGTGAGAATGTGGAGATCAAAATAAATGTAAAAGAGGGTGAAGATTAGAGATAACAATCACATCAGATATATGAATTTATTAATGTAAGGTACAGATGGTTAATAGAATTTTTTGGTTTAACCTTTGTCGGAATAAAAAAACGAACTATCTGGGAAAAGTAAAAATGATTGATAGAACACTTTTATTCCTGATAGGAGAATTTGAATGTGGGCAGCGACAGTATCTTCCAATTCGTGTTCCACTCGAATGGAGGTTTCCATGATTTTTATATTTGCTGGCTGTCAATAGAAACATAAAGACATCTATTACATTTCATCAATATAGGTAATTCAATACATAAATGTATTTATAATTATAACCGATGGAACTAATTGATTTTTCTCTTTCATTCACTTTCCGTCAGCGACAGAATCAAAATGTACTCGATAGCCGATATGGTTTTCTTGCTGTATGAGGACCATAGCGCTGCTACGGGAGAGGTGAATTCGGTTAAGGCTGTTCCTTGTCACCTTCAGTGATTAGTGATGTCCTGTACCTGGGCCTCATTCACGATTGGGCGATTCAAACTATCCAATCATTAGGAATTTTATCTGGCTCATGCCTGAGTTGTAAGTTGTAACTGCTGTGTCGTATATTCGGTCAGTTCCTAAATGGTACATGGAATTAGATGCACCGTTATTGGTCATCATCCTGCATATGATGTTACATTTATTTTGATCTCCACATTCTCACGTTTCACTATTTGTGAGAAATCTTGGCCACTAGGAGAATGTCCGCGCGAACAAGTTTCTTCAACTCGTCATGCAAATTGTAATAAGTTACTCCATTGATAACTATGAAACTAGTCATAGAAGGAAACTGAATTTCTGGGACAGTGTTGAAGAGAGAATGATGAATAGAGTAAATGATAATGAAGGAATTTCACCGAGTTAATCGTGAATAACAGGGTCATTTCCGAAATGTTGAGATTTTGTGATTTTTATCATCGAAAATTTTCATGATCACCTTATATATCTTAACGAAATCATGTTTATATGGAGGATGATAATTCACTAGAATATACAGGATATGTATAAAAGAACCGGCTATAAATTTTACCAATTTTTCAAATCACCCTGTACGAAATGAATGAATAGTGAATAATGATGGAATAAGAATAGTATATTGCATGCCAAAACAATTATAATAATATTTCATTATTACATCGATTTTCAGACATTACTAAAATGTTTTTATTTTTCACTCTGCACATAACGATATAATCTGCACCATCTGAATTATATTTAGTGATATGAAGGCACGTTGATGATAAGAACAGAAAAAAAAGCAGTTGGCACTTTCAAATCCCGAGAAAGTAATGAAATAAAAATTACTGATTTTTAACTTGAACGTCTTGTATTTCAAAATCTATCCATCAACGAACTTTGCGATTCCGCACGTTCAATCAGTACATCGAATACTACAATATACTAAAAATTCAGTCAATTTTACAGAGAACCATTTTACCTATAAATAGTGCGGGGTCCTTTACGAGTGGCTCCTGGGGAAAACATATGGATAATTCGATTTTCCAGAACAGAAATGAAAGGAGTATGTTGCCCATATTTTTACGCTAGCCATTATATTTTTCGGTCTAGTGACGATTCTATAGTTTCGAGCGATATCTGCACTCAATTTTGATTTGGACCAACTATTTGAGCTATCCACAAATCATTGCCTCTCACTCAATCCACAAAAATCAGTTGCAATGTTGTTAGGAAAAAAATATGATCGGGTGCGAATCAATAATCTAAATAATAATGAATATCCTATTATGATAAACAATCAAATTATTGAACTACAGAAGACTGTTAAAAATTTAGGTGTTATCATTGATCAAGACTTAACTTATACTAATCACATTTCAAATTGTCTTCGAAAGGCTTACGCAGCACTTAAAATAATTTACCAGAGACGAGGCCAGTCAAAATAATTCTAAGTGAGGCGTTAGTTTTATCACATCTAAATTACTGCGATGTTCTGTATGATCGCTGTCTCAGTAGAAAAGACGAAAATCGTATTCAAAACGTGCAGAATTCATGCATCAGGATGATCTTCGGGGTACGAAAATATGGTCACATAAGCCACCTGTTTAGGCTCATGAAATGGTTGAAAATGAAAAATAGAAGATATATGCACTCTGCATTTTTATTCAAAAAAATTATAGCCGATAAAACTCCACCATATCTATATCAAAAACTGAAATTCTGTACAGATGTTCATAATATCAACATCAGGACCAAAGGATACTTAACAGTACCCCTGCATAAAATTACCCAATTTCAACGTTCATACAGTTACAGTATTACTAAAATATATAATGAACTGCCAGCGACAATTAAGTATTCAAGTGCTAGTGCATTTAGATCGGGGATACTCGAATGGTTACTAAGTCATCAATGATAGCTGTTTACAGTATTGATTATGTGAAGTATTTTACCAATGATTACACACAACGGTACAATTTATTTTACTTTGAGATACTGATGTATTAATTATATTTGATTTTTTGTTTTTTACATTCATTTTTTAATTTATCATAGATGTCTATCTATTTGCTGGGTTAGGTGGAAGAACAAACATTCTGGACCCTTTTCAGGAATCCAGAATGAATTGAACCTCGCCCCATTTGTATAATCTTTAGATAATTCTGTTTATTTTTCTGATTAATAAAGACCTTTATTATTATTATTATTATTATTATAAATATCGCAAACAACATGAGGAAATCTCCAGATATGAATTTTCCTACGATCCACCAGAGATGATCAGAATTTAATTGAAAATCTTCAAATAGGTTGCCAATATGTCACTCTCATAACATTTCAAACCGAAAACGTCATTCAGATGACTCAGACGTCAAAGTCGAAAACTGTCACTATCAGACAAAGCGCTTCCTTACTTGTTTGTGGTGAAAGATCACTCCAGAAACTACCCCGAGCTAATTTGAGCTACTCCTTGAGATAATTGTACAATGACTCAGGTGAACAGAACACCTGAAGTTCCAGTGTTGCCAAGTAAACCAAGATGAAAACGCCATCCCTGTTAACTTTTATAGCCAAATACAAACAAGGTCAAGTATTGAAAAGTGAAGTACCTCAATATCACAGAATAAAGAGAATGTTACGGTTTTGTGTTCTAAGTTGTAACCAGAAGCTTGTTCATAATATAACGCTGCCTGCCACACCGAGGAATGCGGGATGTTATTATTTACTTTCAGATGAAGTTTAGTTCATGTCTGCTCGAACTAGTACGGCAGAGGTGAGTACTTAAATACGAAAAGAGCTGCACATGACAACGATCAAGTTATCATTCCGAAACAGTGGCGTACAGAGTGGAAAGTTCAACAATAGCCTATTGAGTCTCAATATTTCTAAAAATGAATTTATTTTCTTTTTCCCTACCGCTAGAGACCTCAACATTCCACCTACATGAACTCTTCATTCATTTAATTGTCCAGGTACGCCTAACTGTTCGTGCTATTCAATAACGAAGACACAATCTATTGAATACCTAGGTGTTTTTGTAAACCAACAATTACGCTGGAATGATCACGTAACTTTCACAGTTGAGAGAATTCGTAAATCAATTTATAAATTCTATCAGCTCAGGAATATTTTGATAAAAAAAAATCTGTTAACTGTTTACAATGCATAAGCTGAATCTATATTACGTTATCGTTTTTTTCGTATAGTGTGGAACTTTCAAAATATATCTGCACAAATTGGAAGTTGTGCAAAAAACTTCAGTAAAAATAATTCTAAAAAAAACATGCGTTTTCCCACGTCCCTATTATTTAAAGAGTCAGAAATGTACAAGCCACAAAACTCATGTATTTACCAATCACTTTTATAAACAATGAATGCACCACGTGTGGCAGTACGACCTCATGCTCATAAGACTCGTGGAAGTGTGAGGCAAATTCTGACTATCTCACTATGCCCTGTTTTATACTTACACATAATCAAAAATTCATTACCTTTAGCGGGCCGAAACATTATTATCAGCTTCCATGTGATATTGAAAAAATTAATGATAACAATCTCCGAAAAAAAGGTGTTGAAAATTATTTGAAATTATAACTAGAAACTATTTTGAATATTTTCGAAAACAAGGACAATATTATCATACGCCCAAAGTATTACTCTATTGTTCCCCTTTCCTTTGTAAATATGAGTTGTTCCTTCATAGATCATAAAAACGATTATACCAACGAATGCATACAAACAGAAGAATGTCCACAACTCAAGCCTTGAAGGTGGCTTTCCTTGGTCTACTTTAATTCATTTATAATTGAATATCAAAACTGAGTAAACTTACTAAATTACTAAATCATCTGCTCTATGTCTAAGAGATTGAACGTTTAACAGTAGTAAAAAAACAGATCATTATCATGTAGGTTTGCTTCTTCGTAGACTGGATATAAACGATATTTCGATTTGGTGGTTTTTGTTGTTTGCGAGATAATGAACCGTGGAATGGATGAGTTTGCCTCCATTTCAGTTTTTTTTGCTGTGATTTGCATGACTGTTAATCAAGATGTGTATCAATATATTTAATGCAAAGTGTTTTCTGCGGATGAAACATTTATTGATATGCGTCTTTATAAAAAAATACACTGATGAAAGTGAATTTTTGATTCAAGGAGATAGTGTTCTTGAATATGTCCAATCAAAAACTAGTTTGACGGATTCCTCTTGGCCATTCAGGAGAAAAATGTTTCGAAATAAGTGGACACTTGCTTCTCATGTTGATTGAGGTGAAAATATTTCAGCATCAAAGGTGGACACTATTCTGAGCACTTTTTTTTATCATGGGAGTCGTATACGACAAGAATAAAGCAATAACAAAAATAAATACTATTAATTATTCTTCTATTAACTTTTAGGTTGAGTTCAAATGTGAACTCTGCACTTGGTTATGAAAATATGCAAGTGAGTCATTTCAGCATGTTACATTTATTTATTGTGTTAGGTTTTTTTTTTTTGTGGGGTTTAGGAACTTCATATTGATAATGCACCTAGGTCTGAAAAATGGATTCATTTATTGAAACAATTGTGGCTACGAATTTAATTACACACATATACATGAATCAGGAAATGGTTTTCATCCAGCGGAATTATCAAATATCAATAATCCAAAGAATTATTGGGTAGGCTTCAAAAAGGCTGATATCATGAGCCAAAACACAATGGATTCTATTTAACAATGCTAGAGCTTTTTTTCGAATCAAGCAAATCTCATTTTCAATAAACTCATAAAAATGAACTGATGAGTCAACACTTTGACTTGCAACTTCTCAAACAGGCACGTTGCAAGTCAATGTACCCCATCTCAGTACTGTACATATAATAACACGTAACTTCTCACACAGGCACGTTAGTAATTATTATATTTCCAATACAGTTCACAGACATGTAACTTCTCACACAGACACGTTACAAGTCCTTCGCTTCTCGAAAATCCAACAAAAGCAGGCAACTCCTGACCAATCCACGTTGCAAGGCAGTAAACACTCAAATCAGCCTAATAATAGGTAACTTCACACACAGGCACGTTACAATCATCAGGCTGAAATGAATACAACGGTGATATGCAACTTCTCACACAGGCACGTTGCAAATCACCGAATGACATGTAACTTCTCACACAGGCACGTACAAGTCCTTGGTTTTTCGAAAATCCAACAAAAGCAGGCCACTTCTCACAAAGGCACGTTGCAAGCCAATAAACACTCAAATCAGCCCAATAATAGGTAACTTCACACACAGGCACGTTACAAATCATCAGGCTGAAATGAATATAACGGTGATATGCAACTTCTCACACAGGCACGTTGCAAATCACCGAATGACATGTAACTTCACACACAGGCACGTTACAAGTCCTTGGTTTCTCGAAAATCCAACAAAAGCAGGCAATTTCTCAGAAAGGCACGTTGCAAGCCAATAAACACTCAAATCAGCCCAATAATAGGTAACTTCACACACAGGCACGTTACAAATCATCAGGCTGAAATGAATACAACGGTGACATGCAACTTCTCACACAGGCACGTTACAAGTCCTTGAATTTTCGATAGCTAAACTGAATATATTCACTCAATTCCAATGTGCTGAGACTCATGTACAACCAATAAATACCCAAATAAAACCCCTTTTCAAAACATTTCAGCTTTCTAAGAATCCAAATACCGCAGAAATGATCATTCAATTCGAGCTATGTTTTGGATAAAAAATATAGAAAATAATCAATATCTCAAAAACTGTTGGAGATAGGTATAGAGAAAAATGGAGCAGAAATCATCAAAAAGTATTAAAAAGTTCAAAAATGGGGTAATATACAAGGTTTCCTATTCGAAATAAGAAAGATTCTGCTACTTTCTGGTATAAGCGGCAACGCTGCTTTGCTGAAAATACTTCAGATCGATAGATCAAGAGCAACTACTTGAGTAACCAAATTTTTCAAAAGATCCAATTTCCCGTTCTCCGTAAACGTCTGAGTGAGGTAATGTGTTTTCTACGGTGATGAGCAGAATGTTTTCACTGCAAGCAAATTAATTTTAAGAAAATTTATGTAAAGACTCAGATAACACTAAGATGTCCTAAGAACGCCCTCACGACGTCAATCTGAGACATTCAGGACATTTCAAAGACGTCCATTGTCGGTCGAGGACGTCCCGAGGAAGTTCTGAGGATATCCAATGTTACAAATTGGAACGTACCGGGTACGTCCATGTTAAGGATTTCATGGACATTTTCGGGATGTTTTGGGGACGTCCATTTATTGGTTCATAGACCGCCTTTTTCGTTTTTCTCAGAATTACTATTTTATCAAGGATTCAACTCGGAAAGGTAAAATGCATGAACATTTATTGAAAACATCTCTAATTGCAAATAAACGTGTCATTGTATTAATGAAAAGCATTTCCTTGAACAAACACTACATCATATATTCCAATATACTTGGAAAACAAACAAAAACTGAAGTTTTCTGAAAATAGTATGCATTCTTTAGCTAATACATAGATTCCACTGTATTTATAGATATACATAATTGCACATATCTACAAGTTTTCTGAAGTCTTCAGAAACTTTAGATTTTTCTGCAGATCCTAAAAAGTATGATTCTATTATTACCTGCCATTTCACAATTAAAATCAACTTGCCACAAATTATTGTTCAAACCGATTTATTCCTTAGCGACCAAATCCACAATATCCAGAGCATGCAAAAATCTATCAGCTCGGTCAGGAACCTACAGTGAAATTAGTTTACCTTTACCTAACCTAAAAAAGAACACTTTTATTCACGTATACCTATAGTCTGATGAAATAAAGTACCCTCCATGCACTTAACTTACAATATCGATAACAGCACTGGTTATGCAAAAATAACAATTTGCAAACTTTTCATATCCACGATATGTTTTAGTAACATAGCGGCAAAGGGCAAAGCTCACAACGTTCGTAAAAATGAAAATGACGTAAAATATAAAATGACATGACGTGTGGACAGCCGAGCTGAGCCGAGAGGAGCCAAAAGTTCAAACATTGAAGGCTTGTTTCAGAATAGGCGGAACGCGGAGAGAGAAAATGTCAAATTTAAATTTTAGGATAATCGAAACGTTAGAATTTAAATTCATACTCGGCTCGATTGGTCTCTATTGAATGAAAACTCAACTTTTCTGCGATATTCGTTTCGCCTAGTCTGAAAGTATCCTTAGAGCACAAAAGAGTGACACATATCACAGATTGCAAAGGGGCACAGAGAAAATATGCTCGGACAGGTCGGACAGGTCACACACTGAACTACTGAATATGATCATGCGTCGATAACGCATATCATTCCAAATTTCACACATTTATTTTTAAAATCACAAAATCGATTTCGATCTTAATTGAAATTCACAGAATCTGTGACATAATTGATTTTCAATATGATTATAGATTTGGACTTAATTTGTAAGTCCTGAAAACGTCTTACGTTCCTGAAACGGTTGCAGTCGTACATCCTCAGGACGTCCAAAATAGATACCAAGACATTCGGCTATGGTTAGGACATCAGATGGACATCCTCGGGACGTCATGTGCTATCTGGGGAAGCTAACATCTCAATCAGTTTGAAATGGGAGTAATAGTTTTGTTCAGAAGATTATTTTACTCAAGAGTATGTTCAATTTTGATTGAAGATACACGTTTTTATCTGTGTATGTTTGTACTGGCCGAGGTGTTTTTGCTATGTAGTTGAATTCATCAATTTAATTCTCAGTCCATTCATCGAATTGTCCAAATGTTACTGAGAGGACCACCATATTGGTGGTGACACGTTTACTCAGTTTGTCTACTTTATTCTTCAGTTGAATATACCAAATGCCTAGTGTATTCGAAAGGCATTTTCATGAAATTTTCATGAATAAGTTCACTGAAATGTCTTTGAAAAATATGAAACGAAACAAAATAAATCTGAAATTATACCTTTAAACAGATTTCAGTATCACATTCAGTTGGAATCCATTTCATAACTCAGATGATGAGCACCATTAGATTTTATGATATCACGATATCGCTTTGAATGAAAGGGACAGAAAATTCAATCTGAGTGGTGTAATGACGTGAATATATATTTCCCAGCAGAACTGAAAATTCATTGGTAGGGGAATTTATATACGAATCGACCAATTTTTGTATGAGAAGCCATTCGGTATGGCAAACCAGGAGACTTTTTTAAAGGGAAATCATATCACTATTTTGTTATTCAAGCCAATAGGGTTTTGGAAATTTCATATGTGATTTCACCAGATTTGTGACCTAATAGTATTGTTCAATTAGTTCTGTATAAGAGGAATTATCGTAGGTAATATCCCAATACTATGACAAATAGCTGACTTTTATTTTCTCTATAACCTGAAAGCTCAGGATAGCAGTAAAATATGTGTTTTAGTGCTACTAGATTATTCTAAAGCATTTGATATGATCAATCATGAAATTTTAAACTCTATGTTCCACTGTTATAGATTCAGTCAGTCCGCCTGCAATATGTTAATATTATAGCTCAGTGGCTGTTTTCAGAGCGTTCAAATAGACGATCAAATTTCCCCCCCAACAGAAGTCTTGTCTGGCGTTCCACAAGGTAGCATACTTGGCCCACTTCTATACACCCTGTATATATCAAGTTTCACAAACGAATTGCAACATGTTGGTTATCACTATTACGCTGATGACACTCAAGTTAATTTTACCTTCGAACATACAAATATCGCCATGGCAAATAATTTGATAAACACTGATGTACACGCACTATTTACAATTTCAACCAAACATTTACTTGAAGTTAACCCCAATAAATCTTGTGCATTGCTTTTTTGCCTAGACAATATTAGAAATGATATTCTACCTACTTTAGACTTGAAAATCGGCAACTCTACAATACCTTTTGAATCCTACTACAAAAACTTAGGTCTGATAATGGACACAAAGTTACATTTTACTAGACATATTACGCAGAAGCTCAGGAATGCATATGGTTCTCTAAAACTGATATATTCTCAAAGATTCTACTTGAACCGTGATAAAAAAATGCTTTGCGATGCATTAGTTCTGTCACATTTTAACCTCTGTGACGAAGTTTATGGATCATGTCTGAAGTTGAACGATTCCACTAGATTCCAGAAAGTACAGAACTCTTGTATTAGATTAATTTATGGCATAAAAAAAAGAAAAAATATCTCACGCAAATGCGAGGAACTAGGTTGGCTAAACATGCATAAAAGACGTTATCTACACATGGCATGTCTATTTTACAAAGTCTTGAAATTCAAAACTCCTCCGTACCTTCATTGTAAGATCTCCTACAGAACTGACATTCATAATTCAAATATTCGTCTTCTTACAAAACTCACAGTTCCTAAGCATAAAAATGAAATATATAAACGATCCTTCAGCTATAACGCAGCTACCGTTATTAATAATTTGTATAGCATAGATGAACTCTTTCAAAACAAACTACAAAAAAATCCATTCCCTTTTTTAATTTACCACAAACACCACAAACACCAGTGATTACTTTTCGACTAGTAATTCCGGATAATATCTGCTCCTATCTAGAATCCTTCTGTTCTCTCTCTCTCCCTCTCTCTTGTTCTTGTTCTTTGTTTTTCTATTCTTTCTCTCTTCCTTTTTTTATTTTTTTCCTATATCTTCGCTCGTCATCTTTATCAAATATGTAATAACCTTTCGGCGCTGGTGGATGAACAGAAGTGAAAGGCTCTTTCACATTCTGAACCAGAATGGCCAGTTGTTTACTTGTAAATGTGTGTTGTTAAATGGTGATTGCTTGTATATATGATATATGGTAAACAACACAACTATTATTATTACAATTCTATCGAGAGTACCTACCTTGTATTTTGTCAATTCAATGAGACCATATGAACATTATTAATCTGAATAACTCCCGAAAGCTCTAGCTCGAGAGAGTTATTTTTTGATTAATAATGTTCATATGGTCGAATTGAATTGTCTCAAAATACAAGTTACTCGAGATGATTTATAGAAAATAGTGGTCTCTATTTGTCATGGTAGAGAGATATTTTCAGGAAGATTTTTTCATGAACAACATCAAATCATTTATATACTCGATCATATCCCAAGGAGCACACCTTTATTGGTAAAATATTGGTACAATATTGTGAACATATTGGCAAAATATTTGAGATGCAATATTGGCGAGAAAAAAAATGTAAACATTATGCGAAATTGCTCCAATATTACTTCAAAAATATTGGTGGAATATTATTGAAGCAATATTGGTCTCAAAATATTCGGCGATATTGGTACAATATCGCTGGTACAATATTCCGACAATATTGGCAGAATATTCAAACGTTATATTGTCGAGAAGTAAAATATGAACATTTTGCGGTATTGGTCGAATATTGTTTAGACATTTCAAAAATAGTATTGGTGAAATATTCTTGAAGCAATAATGGCCCCAAAAAATTTATCGATATTAGTACAATATCATTTGGAAATATTGGTGGAAGTGAATATTCCTTGGTATATTATTAAATGTCTTTTAGTTGATCAAGATGACACAAGAGTCTGTATTTTGATCGTTATAACCACTGAGTAAGCTGTCTTGAAAACAAGTTATGGGAAGTATTCAATATATTTTTGTAGGTTTTGGAAGATGTTCTATATGTAGAGCCACCTAGCAGATTTTCATCCAGGTTTGATCATGATATAATGATATGTTTCATTGAATATTTGGCCAATATCCATAATTCATCTCAATCTAGATGTTGGAAACAATATGGAGACAATACTGTTTCAACGATATTGGTTAATATTATTGAACCAATATTGTCCCAATATTAATTACCAAGATTTGTTGAATATTGGCGAAATAATATTCAACCAATGTAATAAGAAAAGGAAAAAAAAATATAACTTTTGTCCAGTTTCCACTAACACTTTACTACTTTATTACGACCGGTTTCGGCTTTTACACCATTTTCAAGTAACTACAGATTTCATCAAGTTCGTGAATATTTATACATAAGAAAGTAATTGAAGAAAGGTTGGGTTTAAATTACTGATGTTTCAAAACAAGTTGGGAAAATAACTTGTTTTTAATGATGATCTATTTATTTTGTGGAAGTTCATGATGAAATAAGAAAGTGAAGAATGAAATATAACCAATGTGTAATCACACTTGGACATACAATATAGCTTCTATTCCTAGAATCGATATGAGAGGAATATTGGGATTGCAATATTTAGTCTAGATGTTGAAAACCATTTTAAGACAATATTGTTTTATCGATATTGGTTGAATATCATTTAACCAATATTGAACCAATAATTACAATTTGTTAAAGGAAGTAGACATGATATTCGACAAATGTGCTATCAAACTTGGAAATGTTATATATTTTTTATCCCTAGAATCGATATGACTGGAATATTGGGATCGCAATATTCATTCTAGATGTCGAAAAGAATATATAGACAATACTGTGTTATCGACATTGGTAGAAATTATTCAACCAATATTGACCCAATATTACATGTAACAATCAATATTCAGAACAGGTTCAACCAATATTCCACCAATATTAATAATATAATATTGTTTTTGTTGAGATTACCTCGAAAACAGATAGAATCCAACAGAAAACTACTTATATATAACTTTATTTATACGTCATAACATGCAAAATATATGCGTGACAAATACTCTACGAATCTGACAAAACTACTGTAAACAACCAAATTTTTTTTAAAATCATTATGTTGAATAAAAGACCATCATTCAATTATTTTGTAGCTCAACTCAACACTTCCCAGGTAGCACATCATATCGGCTGAATCTTGGTTCCATATTGGGCCAATATAGATATATTGTAAATGAAAATTCAATATTGGTCCAATATGGGTGAATATTCAAAAAACAATATTATATTAATAACATTGGTGGAATATTGGTTGAACTAGTTTTGAATGTAGATTATCACACAAAATATTGGGTCAATATTGGTTGAATAATTTCTACCAATATCGATAATACAATATTGGTTATATATTGTTTTCCATATCTAGAATAAATATTGCAATCCAAATATTTCAGTCATATCGATTATAGGGGAAAAAAACTATATTGTATTTCCAAGTTTGTTAGAATATTGGTTGAATATCATTTCCACTTTATTTGACAAATTGTAATAACTCATATTGAGTCAATATTGGTTGAATGATATTTACCAATATCGATAAAACAATATTGTCTTCACATCGTTTTTAACATCTAGAATAAATATCGCAATCCCAATATTCCCCTGATATCGATTCTAGGAATAAAAGCTATATTGTATCTCCAAGTGTGATTACACATTGGTTGAATATCATTTCGCCAATATTCAACAAATCTTATGAATTAATATTAGGTCAATATTAGTTCAATAATATTTATCGATATCGTTGAAACAATATTGTCTTCATATTGTTTCCTACATCTAGATTGAGATGAAATTTGAATATTGGCCGAATATTCAATGAAACATATTGAAATTATATCATGATCAAACTTAGATAAAAATCTGCTAGATGGCTCTACATATACAACGTCTTTTAAAACCTACGAAAGTATATTAAATACTTCCTTTATCTTGTTTTCAAGACAGCTCACTCAGTGGTTATGGCGATCAAAAGACAGACTCTGGTGTCACCTTCATCAACTAAAGGACATTTAATAATTTACCAAGGTATATTGACATCCACCAATATATCCAAATGATATTGTACCAATATCGATAAATATTGTACCAATATCAATAAATATTTTGAGGCCATTATTGCTTCAAGAATATTCCACCAAAACTATTTCTAAAATATTCAAACAATATTCGACCAATATCGCAAAATGTTCACATACTACTTCTCGACAATATAACTTTTAAATATTGTGCCAATATTGTCAGAATATTGTATCAGCGATATTGTACCAATATCGCCGAACTATTTGAGGCCAATATTAGTTCAAGAATATTTTTCCAATATTATTCAAGTAATATTGGACCAATATCGCCGAATGTTCACATTTTTTTTCTCGCCAATATTGCACTTCCAATATTTCGCCAATATGTTCACAATATTGTACCAATATTTTACCAATATAGGTGTGCTACTTGGGTTCCTTCCAAAATAATTCCGGTGATTATTCTCTTGTAATTTGTATCAATCCCAGCAGTGTTCCCATCTTGTCGAACTTCACAGACTAAAGCGCTTTTGTCATCACATCAGCAATCTGATTTTCGCTGCTTACATGCTGTATTTCCATGACACCTCCATTGAACTTCTCTCGTACAAAATGAAATCGTATTTCGATGTGCTTGGATTTTTTGTGATTCTCAGGATTTTTCACCTACTTGATTGTCAATTTGGCATTGTCAATTTGAAGTAATCGAGCAGCTGTCAAATCAGTAATTTCATTCAAAATTCGTTTAATCCAAATCAATTCTTTAGTAGCCTCACTGACTGCTATAGATTTGGCCTCAGTTGTAGACAAAACAATACTTTTCTGCTTTTGGCTGAACCAACTGATAACTGCACCCGAATATTTGCATACGACACCCGTTCGTGAACGTCTGGTTTTCACATCACCTGCATAATCGGCATCACTGAAAACGATTAAAGAGCCTGAATCACAACGTCTATCATAATAAAGTCCAAAGCTAACAGTTCCGCGTAAATAACGAAACATTCGTTTGACGTTTCGCCAGTCTGACACTTTTGGACAATTGAAGTTTTCGGAAACTACACTAACCGCAATAGCAATGTCTGGTCGTGTAGAAATAATTACATACATCAAACTTCCTATAGCCTCACAATACGGTATAGTTTTGTCCAGAGTTTCATCATCTACCATGCGATAAATATTACCGATGTCACACGGTGTCGAAACTGCATCTGAGTTCTTCATATTAAATCTGCCCAAAATTTCATTAATATAAGCACTCTGATTGATAAAAACACCATGTTCAGTATGTTTTATCTGTATTCCTAAGTAACAGTTTAGGGAATTTACAGTTATCTTGAACCGTCCATGTAGTTTATCGATGAAATTCGATATGTCACGCTCTTCACTGCCCGCGACTAAGCCATAGTCGACATAAATAACAACTAGTAGTTTGATATTTTCTATCATACGAAAATATAAACATGGATCCGCTTTGCTGCATGTCATCCCTTCTTGCTCGAGGAAATTTACGAATGTGTGATTCCAGCAGCGAGGAGATGGCTTTAACCCATAGGCTTCCATTTAACTTGCACACTCGTTCAGTTCCATCAGAGAAACCTTCTGGTTGTAGCATATATACTTCCTACTGAAGTTCACCGTAAAGAAATGCTGTTTTGATATCAAACTGGACAAGTTTGAGATTTTCTGACGCAGCGACACTCAAAACTGTTCTGACAGTATCGAAACTAGCCACAGGACTGAAAGTCTCTTCATAATCAAATCCAGCTCGTTGATTATGGCCTTTAGCTACCAACCTGGCATTCTATCGGCTCACTGTCCCATTCATATCAGTTTTAATTCTGGGCACCCACCTATTGGAAGTTACCTTTTTTTCTTTCGGTAATTCTATTCAACTCCAAGTGTTGTTTTCTGATAGAGTTCATCTCTTCTCTCATAGCCTTTCTCCAATGAACACTTTCAGCTGAAGCAACTGCTTCATCATAGGTATGGGGTACATCACATTCTGCTATCAAAATATAATCATTTAGATAGACTGGTAAAAGAACTTCACGTCGACCTGAAAACTCGTTGTCTTCTGCATTCCTTTCTTCTGCCTTCATTTCATTCAAAGAATTACTTTCAGAAACGTTTTCATGTGAAATATCTGTTTCATTTACTTCGGGAACGCAAAAGTCAGACTTGACATTAATTTTCATTTCAATCATATCTTCGAAAATTTCTTCGTGCGTGAATATAACATCCCTGCTCATGGAAACTTTATTTTCTCTTCGAAACCAGACTCTGTATCTATCTTTTTCTCCACAGTATTCAACAAAAACACTGTCGCTGCTCTTTTTGTCCAATTTTTGTCTTCGTTGCTTTGGTACGTGAACATAACATTTTGTGCCAAAAATACGTAGGTGGTCAATGTTAACATATTTTTTTTCAACCACAATTCTATGAGAGATTCATTTTTTAACGTAGTTGGTCCTCTATGATTCAGTACATAAGCGGCAGTGTTGATTTCAGCCCACAGGTATGTCGATAATTCTTTTGAATGTAACATGGTTCGTGCACTTTCAACTAATCTACGGTTTTCCCTGTCAGCCGAACCATTTTGCTGTGGTGTGTAGGGCATTGTTATTCAAAAATGTATTCCATTCGAGTAAAGAATTGTTTTCACCTCCACATCATCGGACTCTTTTCCACCATCACTTAGGAATTCCATGATTTTTATATTGGCTACTTCTGCTTCTTTAAGTAAAGTTTTGAGACAAATCGGAACTTCAGCCTTAGATTTGATGAAAAACACTCTTCGATAATTTGAAAAATCGTCCTTGAAACAAACAAAATATCTGGCCCCTCCTAATGAATTCTCCTGCATCGGACCACATACATCAGCACATATCAGTTCTCCAGGATTCGTTGGGTGATTTTCACGAGCCCTAAATGGATTTCTGTGATGTTTTTCGTAAATGCAGCCTTCGCAAAATTCATCATTGGTTGTTTTGACTGTATCTATGCCATTTCGTTTCAAAACATCTTTGACATGTTTCTTGCTTTGATGACACAATCGTTCATGCCAAAGTTGTAAATTTTCAGTTGCAGACGAGATATGTACTTCAGCAGATTTTTCAGGAACACAGACCCTTATGTTAAGTACATAAAGTCCCCTTTGATTCCGTCCACCAGTTAAACGAGTAACGCCGTTTTTGGTTATCGCACATCCATTCTGGTTCGCTTTGAAGTTAAAGCCATTGCTAAGAGTTTGTCCGATCGAAAATAAATTGTGGCCTATTTCTGGAACGTACCAAACATCTTTCAGGTGATTTTGATACCATCTATTGCAGACTTGCATTTTCACGTTTATGGTACCATGACCATACGCTAAAATTACAGCACTATGTCCGATTTGGATTTCTTTGGTACTAGTGAAACATTCATACGTCAAAAAGTAGTCCTTTCTCTTAGTCATGTGTACGGAAGCACCTGAATCTGCTAGCCAAACGTCATTTTCATGCATATATTTCAAATTTGAGTCATTTCCAAATATACATGGAAAGGCATCTCCTCGAACATCTCCTTCAGGTTTATTCCTCCAGTTCGAAGATCCTGCACCTTTGCTTTCAAAATATTCCGTGCAATTCTTCACAAAATGACCAATTTGATGACACTTAAACCATTTCCTGACTATTTTCTGTTGTTTCACGTTTTTCTTCGTCGCAGATTTAGCAACCAGGGCAGACGAATCATTTACTTTACTGGGCAGACGCATTTCGATAAGTCTCAAACGTTTCGTCATTTTGTTTATTGTTCTTTCATTCACAGGAACTGGCTCCCAAACACTTTTGAATTCGAAGTATTCTGAAGGAAGAGTCGAATCACTCTACTCATGAGTAGAATTTCTGGTAATTTGGAACCTACTAATTTATCCATTTCATCATTCAACTCCTGAAAATTCCTCTGAAGACGTGCTATAAGCGTGGCAATATCTTCCGTGGGATATTTTTGAGAGGTGAAGAACTGTTTCATGAGTCTATCAACCCTTTGACCTGAACTTTGTTCATAAACCGACAGCAACTTATCCCATGTAGCTTTGGAAGTTCCACATGTTGCGGTTAATTTCAACATTGATGTTGTTCATGCTCCCAACAAGGATGAGATGTGCGAGAGCATCGTTTTTTCTGAATCTTGATCTGCACCTTCACTTGGTTCTAGCAGCAGTTTGCTAACTCCTGTAGTCACTTCAAAAATTTCGTAGTGTCTCAATAGCAGCTCTATTTGTCTTCGCCACTTTGACCAATTTGACGCCCCTTCCAACTTTTTGATATGGGCTTTGAAATCCATTTTGCACTCCAATGAAACGTAGTACTGAGAATCTGCTTCGATCAGATATTTTTTAATATGCGTGGCCTGGGCCCATAACCTGTTGAGATTACCCTGGAAACAGATAGAATCCAACAAAAAATTACTTATATATTGTGGCGAAGCTGCGGGCGATGCCGGACCTGAACTCTCACGTATAGCTAGCGACCAACCGCGGAAGACTGTCGATGCGCTTGCACCGAGAAGAATCTGGGCGCTTTGGTGAGTCTGGGCGATTCGAAGGAAAATTCTGGAGCATTCAGAGAAGTCAACGTCGGATATAAAAAGAACTACGCAGCGGACAGTCGGACAGTCAGTGAAGTGAAAGTCGAATATAAATACTAGAGTGATTGTTATGTGAATCATTGTATTTCGTTAAATAAATTATTTTAGTCAGTTAATTAGAGTATAAATCTACTACATTGGTGTTAGAAGTGCGATCTTTAAATACAGAGTGTTCGTGTAAGTAGAAAGTTTGTGTATTTCGGACAATTATTTTCGCGTGTGAAATAGACAATAATAATAATAATAATAGACTGGTGGCCGTGGAATAGACTGTGTGAAATAGACAATAATAATAGTAATAGACTAGTGTCCGGGAAATAGACTGTGTGAGATAGACAATAATAATAATAATAGACTGGTGACCCGTGAAATAGACTGTGAGACATAGACTAAGACAAAATGTGTTCGAGTAAAGTTCGCCTGGTTGAATTGAAGGTTGCGGAATTGAAGCAAGAACTGGAGGAGAGGGAACTTGACACAAGTGGTAAAAAGGCCGTGCTTCAAACAAGACTTGCAGAGGGATTAGTCCAGGAGGGCGAGGACCCAGAAACGTTTTTATTCGAAGTTTCTGGAATAGATATGAGTTCCATAATTAGTAAACTCGACGGAATGGAAGACAAAATGCAACAGAATTCGAATGGTCTGAAAGAAGAATTTCAAGAAAGTTCGAGAAATTTGGAAGAAAAACTTCAAGAAAGACTTCTGGAAAATTCGAATAGTCTGAAAGAAGAACTTCAAGAAAGTTCGAAAAATCTGGAAGAAAAACTTCAAGAAAAACTTCAAGAAAGTTCGAAAAATCTGGAAGAAAAGCTGCTAGAAAATTCGAATAGTCTGAAAGAAGAATTTCAAGAAAAATCGAGAAAATTGGAAGAAAAGCTGCTAGAAAATTCGAATACCATGAAAGAAGAACTTTGTAGCGTGGCGAGCCGATTAGAAGAAAGAATGGGAACTGTCGAGACAGAGATGGAGAAAATCAAAGATGAAATTGAGAAAGAGATGGGAAAATTAAAGGAAACAATCAGTGATGAAATCAGAGGCGGAATCGAGGAAGAAATCAGCAAAATGAAAGAAACAATCAGTGAATTGAAAAAGCAAATTGACACTACCCACACCACAGAATCTGTCAATGAAAATTCAGTACTGGAACTGAGTTTGAACTTAGAGGATGTTCAAAAGGGTTTGAAAGATGTAAAAATCAGTCCGGAAACAGAAAACTCTCTATGAAACCACCTCAGTTTGATGGAAAAACACCATGGGCAAATTACCGCCGACAATTTGAAGCTGCAGCAAAAGCGAATGGATGGAATGCAGGAGAAAGAGCTGTAGCATTAACACTGGCGTTGCGTGTAGAAGCCACAAATATCTAACAAACCCTCACGGCCCAAGAACAAGAGGACTACGAGCAGCTGATCAAACATCTGGAATTACGGTATGGACAGACCCATCTAGAACATGTATTCCACTCACAGCTAAAAAACCGCTGCCAGAAATCAAGCGAATCCCTACAGGAATTTGAAGCCGACATTGCACGCTTGGTTCGCCTTGCATACCCAGCTACACCGGAAAAGGTAATGGAGCGACTAGCAGTTCAGGCCTTCTTAGATGGACTTCGTGATCAGGAAACCAGACAAGCATTGACACTAGCTCGTCCAACACATCTCGTGGATGCACTGGCACGCGCTTTGGAATTTGAGGCGGCGAAGCAATCCTGCAGAAGCCAGAGTAAAGTCCGAGTTATTGAAGAATACCCACAGGAGCCTGCTAACCTGGAAGCTGCCATAAGAAATATCGTGAAGGAAATGTTGCCTGAGAGAAGACTAGTGAGATGCCGGAACTGTAGGAAACTTGGACACGTGCGTAGTCAATGTCCAACCCTCAAGAGGTCAAGACCAACGAAGGTTGTTGAGAAGGGGCAATCGTCGGACTATACTCAGAAAGCCCCGGTGAACAACGCATATGTCGCTGTCCTCCAACGACAGAACAAAGGAGCCTTCGTAGACGGGTTCATCAACAACAAACCTTGCGCAATGCTGCTGGATACTGGTGCGACTAGGACAATCCTTGGACCTGCTTTTATTAAAACACCAGAGAGAATGGAACCATTATCCTGGAAGCTACGCACAGCAACAGGAGAGCCGGCCACTGTACATGGTGAGCTACCGATTGAACTGATTCTAGGCAGCACAAAAGTGAAACATCGGGCATAAGTAGCGGACATTGAGGACGACGCAATTATTGGAATGGACATCATGAATTCCAGAGGGTTTGAATTGAACTTCAAAGATGGCGTCCTACGTGTGAACGGAGAAGAGCTGGTGCTACATGGAAGAAGTGAAGAGATGATTCGTGTTCTGCTGGTTGAAGATGTAAGTGTACCCGAGAGGGCTGAGACCATACTGGAGGCTCGCTTGGACGGAGGTGCGAGCAATGGAAGCGTGGTGATGTTCGAGCCCAAGCTTCATGATGAGAAAATTGGACGAGGTATTGCACTAGGCAAGACTTTGTTGCGTGCTGATAAATTTGTGCCAGTAAGGGTAATGAATGTCAATTATTACCCAGTGACCTTGAAGAAAGGAACTGTTTTGGGGCACTGTTCGTCAATTTCCTCTGTGATCAGGAGTGTACACGGTACTGTTAGTCAAGACAACAACCTGACAGCGGAACTGGAAAAATTGGTTACCATCTCTTCCAAGGGCATTAAACCAGCCCAACAGCCCAGATTGAGAGAATTAGTCAAGAAGTACCAAGACATCTTCGATACCGGACAAGGAAAAGGGGGTCGAACGAATGTAGTCCAACATAAAATTGATACTGGGGATGCCCGACCAATCCGACAATCAGCTAGAAGACTTCCTCTTGCCAAGAAAGAAGAGGCTGACAAAATAGTCAGTGATATGGGGAAAGATGGAGTTATTGAACCATCCGACAGTCTATGGTCCTCTCCAGTCGTGCTGGTGAAGTAGAAAGACGGATCAACACGCTTTTGCGTAGATTATCGTCAACTGAACAACGTGACGAAGAAAGACAGTTACCCTCTTCCGAGAATAGACGACACCCTAGACACGTTGGCCGGCTCCACGATTTTCTCGACCCTTGATCTGAAGAGTGGATACTGGCAGGTAGAACTGGCTCGAGAAGATAGAGAAAAGACAGCGTTCACCATCGGCTCGGGACTGTGGCATTTTACCGTTATGCCATTCGGACTTTGTAATGCTCCAGCAACATTCTAGAGATTGATGGAGACGGTTCTGAAAGGACTCTCATGGAGGACGTGTCTGGTATATCTCGATGACATTATTGTAGTTGGCAAATCGTTCGAAGACCACGTTGAAAACCTGGAGGAGGTATTCATGCGACTGAGAAACTCTGGATTGAAGCTGAGCCCCAAGGAATGCCACCTGTCATGTTGTCTCTGGGCGCGGAGAAGCAGTGGATGACGAGAAGATTAAAGCAGTGAAGGAGTGGCCTATCCCGAAAGACATACACCAACTACGTAGTTTCCTTGGTTTGTGCATATACTATCGCCGATATGTGCTGGGGTTTGCCAACATCGCTAAACCACTGACCAGGCTCACGGAAGGTCAAACAAAATTCCAATGGTCCGAAGAATGCCAAGACTCGTTCAGGACGCTGAAGGGGGCATTGATCAATGCACCGATTCTAAGTTATCCCCTTCCGAGTGGAAAATTCATTTTGGACACGGATGCCAGCAACGTGGGACTTGGAGCTGTCTTGTCCCAGATCCAGGATGGGCAAGAGAAGGTCATCGGATACTTCAGTAAAACTCTCAGTAAACCGGAGCGTAACTACTCTGTCACCAGACGAGGACTGTTGGCTGTTGTCAAGGGAGTAGAACACTTTTATAAATACGTGTACGGGAGAAGATTCCTGTTAAGAACCGACCACGCAGCCCTTAAGTGGCTTCTACAGTTCAAAAACCCCGAGGGCCAAGTAGCACGTTGGATCGAAAGACTCCAAGAATTCGACTTCGAGTTCGAACATCGAGCAGGGAGTGGCCACAAGAACGCAGATGCTCTGTCAAGGAGACCATGCCCAGACGACTGCTCACACTGCCGACGAGAAGAAGAGATGGAAGCAGCGATTTGTAGAACCACGGCAGTTGACAACAACTGGAATGACAACGAGGTCCAGAAAGACCAAAAAAGCGATCCAGATCTTGGTTTAGTCGTCGGCTGGAAAAAAAGTAATCAAAGACCGACATGGCAGGAAATCGCAAGATATTCCCCAGCAGTCAAATCCTACTGGGCCCAATGGAATTCCCTTACCCTGGACAATGGGGTCCTGAAACGTGTATTGGGGTCCGAAGATGGTGGGGAAGACAGACGTCAGAAAGTGGTGCCCAAGAACAGAAGGCAGGAAGTACTCCGAGAGATCCATGATGGAGTTGCTGGAGGACATCTGGGTGTGACGAAGACCCTGCAGAAAGTAAGGCAACGGTTTTACTGGGTCAATTGTCAAGTTGATGTCAATGACTGGTGCAGGAAGTGTGCTGTTTGCGCTGCCAGCAATGGACCTCGGACACGACCCAAGGCCCCGATGCGTCAGTATAACGTAGGTAGTCCATTCGAAAGAATCGCCATTGACATCGCCGGCCCGTTCCCCGTATCAGATCACGGAAATAAATACATCCTTGTGGCAATGGACTATTTCAGCAAGTGGGCCGAAGCCTATGCCCTGCTTAACCAGGAAGCCATCACCGTCGCGGACGTCTTGGTGAAAGAGTGGATATGTCGATTCGGCGTTCCCTTGGAGCTGCACTCGGACCAAGGCAGAAATTTTGAATCCAATTTTTTCTAAGACATGTGCCAGATGCTGAACATCCGAAAGACGAGAACCACAGCTCTACATCCAGAGTCCGATGGAATGGTTGAGAGGATGAACAGGACTATCAATCGCCACTTGTCCAAGGTAGTCTCTGACCATCAAAAAGACTGGGACCAGTATCTCCATTTGTTCCTGATGGCCTACCGTTCCGCAGTACACGAGTCGACCGGCCAAACCCCTGCAAGTATCATAATGGGCCGAGAGCTGCGACTTCCCTGTGACCTAAAGTTTGGGATGCAACCAGGACAGGATACCGCGGGAGAGGACTACGTCAGCAAACTCCGGCAGCGAATGGAGGACATCCACGAACGAGTCCGTTTGAACATCCAGAGTGCCAGCGACCGAATGAAAGCGACTTATGACATCAATGCCAATGCTGGAGGATTTCAGGTTGGTGACCTAGTTTGGCTGTACAACCCGATGCGTCGCCGTGGCCTGTCACCAAAATTACGGAATTCATGGGAAGGTCCGTACAAGATCGTCAAGAGGATAAATGACCTGCTTTACCGAATCCATAAACCACCCAGAGATAAACCCGGGGTCGTGCATTTCAACAGGTTGGCTCCTTACGCTGGGAACCATGACCAAGTCCGCACCCTCAGACCACCAGAGGATGCGATGACGTTCCAGAAATTCATGTCCTTATACTCAAATGGACAGAAAGTGTCACACGGGGTAACTCGAGAGGAGTCACGGGACCTTTTCAAAGTGCCAGTCGATTACGCCCTAGCACACTGCATCGCAGAAGATCTTTGAATGTCCAGGGGCATCGCTGTAGTGTTCTCCAAGAAATTTGGTCAACTCCAAACACTACGGAAACAGAATCCAGAAATTGGAGGTGTGCTACAGCTGAAGAAGGGCCAGAGGAACATCTACTACCTGGTGACCAAGAAGCGTTCTCAAGATAAACCATCCTATGAAGATGTCTGGAGGAGCCTCACCCAACTAAGAGATACGATGGTGAACCAGAATCTGGTGGACTTGGCAATCCCAAAATTATCCTGTGGAATTGATGGGCTGGATTGGAGAGTTATAAGAAGTATGTTGGAAACGATATTCCGATCCAGCGGCATCCAGATTTTGGTTTGTTGTAATCCTATTCCACGACCTAACATGAAGACTGTGGAGTGTTATTTTCATCGAACTTCACGATGCAGATATGGGGAATCCTGCAAATATCGACACACTCCAAGGATGACATTTCGGGACGAAATATCTCTAAGAAGGGGGCAATGTGGCGAAGCTGCGGGCGATGCCGGACCTGAACTCTCACGTATAGCTAGCGAACAACCGCAGGAGACTATCGATGCGCTTGCACCGAGAAGAATCTGGGCGCTTTGGTGAGTCTGGGCGATTCGAAGGAAAATTCTGGAGCATTCAGAGAAGTCAACGTCGGATATAAAAAGAACTACGCAGCGGGCAGTCGGACAGTCAGTGAAGTGAAAGTCGAATATAAATACTAGAGTGATTGTTATGTGAATCATTGTATTTCGTTAAATAAATTATTTTAGTCAGTTAATTGGAGTATAAATCTACTACAATATATAACTTTATTATTCGTTATAACATGCAAAATATATGCGTGACAAATACTCAACGAATCTGACAAAACTACTGTAAACAAACAACTTTTTTTTTTTAATCACTATGTAGAATAAAAGACCATCATTCAATTATTTTGTAGCTCAACTTAACATTTTTAAAATATTTACCCATATTGGACCAATATCATTTTTTCATTTACAATACATTTATATTGGCCCAATAAGGAACCAAGATTCAGCCAATATGATGTGCTACCTGGGATCCATTACAACATTTAACTTTCCTCCATTTTTGAGGACAAGAATGCAGGTTTCGTCTTTTTGCATTAGGCGCATTCCTAGCAATTTGGAATTCGATATATTCAAATGGATTTATCTTACATTTATGTTTATTGAAGTAAAGTTCCTGAGAGTTTTCGCAGTTGGATTCCACATCACTTCAACCGTGTACACTTCATACTCCTCGCCTTTTTCTTTACGCATATTCCATGCACAATCTTTGAGAATTTCTGCGTTCATGAGAGGTGGGGTAGTCGCACAAAATTCGTATTTCTTCTGCTGACAAAAAGCCATAAACTGTCTCTAGGCAGACTCTTTACTCTTCACGGTTTCGTGTGGAATGGATTCGCTTATATATTGTAATATATTTATAGTCCAATTTACTCTAAAATAATTTATTTAACGAAAAACAATGATACAATAACACAAAACTCTAATTTCATAACAATCACGGAACTAGGTATTTATATTCGACTTTCACTTCACTGGCTGTCCGACTGTCCGCTGCGTAGTTCTTTTTATATCCGACGTTGACTTCTCTGAATGCTCCAGAATTTTCCTTCGAATCGCACAGACTCACCAAGCCGTCCAGATTCTTCTCGGTGCAAGCGCATCGACAGTCTCCCGCGGTTGGTCGCTAGCTATACGTGAGAGTTCAGGTCCGGCATCGCCCGCAGCTTCACCACATTGCCCCCTTCTTAGAGATATTTCGTCCCGAAATGTCATCCTAGGAGTGTGTCGATATTTGCAGGATTCCCCATATCTGCATCGTGAAGTTCGATGAAAATAACACTCCACAGTCTTCATGTTAGATCGTGGAATAGGATTATAACAAACCAAAATCTGGATGCCGCTGGATAGGAATATCGTCTCTAACATACTTCTTATAACTCTCCAATCCAGCCCATCAATACCACAGGATAATTTTGGGATTGCCAAGTCCACCAGATTCTGGTCCACCATCGTATCTCTTAGTTGGGTGAGGCTCCTCCAGACATCTTCATAGGACGGTTTGTCTTGGGAGTGCTTCTTGGTCACCAAGTAGTAGATGTTCCTCTGGCCCTTCTTCAGCTGTAGCACACCTTCAATTTCTGGATTCTGTTTCCGTAGTGTTTGGAGTTGGCCAAATTTCTTGGAGAACACTACAGCGATGCCCCTGGACATTCGAAGATCTTCTGCGACGCAGTGTGCTAGGGCGTAATCGACTGGCACTTTGAAAAGGTCCCGTGGCTCCTCTCGAGTTACCCCGTGTGACACTTTTTGTCCATTTGAGTATAAGGACATGAATTTCTGGAACGTCATCGCATCCTCTGGTGGTCTGAGGGTGCGGACTTGGTCATGATTTCCAGCATAAGAGGCCAACCTATTGAAATGAACGACCCTGGGTTTACCTCTGGGTGGCTTGTGGATTCGGTAAAGCAGGTCGTTTATCCTCTTGATGATCTTGTACGGACCTTCCCATGAATTCCGTAATTTCGGTGACAGGCCCCGGCGACGCATCGGGTTGTACAGCCAAACTAGGTAACCAACCTGAAATCCTCCAGTATCGGCATTGATGTCATAAGTCGCTTTCATTCGGTCGCTGGCACTCTGGATGTTCAACCGGACTCGTCCGTGGATGTCTTCCATTCGCTGACGGAGTTTGCTGATGTAGTCCTCTCCCGCGGTATCCTGTCCTGGTGGCGTCCCAAACTTTAGGTAACAGGGAAGTCGCAGCTCTCGGCCCATTATGATACTAGCAGGGGTTTGGCCGGTCGACTCGTGTACTGCGGTACGGTAGGCCATCAGGAACAAATGAAGATACTGGTCCCAGTCTCTTTGATGGTCAGAGACTACCTTGGACAAGTGGCGATTGATAGTCCTGTTCATCCGCTCAACCATTCCATCGGACTGTGGATGTAGAGCTGTGGTTCTCGTCTTGCGGATGTTCAGCAGTTGGCAGATTTCTTGGAACAGGTTGGATTCGAAATTTCTGCCTTGGTCCGAGTGCAGCTCCAAGGGGACACCGAATCGACATATCCACTCTTTCACCAAGAAGTCCGCAACGGTGATGGCTTCCTGGTTGGGCAGGGCATAGGCTTCGGCCCACTTGCTGAAATAGTCCATTGCCACAAGGATGTATTTATTTCCGTGATCTGATACGGGGAACGGGCCGGCGATGTCAATGGCGATTCTTTCGAATGGACTACCTACGTTATACTGACGCATCGGGGCCTTGGGTCGTGTCCGAGGTCCATTGCTGGCAGCGCAAACAGCACACTTTCTGCACCAGTCATTGACATCAACTTGACAATTGACCCAGTAAAACCGTTGCCTTCCTTTCTGCAGCGTCTTCGGCACACCCAGATGTCCTCCAGCAACTCCATCATGGATCTCTCGGAGTACTTCCTGCCTTCTGTTCTTGGGCACCACTATCTGACGTCTGTCTTTTCCACCATCTTCGGACTCCAATACACGTTTCAGGACCCCATTGTCCAGGTAAGGGAATTCCATTGGGCCCAGTAGGATTTGACTGCTGGGGAATATCTTGCGATTTCCTGCCATGTCGGTCTTTGATTACTCTTTTTCCAGCCGACGACTAAACCAAGATCTGGATCGTTTTTTTGGTCTTTCTGGACCTGGATGTCATTCCAGTTGTTGTCAACTGCCGTGGTTCTACAAATCGCTGCTTGCTTCTCTTCTGCTCGTCGGCAGTGTGAGCAGTCGTCTGAGCATGGTCTCCTTGACAGAGCATCTGCGTTCTTGTGGCCACTCCCTGCTCGATGTTCGATCTCGAAGTCGAATTCTTGGAGTCTTTCGATCCAACGTGCTACTTGGCCCTCGGGGTTTTTGAACTGTAGAAGCCACTTAAGGGCTGCGTGGTCGGTTCTTAACAGGAATCTTCTCCCGTACACGTATTTATAAAAGTGTTCTACTCCCTTGACAACAGCCAACAGTTCTCGTCTGGTGACACAGTAGTTACGCTCCGGTTTACTGAGAGTTTTACTGAAGTAACCGATGACCTCCTCTTGCCCATCCTGGATCTGGGACAAGACAGCTCAAAGTCCCACGTTGCTGGCATCCGTGTCCAAAATGAATTTTCCACTCGGAAGGGGATAACTTAGAATCGGTGCATTGATCAATGCCCCCTTCAGCGTCCTGAACGAGTCTTGGCATTCTTCGGACCATTGGAATTTTGTTTGACCTTCCGTGAGCCTGGTCAGTGGTTTAGCGATGTTGGCAAACCCCAGCACATATCGGCGATAGTATGTGCACAAACCAAGTAAACTACGTAGTTGGTGTATGTCTTTCGGGATAGGCCACTCCTTCACTGCTTTAATCTTCTCGTCATCCACTGCTACTCCGCGCCCAGAGACAACATGGCCAAGGTAACGTACTTCTTTTTGGAACAGGTGGCATTTCTTGGGGATCAGCTTCAATCCAGAGTTTCTCAGTCGCAGGAATACCTCCTCCAGGTTTTTAAGGTGGTCTTCGAACGATTTGCCAACTACAATGATGTCATCGAGATATACCAGACACGTCCTCCATGAGAGTCCTTTCAGAACCGTCTCCATTAATCTCTCGAATGTTGCTGTAGCATTACAAAGTCCGAATGGCATGACGGTGAAATGCCACAGTCCTGAGCCGATGGTGAAGGCTGTCTTTTCTCTATCTTCTGGAGCCAGTTCTACCTGCCAGTATCCACTCTTCAGATCGAGGGTAGAGAAAATCGTGGAGCCGGCCAACGTGTCTAGGGTGTCATCTATTCTCGGAAGAGGGTAACTGTCTTTCTTCGTCACGTTGTTCAGTTGACGATAGTCTACGCAAAAACGTGTTGATCCATCTTTCTTCTTCACCAGAACGACTGGAGAGGACCATGGACTGTCGGACGGTTCAATAACTCTATCTTTCGCCATATCACTGACTATTTTGTCAGCCTCTTCCTTCTTGACAAGAGAAAGTCTTCTAGCTGATTGTCGGATTGGTCGAGCGTCCCCAGTATCAATTTTATGCTGAACTACATTCGTTCGGCCCCCTTTTCCTTGTCCGGTATCGAAGATGTCTTGGTACTTCTTGACTAATTCTCTCAATCTGGGCTGTTGGGCTGGTTTAATGCCCTTGGAAGAGAGGGTAACCAATTTTTCCAGTTCCGCTGTCAGGTTGCTGTCTTGACTAACAGTACTGTGTACACTTCTGATCACAGAGGAAATTGATGAGCAGTGCCCCAAAACAGTTCCTTTCTTCTAAGTCACTGGGTAATAATTGACATTCATTACCCTTACTGGCACAATTTTATCAGCACGCAACAAAGTCTTGCCTAGTGCAATCCCTCGTCCAATTTTCCCATCATGAAGTTTGGGCTCGAACATAACCACGCTTCCATTGCTCGCACCTCCATCCAAGCGAGCCTCCAGTATGGTCTCAGCCCTCTCGGGTACACTCACATCTTTAGCCAGCAGAACACGAATAATCTCTCCACTTCTTCCATGTAGCACCAGCTCTTCTCCGTTCACACGTAGGACGCCCTCTTTGAAGTTCAATTCAAACCCTTTGGAATTCATGATGTCCATTCCAATAATTGCATCGTCCTCAATGTCAGCTACTAATGCCCTATGTTTCACTTTTGTGTTGCCTAAAATCAGTTCAATCATGTACAGTGGCAGGCTCTCCTGTTGCTGTGCGTAGCTTCCAGGATGATGGTTCCATTCTCTTTGGTGTTTTAGTGAAAGCAGGTCCAAGGATTGTCCTAGTCGCACCTGTATCTAGCAGCATGATGCAAGGCTCGTTGTTGATGTGACCGTCTACAAAGACACCATTGTTTTGACGTTGAAGGATAGCGACATATGCATTGTTAACGGGGGCTTGCTGGATACAGGTCGACGATTGCCCCTCCTCATCGACCTTCTTTAGTTTTCCTGCATCGGTGTCGATTCTGAGAATGTTGGACATTTGTTGCGCACATGCCCAATTTTGCCGCAATTCCAGCATCTTATCTGTCTTCTCTCAGGCAACATTTCCTTCACCACCTTCCTTATGGCAGCTTCCAGTTGGACGAGCTAGTGTCAATGCTTGTCTGGTTTCCTGGTCACGAAGTCCATCTAAGAATGCCTGAACTGCTAGTCGTTCCATTACCTTTTCCGGTGTGGCTGGGTATGCAAGGTGAACCAAACGTGCAATGTCTGCTTCAAATTCCTGTAGGGACTCGCTTGATTTCTGGCAGTGGTTCTTGAGCTGTGAGTGGTATACATGTTCTAGATGGGTCTGTCCATACCGTAATTCGAGATGTTTAATCAGCTGCTCGTAGTCCTCTTGTTCTTGAGCCGTGAGGGTTTGTAAAATATTCGTTGCTTCTCCACGCAAGGCCAGTGTTAATGCCACAGCTCTTTCTCCTGCATTCCATCCATTTGCTTTTGCTGCAGCTTCAAATTGTCGGCGGTAATTTGCCCATGGTGTTTTTCCATCGAACTGAGGTGGTTTCATGGAGAGCTTTCCTGTTTCAGAACTAATCTTCACATCTTTCAAACCCTTCTGAACATCATCCAAGTTCAAACTCAGTTCCAGCATTGAATTTTCATTGGCAGATTCTGTGATGTGGGTAGTGTCAATCTGGTTTTCCAATTTGCTGATTTTCTCCTTTATTTTGTTAATTTCCGCCTCGAGTCCGCCTTTGATTTCGTCACTAATTGTTTCCTTCAATTTTCCCATCTCTTCTTCAATTTCATCTTTGATTTTCTCCATCTCTGTCTCGACAGTCCCTATTCTTCCTTCCAGTCGATTCGCCATGCCACAAAGTTCTTCTTTCATGTTATTCGAATTTTCTAGAAGTTTCTCTTGAAGTTCTTCCTTCAAACTATTCGAATTTTCTAGCAGCTTTGCTTCCAAATTCTTCGAACTTTCTTGAAATTCTTCTTTCAGACTATTCGAATTTTCTAGCAGCTTTTCTTCCAGATTTTTAGAACTTTCTTGAAGTTTTTCTTGAAGTTTTTCTTCCAGATTATTCGAATTTTCTAGCAGCTTTTCTTCCAGAATTTTCGAATTTTCCAAAAGTTTTTCTTGAAGTTTTTCTTGCAGACTTTTCGAATTTTCTTGAAGTTCTTCTTTCAAAGTACTCATTATGGAAGTCATATCCATTCCAGAAACTTCGAATAAAAATGTTTCTGGATCCTCGCCCTCCTGGATTAATCCCTCAGAAAGTCTTGCCTGAAGCACGGCCTTTTTACCACTAGTATCAAGTTCCCTCTCCTCCAGTTCTTGCTTCAATTCCGCAACATTCAATTCAACCAGGCGAACTTTCCTTGAACACATTTTGTCTTAGTCTATGTCTCACAGTCTATTTCACGGGTCACCAGTCTATTATTATTATTATTGTCTATCTCACACAGTCTATTTCCCGGACACTAGTCTATTACTATTATTATTGTCTATTTCACACAGTCTATTCCACGGCCACCAGTTTATTATTATTATTATTGTCTATTTCACACGCGAAAATAATTGTCCGAAATACACAAATTTTCTACTTTCACGAACACCCTGTATTAAAAAATCCCACTTCTGACACCAAATGTAATATATTTATAGTCCAATTTACTCTAAAATAATTTATTTAACGAAAAACAATGATACAATAACACAAAACTCTAATTTCATAACAATCACGGAACTAGGTATTTATATTCGACTTTCACTTCACTGACTGTCCAACTGTCCGCTGCGTAGTTCTTTTTATATCCGACGTTGACTTCTCTGAATGCTCCAGAATTTTCCTTCGAATCGCCCAGACTCACCAAGCCGTCCAGATTCTTCTCGGTGCAAGCGCATCGACAGTCTCCCGCGGTTGGTCGCTAGCTATACGTGAGAGTTCAGGTCCGGCATCGCCCGCAGCTTCGCCACAATATGAATCACTCCTTCAGCGTAAACATGGCAAACCTTTTCTATCTCAACAACGACAACCGTCGCTGCGACCACAGTCTCAAACTAAAACGTGAAAACTTCCACACAAGTGGACGTCAACACTTCCTACCCAATAGGGTATTCCAGTATCAACGCATTCAAGAAAAGATAATATGACAAATTTTGTGATGTGTATCTATAAACCCTCATTTTATTTCACTTAGAATTTGTATTTTGTTTTTCTTCTATTAGTATTGGGCATAACAGGATATCCTCTGCCCTCATTGCTATGTTCAATAATAATAATATGCAATAATTTCTGTCATAGAAGATAACCCAAAACGAGACATTCCAATTTTGAGCGACGAAGTAATGTCAAACTTTGACACTTATACAAACAGAAGAGAGCTTTGTTTACATGAATAGGCGTGTTCACCTAAATATCTGCTTGTTTACCTAAATAGCTGCTCATATCACACATCATATGACTTCAATCATGAAATTTCATTAGTGCATCAATGTGTGAATGAAATAATCGTAGGTTATATCCCAAGACCATGACAAATAGCCGATTATTATTTTCTCCATAATTCTATCCATTTTAACTATTCAATAAGACCATAATATGAACATCCATAATCTGAATAGCTCCCGAAAGTTAGCTGGAGGGAGTTATTCTTTGATTATCAATGTATAGTCAAAATACAAGTTATTTGAGATGAATTAAAGAAAATGATAGTCTCTATTTGTCATGGTTTAGTGATATTTAGGAAGATTATTTCATGAACAGCATCAAATCATTTATACCGTTCAAAAGTTAACAGGGGGGGGACTAAAAAAAGCCGCACAGTATAGTCGTTCATATTCGTTTCAACATTCAACTTTCCAAATTTTTTTGAAGACAAGAATGCAGGATTCTATTTTTTGCATTACGCGCATTCCAAGCACTTTGGAATTCGATATCTTCGAATGGATACCGTACGTTTATGTTTATTGAAGTAAAATTCCTGGAGAGTTTACGCAGTTGAATTCCACATCACTTTAACAGTGTACTCTTTATATTCCTCGCTATTTTCTTAACGCATATTCCATGCCCAATCTTTGAGGATTTCGGCGATCATAAGAGTTGGGGTAGCCGCACAAAATTCATATTTCTTCTGCTGACAAAAAGACTTAAATTTTCTCCAGGCAGACTCTTTACTCTTCACGGTATTTTCTAGGATGGATTCGCTTGAAATCAATATCTGTCATAGAAGATAACCCAAAACGAGAAATTTCAATTTTGAGCGAAGTTATGTCAAACTTTGACACTTATACAAACAAAACATAGCTTTGTTTACATGAATAGCCGTGTTTACCTTAATATCCGCTTGTTTACCTGAATAGCCGCACAATATCACACATCATGTGACTTCAATCATGGAATTTCAGGTGTAGCAATGTGCGAATGAAATAATCTCTTTCATAATATAATAATAATAGCGCTTATTTTGAAAGAACCTCACACCGTGTCAATGGGAAATTAACAATTTTATCGAATTTTTCACAAATTGTAGAACTAGAGATGCGGATAAAATGTGTCCATTGCACCACAGCTCCAAATTCAACGAATTATATTATACAGGGTGCTGTAGTTAACTTTTCTAAAATTTCAAATGGCCATTGAGAAGAAATTTTTTTGAACATATAAACCAATTCAACGATTCCGCATACAGTCATATGGCCTATACCAACCCACTATAGATTGCACATACCCAGGATATGCAGAGTGGGTCTAATACTAACAAGTTTTGTAGTGATTTCTAAAAAATTGAGAGGTGGAATTTCATTCATTTCCAATTATTTCTAAGGTACCAAGATCAAATCCAATTCATGAAGTTAGCATCTCCTGAATCAGACGGACATTCTCATACTTCTCATGAAGCCGCACCCGTCCTGCTTCTCGATACATCCAAACTCCCGAAATTCCGGATAACTTGGTGATAAACTTTCATGATGAAAGTATATTCTGCATATACACAAAACATACAGGGTCTATAAAAAATAGTGGCCCTTGCCTTTCTTTGAAGTAGTTAGACTTGAGTTGCCTTTTTTTTGTACATTTCCTTAAACACATCCGTTCGACACAAATATTCAAAAAATTTGCGAACAATTTATCGTGAAATGTTATTTAAATAATTTGTATAATAGTGTATTATTCAACAAGCGTATAATGATGGCTATTACCCGCGAAGATGGAATTGCAACACGAGCCGAAGGCGAGTGCTGTAACATCTGAGTGGGTAATTGCCATTATACGCGTGTTGAATACTATACTTTATCCACTACTATATAAATAATTTGATTAAATTGGAAAGTTCTGAGCTGAAAATTACGTTATTGTAAGAATACCTTTGTCATTAGATAGGTATGATCTGGTACTTCTTTTATAAATTTACTGACTTCTTCGGGAGTGAAGGTTTTAGATTTTTTCGGTTGATCGCCCTCGGACTGACGTTTTAAAAATGCTTGCAACTTCATGTAGGTCTCTAGATGGATACTATGGTAAATATTCAATGTACTCTTCAGCATATAATAATATGCCCACAATGATGATGACTTGTATTTTTTAGGAAGTTCAACAAAATACACTAGGATAACATTTTCAGAAAAAGACGATGTTTTTTGTGCCAGTTGCCAATCCATAAAACTTTTGTACTCCGCATCATATTTACCTTGTGTCTTGTTAGGTAGGATATTTTCTATAGCGCTAGCCGCTAATTTTAAAATGTTTGTCGGTATACAAGACATCTTCTAAATCAGATTCACTACTACATTTCTCTTACCGGAGATAAGAATATTCAGAACAAATAACTAACAATCCGTCTGACAGTATATCTACAAATACAGTGAAAAGTAAATTTACAAATTGTCAAATTTGACGCAACGATTGAGTAATATTATTCCATCGAACTGTCATTATTATTCAATTCTATATGGTAATGCATGGCATTACTTGATAAAAATCGCATATTTAACAGATTATCATTTAATAGTTGTGGATAAATAAATATTTACTACAAGTAGTAGCATACCTTGAGAGACGAAGGTAGAATATCGTAAAAAATAAAATAAAAATATTGCATCACAATATAAAATAACTAACGAAATATATTCAAGTTTTATTACAAAAGGCGTTTCGTACCCGTACAATTTAAACATTCCTCAGATGCTTCATTTTCAGATTCTGGATGTTTGTGGAATTTCAGGATGAACCATAACATCTGTATTCATATACTTGAATTATGCAAGAGTTCTGTTGAATTATGTAGAAAATATTGAAGGAAACTAACAAACAATTTCGAGTGTATGGAATTAGGAATAATTAAATTGGTTGTTGTTATGCCAATGTCATACACTCTGCATAGGTACGAAACGTCTTTTTCAATAAAATATGAGTAAATTTCGTTACTAATTATTCATTGAAATTGAATTTTTCATAAACATATTACTTTTGTTCGGAATCTGTTTTAAGTTAGATCGTTTGTGTTTCAATTCACGGCATCCTCTATGTAAAATTAAATTTATTCGATTTGTGAATTGAATTGAAACGAATCGAATCGAATCGAATCGAATCGAATCGAATCGAATCGAATCGAATCGAATCGAATCGAGTCGAGTCGAGTCGAGTCGAGTCGAGTCGAGTCGAGTCGAGTCGAATCGAATCGAATCGAATCGAATCGAATCGAATCGAATCGAATCGAATCGAATCGAATCGAATCGAATCGAATCGAATCGAATCGAATCGAATCGAATCGAATCGAATCGAATCGAATCGAATCGAATCGAATCGAATCGAATCGAATCGAATCGAATCGAATCGAATCGAATCGAATCGAATCGAATCGAATCGAATCGAATCGAATCGAATCGAATCGAATCGAATCGAATCGAATCGAATCGAATCGAATCGAATCGAATCGAATCGAATCGAATCGAATCGAATCGAATCGAATCGAATCGAATCGAATCGAATCGAATCGAATCGAATCGAATCGAATCGAATCGAATCGAATCGAATCGAATCGAATCGAATCGAATCGAATCGAATCGAATCGAATCGAATCGAATCGAATCGAATCGAATCGAATCGAATCGAATCGAATCGAATCGAATCGAATCGAATCGAATCGAATCGAATCGAATCGAATCGAATCGAATCGAATCGAATCGAATCGAATCGAATCGAATCGAATCGAATCGAATCGAATCGAATCGAATCGAATCGAATCGAATCGAATCGAATCGAATCGAATCGAATCGAATCGAATCGAATCGAATCGAATCGAATCGAATCGAATCGAATCGAATCGAATCGAATCGAATCGAATCGAATCGAATCGAATCGAATCGAATCGAATCGAATCGAATCGAATCGAATCGAATCGAATCGAATCGAATCGAATCGAATCGAATCGAATCGAATCGAATCGAATCGAATCGAATCGAATCGAATCGAATCGAATCGAATCGAATCGAATCGAATCGAATCGAATCGAATCGAATCGAATCGAATCGAATCGAATCGAATCGAATCGAATCGAATCGAATCGAATCGAATCGAATCGAATCGAATCGAATCGAATCGAATCGAATCGAATCGAATCGAATCGAATCGAATCGAATCGAATCGAATCGAATCGAATCGAATCGAATCGAATCGAATCGAATCGAATCGAATCGAATCGAATCGAATCGAATCGAATCGAATCGAATCGAATCGAATCGAATCGAATCGAATCGAATCGAATCGAATCGAATCGAATCGAATCGAATCGAATCGAATCGAATCGAATCGAATCGAATCGAATCGAATCGAATCGAATCGAATCGAATCGAATCGAATCGAATCGAATCGAATCGAATCGAATCGAATCGAATCGAATCGAATCGAATCGAATCGAATCGAATCGAATCGAATCGAATCGAATCGAATCGAATCGAATCGAATCGAATCGAATCGAATCGAATCGAATCGAATCGAATCGAATCGAATCGAATCGAATCGAATCGAATCGAATCGAATCGAATCGAATCGAATCGAATCGAATCGAATCGAATCGAATCGAATCGAATCGAATCGAATCGAATCGAATCGAATCGAATCGAATCGAATCGAATCGAATCGAATCGAATCGAATCGAATCGAATCGAATCGAATCGAATCGAATCGAATCGAATCGAATCGAATCGAATCGAATCGAATCGAATCGAATCGAATCGAATCGAATCGAATCGAATCGAATCGAATCGAATCGAATCGAATCGAATCGAATCGAATCGAATCGAATCGAATCGAATCGAATCGAATCGAATCGAATCGAATCGAATCGAATCGAATCGAATCGAATCGAATCGAATCGAATCGAATCGAATCGAATCGAATCGAATCGAATCGAATCGAATCGAATCGAATCGAATCGAATCGAATCGAATCGAATCGAATCGAATCGAATCGAATCGAATCGAATCGAATCGAATCGAATCGAATCGAATCGAATCGAATCGAATCGAATCGAATCGAATCGAATCGAATCGAATCGAATCGAATCGAATCGAATCGAATCGAATCGAATCGAATCGAATCGAATCGAATCGAATCGAATCGAATCGAATCGAATCGAATCGAATCGAATCGAATCGAATCGAATCGAATCGAATCGAATCGAATCGAATCGAATCGAATCGAATCGAATCGAATCGAATCGAATCGAATCGAATCGAATCGAATCGAATCGAATCGAATCGAATCGAATCGAATCGAATCGAATCGAATCGAATCGAATCGAATCGAATCGAATCGAATCGAATCGAATCGAATCGAATCGAATCGAATCGAATCGAATCGAATCGAATCGAATCGAATCGAATCGAATCGAATCGAATCGAATCGAATCGAATCGAATCGAATCGAATCGAATCGAATCGAATCGAATCGAATCGAATCGAATCGAATCGAATCGAATCGAATCGAATCGAATCGAATCGAATCGAATCGAATCGAATCGAATCGAATCGAATCGAATCGAATCGAATGAAATTAAATTAAATTAAATTAAATTAAATTAAATTAAATTAAATTAAATTAAATTAAATTAAATTAATCAACGACAGATATGAAGTTGAAGATCTGCGAGAACAATCCAAACAATTACGTTGCGTAGCATCTGCAGACCACCGAAAACGATGGGTAACGTTCCAAGACGATGAAAAGTGAGTAAAGAGATATCTCTGGCCAAGGGGCTTAACTATTTGGTACAAAGGCCAAATAGATTTTAGATCGAAGGACCTAATGAGACCGAATGGGTTTCGGAGATCGACGGATCTCAGGTCGAAGGACCTTATGAAACCACACTGGTTCAAGAGATCGACGGATCTCAGGTCGGAGAACCAAACAGAACCAGACGGGTTTCCGGGGTTAACTGCTGTTGTGTTTTGTAATCTAAGTATTCATGACTATGTGTATTTCTGTTGTTTCTATATGAAAAAAATATTTTGTTTATACTACTGAAACTATATATAAAAACTGTCATTTGGAAAAAGGAGAAGGTATAATTCTTTCCAACTGAAATTATCGAAACGTTATGGCACCAGGTGATGCAAATCAATTGAATATGTCGGCAATTGATGATAAGTTTGGGATCGAACAATTTCATGGAGACAATTTCAGTATCAGGAAATTCAGAGTTAGAATCATTTTGCAAGAACATGGTATTCTTGGATAGAGAACAAGGGAAAATATTTTTGCAACGAAACAACAAAGACAAATCCATCATTATTCAATGTGTGGCAGACTCACATTTGGAATATGTGAGAGAACGAATGACGGCAAAAGAAAAATGGAATAGATTAACATCGACATTCGAAAGAATAGGAGTTTCAAGTCGACTGTTTTTCCTGAAGAGACTGTTGACAATGAAGTACAGCGAGAAAGAGTCCATGGAGAGTAACATCGTGGAATTTGATGATATTGTTAGAAAATTCAAATCTTCAGGAGGAAACGTTGATGAGAAAACTCTATCCTGTATATTGTTATTGAGTTAGCCTGAATCATATAATAATGTTGTGGTAGCTGCTATTGAGACACTGTCATCCGAAAAAGTCACTATTAATTTTGTGAAAAGTAGATTTTTGGATAAAGAAACAAAAATAAGGCATATTTGTGAACAGCCGTGGAATGCTAATGATGGTGCTGCATTTGGTTCAAAATTACGTGAAAAACCACAAATCTGATATTTTGGAAGCAATCAAATCGGACACGTTCAATACAACTGTCCCTATAAGAAATTCAAGTAATCGTACCAAAAAAGACATAATGCAAATATGTCAAATGAATGTCAAAGTCGAAGTGGTCATGAGCAAAACTTCAATAGTACTGATACTGATGTTGTAGCATTCATGGTGAATGATTCCGGTTCTATGTTCATCGCTAATTCTTCATTGGAAATGGTCTGGTATTTAGATTCAGGAGCATCAGACCACTTGACGAATGATTACTGTGTTTTGAAAGATGTGAAGAAGTTGGAGAGACCAATGGATATTGGTGTTGCGAAAGCAGGCGAAGATTCAGAAGGAACTCATGTTGGTAATATCAAGGTATCCAGTAACACCAACGGAAGAATTTTGACACATTTTTTGATGAATGTCATCTACGTGCCAAATCAATAACAAAATTTATTGTTCGCCGGCAGAATCGAGAGAAAAGGATTCATTTGAGATACAATATCATGATGAGCAGATGTTAATTTTGATTGGTAATGAAATATTGGTAAAAGGTTATCGAAAAGGAACTCTTTATTGAGTAATTTTTGACGTGAGTACAAAATTGTCAAAATTATCACTTCAGAAAATCAAAATATGTTATAAGGAAGATTAGGTCATTAAAATTTTGATTTTTGTATGAAATAACATAACTCTGCTGATGGTATGATTTTTGATAGAGTTGAGAAGCCAAATAAATGTGAGATTTGTATATTAGCCAAACAACATGAGTTCGACTAACACCAAGACAAAATACCCTTTGGAAGTTATTTATACTGATGTTCGCGGCCCTGTGAGTCCTAGAACTTGATATAATAAAAGGTATTTTGTTACTTTTATGGACGATTTCAAACATTTTCGTGTTGTTTATTTATTGACATCAAAATCTAAAGTTTTCCATCATTTAAAAAATTTTGAAGCAATGGCAAAAGTTTATAGACTACAAGCCCATATAACGATTTTGGGGGGTCATTTTATACAGCATGAAACATATTCAGAACGATGCTGCTATATGAAAAAATAACTTTAGGCAATTTGCCGTCAATTCTTGGTGGGACAAATGACTGTAATAATAATAATAGTAATTTTTCATCTGAAGATGTGCTCTACCGACAAAATATTCTTGTAGGGCATTCCTCACGTTGGTGGATTATGAAATAATAATCTCATAGAACCTACTGCCGTACAAAAATAATGAAACCAAAATCCACGATTTATTTTTTGTTTTTCGGAAATTGAAAAATTTTCCTGGCTTTCGGTTCCATTATTTTTGTACGGCAGTAGGTTCTAGGAGACTATTATTTCATAATCCACCAAAGTGAGAAATGCCGTACAAGAATATTTTGTCGGAAGAGCCGATGAAAAATTACTATTATTAATATTACAGTCATTTGTCCCACCAAGAATTGACGGCATAGTGCCAAAGGTTATTTTTTCATATAGCAGCATCGTTCTGAATATGTTTCATGCTGTATAAAATGAACCTCCAAAATGGGCTTGTAGTCTATTATTTGAATAAACCTGCCATGAATATCAGTTGTGATAACGGAAGAGACTATTTTTAGAATGAATTTAGAAATTATTGTTCTGAAAATGGGATTCAAATTCAGTATACAATTCCTAACAGACCTGAAATGGGTAAAGGTGAGCTTATCGGGCTCATTTTCGAAACAAAAAGAAAAGTGGTGTTACTTACGTAGTTTTATCTCCTGAACATGAATCCAAAAGAATTTCGTAGGGATTTTTTATACTTTTCGAATTATGTCCGTTTGAATCTTGAAAATCGACCATTTTCAAACACGATTTTTTTGGTAAAAATCGCAGAAAATACCTCCTTCTTTTTGTCGACACTTTTTTAATTCCCTAATCAACTCTTATTTCACAATTACAAGCACCAAAACCAAACGTTTTACGGAAAAAATAAACCTTCTTATTTTTCACTATTCTTAACCTCACTCTTCATTGACGTTCGTTCTAGAGATGTGGGAAGGGTTGTGTATAATTTATAAGAAAGTTTACTTTTTGTGTAAAACGTTTGGTTTTAGTGCTTGTAATTGTGAAATATGAGTTGATTATGGTCTGAAAAAGTGTCAACAAAAAGAAGAAGGCATTTTCTTCCATTTTTTACAGAAAAAATCGTGTTTGAAAATGGTCAATTTTCAAGATTCAAAGGGTCATAACTCGAAAAGTGTAAGAGACCCCTACGAAATTCTTTTGGATTCGTGTTCAGGAGATAAAACTACTTGAGTAACACCAATTTTCTTTTTGTTTCGAGAATGAGCCCGATAAGCTTACCTTTACCCTGAAATGAATGGTCGTGCAGAAATATTGAATTGAACTCTTGTGGAAAAATCAAGAGCAATGACTTTTGAATCGAGTTTATCAAAGATTTTTTGTAGTGAAACTATACGAACAGCTGCGTATTTACTTAATAGGTCGCCTACAAATGCAAATATTGATTTAAAAACCCCTAATAAAATATGGCACGGAACAGTTCCAAATTTAAATAATTTGCGAGTGTTCGGGCGTATTGTTTATCTTCATACGCCAAAACAGTTGCAAAAGGGTGAGTTTGATAAAAGAAGTTTGAAGTGTATTATGGTTGGTTATAACAATAATGGATATCGTTTGTGGAATTTGGAAGAAAAGTGTGTGAAAGTTGGAAGATATGTGATATTTGATGGAAGTTTCAACAACAACAGTTCAAGTGGTCAAGTGAATTCTTTTGAAATAGGAAAGGGTTAGCCAGTTATAGGTCCTATCACTTCAGAAATAACAGTCTTGAATGATGTACCAGAAGATATATCTCAGTTGACCAGAAATCCACATTCAATAACTGAAGAGGGAAGGACAAGTGATACGGAAGTGGGAGAAGTAGATGAAGACACAAGAAACATAATTGAAGAGAATTTTCTTGTAATGGAAGAGGCAATTAGAAACTCAGAGAAAAAACGTAGATCAAGATCACGCCAACTCCCTCCCTGGATGGAAGATTATGAAGTCATCTCGAATTATGTGATACAAAGTAATGTAATTGTTGCGTACTCTACTGAACCATTCCTGAATGATGTACCAAAATCTGTTGATGATAATAGATCGCATCTAGACAGAAAACAGTGGGAGGCTGCGATGCTGGAAGAAATGAAATCACTTCAAGAAAATAATACATGGACTCTTGTATCTAGGCAAAAGATACACAAAATTATAGCATGCAAATGGATTTTCAAAGTGAAGATTAATGAAAATAATAGTGTTGCTAGGTATAAAGCTCGATTATTAGCTAACGGATATCTTCAGCAATATGGATTGGATTACCTTGAAACATATGTCCCAGTAGCTAATATGAATACAATGAGAGTACTTTTAGCAGTGGTTAATAAAAATAATTTTTGGCTTGAACAGATGGATGTGATATTTACATGAAGCAACCAGGAGGATTTGATGTAAATGTAAATTGAAAAAATCAATTTATGGTTTAAAGCAGGCTCCCAGATGTTGATATCTACGTTTTGAAAAAGTTTTGATCTAAAACAACTTCAAGAGATGTGAATCAGATAAATGCCTTTATATGAGATTCACTCATGTTTTATATTTGCTTTTGTTTGTAGATGATATTCTCATTGCTGGAAGTTCCATCGTAGAAATAAATATGATAAAAAAAAATGTTGAATACGTTTTTTCGAATGAAAGATCTTTGAGAAATATTTTTTTAGTCCTGAAAATTCCGAGAAATAGAGAAGAGGGTATCTTGAAAATGAATCAAACTCATTATATAATCAAGGTAAAGAAAAGTCTGGAATAAGTGAATGTACCTCAGTGAGGACACCAGTGGAATTCAATTTAAAATTGAACACAGATGGAGTCCTGACTCAGAATCCATTCAAAGAAGCGATTGGCTACCCAATGTATTTGATGATTCAGTCCAGACCTGATCTGAGTTTTTCAGTAAATTATCTGAGTCGCTTCCAAGCAAATCTCACCGAAATGCAATGGAGTTGTTTGAAGCAAATATTTCGTTATTTGAAAAGTACAAAAAATTTTGATTTGGTGTATGGAAAAGAAAATTCTTCATTCTGAATGGTTATTGTAATACAGATTTTGCAAATAATTCACAGGGCCGCAAGTCAACATCGGGATATATATTTCAAGTTTTCAGTGATATAATTTCATGGCAACTGAAAAACAGACTATTGTTGCTCTCTCCTCCACTGAGGTGGAATACATATGAATGACCTCAGCTGTTGCAGAGTGTTTGTGGCTCAGAGGTTTATTGGGAGAAATGAAATTTGGAATGAACGATAAAACAGTAATTTTCGTTGATAATCAATCGTGTATAAAAATTGCACTAAGGCCAAAGAAACATCATAGACTCAAACATATCGATGTCAAGTATAATTTTATTCGCGATTCAATCAGGTCTAGTTCTGTTGATGTGGAATATGTCGAAAGTGAAAAACAGCTTGCGGATATATTTATAAAAAGTTTGACAGCTGACAGTTTTGAAAAATTTATTAAATTAATTGGTCTTGCATGGTTTGATATTCAATTCCCTCTTGATTAGCATCTGTTCAATGAAACTTAGATCAAGTATGAGTGTTGTGTTTTGTAATCTAGGTATTCATGACTATGTATATTTCTGTTTTTTTAATATAAGTATAAAAAAAAAATTGTTCAAACTACTGAAACTATTTATAGAAACTGTCATTAAAAAAAGGGAAAATTCCGTAGAAAGCATTATTCTTTTCAACTGAAATTATCAAAAATTGGTATATCTGTTTCATTTTTTCAGGTCCCTATGAAGCCTGGAGGCAGGCGAATGATCAGGGATTGTAGAATGAAAGAGATTCATCATTCATCACATTGTACATGACTTATATGAATCATTCCAATAATTATGAAAGAATAAATGTGTCTGATTCATTCTTATTATTGTGGTGTTCGTTTTAAAGTCAGTTCTGAATGGAGTTTTTTTGGGACGAGTGTGTTTTGTTATTCTCCCTACAAAACCAAATGATATTGCAAAGAACAATGAAGTAGCTTGAAATTATCGATACACTATTCAAACAATATTTAGTCATATGTCTTGTCATGTCGTAAACATTCTTCTCTTCTGCCAGAATAACATATATTTTGCAGAACAACACCAATATGATGTGAATACGAAAATCAACACAACACGTAATAATAGTATTTGCCACGTCTAGTTTTCTGCCTACGTAGCCATCCCGCCAAGATCGTTTCAGTCGTGGACGCTTAGCAGACTTTATCCGAGCTACGATCCTGGCGCACATGGAGCGCTGTACAGTACAGTACTGTTTTTAGTGACGCAAAAACAGACAGAGTTCAGTTTGAGGCCATGACAATATCAGTATGGGAATTGTAAAATAAATTCACTGGACAAAATAGTTTTTTTGTCTAACTGTATGGTACATATTTATTCCTAAGATTGTATAGAAATTATGTTTATAATTATGTTCATTATTTTATATTTTTTCGTGTTTTTATCCTGAGTATTATTTTTATTCCTTCAAGGTTCAGTTATTTTTTTCGTTAACGTGCTGTCATCCCCTGAATATGGATTCTTAATTTTGATTATGTCTTTTTGATGTACTATCCAAAGAGATGACGGTCAGCTTTGTCTATGGAGAGGAGATGTGTCATGAATGGGAAATTATCATGAAATAATTCAAATCCATATCAGCAAATGAAGAGTTTTAAGATCTCTGAACCTCAACTTCAACGTTTCAAAATTAAAACACACAGTATTCAAAATTCCATTGTTCAATTTTCCTGGTCCATGGACATCAAAATTGATATAATAACGGGATAGGGAAACACGAAGCAGCTCTAAATTCAAAAACTTCCACGGATGATAAGCATTTTCTCGCGATACACCGATACAGCTCAAATTTCTATATAAATATTAGTACAGAAAAAGGACGCCATCGCCATCATCATTAATTCAGTCATTCCTCACCTATAGTTGATTATGAGTAGTCACAAGAATTTCTCTCATCTTTCCATCTCTGGTTCTGCTGGTTACCAGAACATTGTGAGTTATCTTTATATTTATATTTATTTCAATAATTCAGTGTTCATTTCATTCTCGATTTCAATGAAAATAACTTTGTGCTGAAATGATTTCTTCAATGATTTTGATGAATGTGGATTAGAGTTCTTCGTTGCCACAATATTAATTAGCAGATACATCGGAATATCCATGAGTTTCAAACCCAAATGTTCAACTGAAATATAATCATGTTCTGATCAGAACTTTGAAGTCTGGAATGTATTTTAAACTGAATTTCCATCATCTATTCTTGATGTGGGTGAAATAGTAGTCTGTCGGAAATTTGTAATAATTTTAGCATGTACATCAGACACCTATGCGCTTATGCTCGTAAATTATGGACATACAATCCAATCCTCATACATTCAAAAATGAGTAATGCTATGTTGCGCTGCTCTGAGCACAAAAGCAGCTCGTAATTCATGAAACCCTGTAAATGTTCATCAGCGATGCCAAACAAAGAACCGATTAATGAATGTATAATGTAAACTAGCGAAGAGGTCACAAACACAATGAGGATTTCACTTTATTGAATGAAAATCAATATATGAAGACTAGGTGATGTCGCCAGAGATTGGATTGATGACCATTTTCACAGCTATTCCACTCACTTTATTGAAGAAGAAATACAGGGTAAAACTCCCAATTATTGGCACTCAGCCATCTGTTGGCACTTGATGGAAATTCCAGATTATTTTGAGTCCAGCGTTAATTGAAGGTGATCTAATAGTTTTTCATAATTTGACAACTCCGTCTAGTATTAGTGATGAAATGTATCGTATGATTCAGATTGATGGAAGACGCAGAAGAGAGCAGTATATGTTGATATTGTCGTTTATTGGGTTTTTTCACGAATAAATAGGTGGATATTGATCATTCATAGATTTGAAACACTTTTGAAAAATATGAAAACATTTATTTTACTATGAACAAATATATTATATATGAGATTAAGACAATTGGAATGAATGAAAGAATTATTGGAATAACGAATTGATGAATCTCTCCCAGACTGGTTATGGTTTTAAAAAATTATTCCAAAAAGATCTATACTTACAATAAATTCGGGTATATACATTTCAGGAACATTTTCCATGAATCTAATCTTCATTCTTCCAAACTCCCCTCATAGCCCTCACTAGCTGCAGGCACGCCAAAACTCTAAATTCGACTACCAGATCAAACTGGCTTTTTTAAAAACTCTTGATTTCTCTTTATATTGTGTTTTAAAGTTAAATAACTTCGCTCACTTACTGAATTATAAAAGGTTAGAATGTTACTCACGTATTGAATGATAATAGAATATTTTAAAATACCGTGCGTTCGATCTATTTTTGACAATATGTTGCGGGCAGGTAAGAAAAATGAGAATTTGTTAAAAACAGACCCACCCTAAAGTTACAGAAATTTGCGTTTTAAAATCACAAAATGATCTTTTGAGGAACTCGTATATGCCTTAGAGTTCATAACATATATCTAGCTATGGAAAATAGGCAAAATGAAGTGAAATTGAAAAAAAAATACATTGGGTGCCAACAATTAGAGAATATATTCGAGCTACTCCAACTGTTGTCATACTAGTGTCAACATTACGTTAAGAAATTAATTGCATTATCCATTCATTGGCATTGCTAAAATCACTTCATTTATTTAGTTAAAGGGAGAAATGGCAACGGAGAGTACAGCTGAAAACAATGGCGTTCACGACAAACGAAGAAAAAATCGAAAAGTATCAAGAAATAAGGTAGATATCATAATTTTACTGACGATGGAATGAAATCGTTCGTATACATTGTAGCATGTAAATTTTCGCTAGTTTATTTTGTTAATTTATTAGGAAGCTTTAAAGCAATGTATGACTTCACCCTGCGGTGACCTACTTTCAATGAGCCTTAACACGACATACATATATGTTCATAGTTGGTTGTCTAACGTCATTCATAGAAACCTTATCAACATTCCCATGCTAATTTCCATTCGTTAACCACATTTAATGATCAATTCACATTTCACAAGTTCTCACTACAAGGAGAATAATTATGTTCTGGATGCACCATCAGAATAAATCACAACATTACTATTTTCGTATTGTTCTCATTCAAACTGCATACGTTGTGGTCTTGTTTGGTTTTCCAAGTAGTGCTTGTATTTCTGCTTGATAGAGAAGTGTGATCTGTTTTACGCTTTGCAAGTGTCGATCTAAAAATTATTAAAGGTGAATAATAAAAGTCTTCAAGAGAAAATATATCCTACTCACTTTGGCATCCAAAGTTGTCTTCGAACGAATTTTCGTGAGTGCTTCATATGTATGTCTGAGTTCTGGTTATTGAGGAGGATCATAGGGAGTGTCTTCGAATTATTGTGTCTGTTTTAATTTTTATGGTATAATGTGATTAAAAACCAAATGTTCTGATTGCGTTCATGTTTACGTTTATTTTCATATTTCTGCTGTCTGATGATATTTCAACTAAGCATTTGGGGTGTCTGATCCGACACAACCAAACACATCATTATTTTATGATGGTCAGATTGATCGGTTATGCATGGAACATGCAAATATTGAAAAAACTGAATTTTGGTTCCCTGACTTCCTGGATGAATAAATCTTCAAAGTGGTTTTCGTTTCAACTGAGAGACAAGGAGTCTGATAATAGAATTGGTGAAAGCTACAGGTGTCTAGCCATACAGTTGTTCCTGGTTATGTTTGGCTGACGAATCCTAAATTTGTAAAGTGATTCTTTGTGGATATTCCGTTCTACTATCTGACCATCAACTCCTAAGTCCTGGTGTTTGATAGATTCCTATCTTGGACAATTTGGCGTTTGAAAACTTTTTACCACGCCGACATTTTTTTCGACAAGATAAAACCCTTCACAGAAGGTGAGTTTTCCAACTTTTCTTTTAATCGTTTTCATGCTAGCGACTGTATAGAACAGTTTTTAACTGAAAAACTTTCATAGGGTTGTTGTACCCGGAGGAATTCAACCCAGGGAATTGTCACGTATCTTTGCCTGGTTTGGTATCTCACAAGCTTTGGTTAAGCCCCACGTCTTCCTATTGAGGACATTGATGGTATTATGGCAACAGTATAGCTGATTTGCTAAAGTGTAGAATGCCTGGTTTTGCCTGATAAAATGCCGATTTCTGTCAGATAAGACGAAGCCTTCTTCATTAATAGTCTTCTTAGACTCCCTACCCTTATCTTTTCAGTCTTGGTTGGCCTAGGATCTAGTCCAAAAATCTTCATGTTGGTGTCACCATAGGAACAGGTTTCACTTTCTATTTCAATTTTGATTATTAATTCTTAATCAATATTCATATTCTCCGTTTGAAGTATATATCTTTCAACGACTATATGTGAACCACCACATAGTACTATGCACAGGAAAAATTGATTTCCTGATGGAATCTTACATATTAAACCTCATATGCAACATATATCGAATATTGAATATCATTAGAATCAAAGTCTTATTTTTGAGAAACTGTTACTCTGACCAGTGAAGATGGATTCGCATTAAATGTTTGTGTGTTTACTTATGTTTAATTTATTTATCGATCAATACTTTTCAACTTGAAAACATCGTATAGTAAAGTCTCTTATAGTTTTGGGTATAACATCTTATTGTCATTATTCGGTTGCTCAACTATCTAAGTAAGTACTCTTTGACATATACATTTTAGAAGTTTTTGATGCGCCCCTCTTATTTTTGTGACCATTCTGTATCTGTACAATGATAGAATTCTGTGTTAAAGTATAAATGAACCAATAGTGCCTACCGATAAAGAGCTGCCATCTGCATTGCTCCTTTTTATTTAACTTTGAAGAGAAGAGGGTTGCAACATCATTCATAAAACGACATCCTGAATTGGTAGAAAGAACCCCAGAAGGAGTGCCTCGGCAAATGTGTCTGAAAAAGACATAACAGGATGGGTTCAAGAAATAGAAGAGTATCTGAAAAGAAAAAACCTTTTGTCTATTCTTGAGAATCCTTCACTGGTAAATAACGGTGACAAAACCTGTTTTCCGTTTTGCCCTAAATTGGGAAAGGTGATTGCTCCGAAAGGAAAAAAATGTGTATGATATCGATCAAGGCAATGCGGAGCTGAACTTGACTGTAATGTTTACATTCTCAGCAACTGGCGTGACAACTCCCCAATGATAATATACCCTAACAAACATTTGCCAAATACGTACTGGAGGGCATCCCTGACTCTAGGGGTATTGGACTTATTGAGAACGGCAGGATGATGTCTGAAGTATTTGTAGATTACATCAAAAATGTTTTCTATCCTTCTTTGAACAATATAGTAGAATTTCCTATTATTTTGTTCGTTGACGGACATACAATAAATTTGTCCTAGGAACTCAGTGATGCATGTACATAGTTGCAGATTGTTCTGATTGCCTTATATCCAAACTACACCAGACTCTTACAACCAGCGGATGTAGCAAGTTTCAAGCTTCTGAAGCATATGTGGAAAAAAAGTGCAGTTGAAACTTGCTAGCATAATCTGCGGTTTCAGAACATGAGAATGAAACATGAATGCCTTGGATTATTCCAAATGTCTCGGTGAAAAGTGTTACGGTTCAAAATGAAATTTTCACATCTGCTTGCAGATGAGACTCTCTTAGCTTATATTGTGAAAAATCCTGAAACCTTGCTATAGATTCTACATTCTCTTTCAATGAACATTCGCCTATGGTATGGTATAAATTTCACTATTAAATCTATTTCTGTTCATTGTAATTGGTACCTTCGATTGTGTATGTGTTCTGGGCATTTTCCATTTTAATCATTTCATCATATTGATTTTCATCTTTTTTATCGTTTGAGTGCAATCTTTTCGTCACTATAATGTTTCAACTTGATATAACGTTCAAAATGTAATTATTTACTACGAGATTTGTTAGGTTATCATTTTCTGATAGTAGTTTGATTGAATATTTGAGCGAGTTGTTTCTGTCAGTAGTTCATTTCAATACTTGAGAGGTTGTTCGTGAGGTAGGCGTTTAGTAGAGTTGATTTCTCATGCACTTTAGTGATGTCATTCATTGGTTTGTTGGTTGGAAAATATTATTTGCACGGAGGGTCACTTAAAGTTGAGTTGATTTTGATCCTACTATTTGTTCTCACTTTTACCAACCATTACATTAGACATGTTGTTAAATATTCGTTGCCAGTAATAGTTGTTGAAATCACATTTGATAGTCTCTGTGATTCAAGACAGACAAACATAATTTTCATGTGTCTGACTTTTGACTTTCTGGAAGAGAAAATAGTTTTTTTGTAGAAAATAGCGTCGTTTTGGCTTCTTGGAGAAAACCATCTTATCGAACTACCTCTTCCGTGTGCTACGTTGTTGGAGGAGTTGTGTGACTAAACGCATGTTCAATTTTTGAGTATTTTATCATGTTTTCGTGGATTTTGTTGATTTCACATATTTAATAATCTCGGGTGATATTTTGTGGACTTGTATAGTAATTTTGGTATTTGATATATCACCGAGAGTAATGGGGATTTATTGTTATTGTCACACACCGCCATTTTGGAAGCCCCGAGTCCAAGTTATGAGAATTCTGTTGCTGTCGTTCATTCATTTCTTTGTAGTGATACTTCCATTCCACCTGATAAACCGTAATACCACGATAAGTTAGAATCCACCTACGAAGACGAAAGTGTTGGATTTCCGAGTTGTACCAAGCTCTTGGCTGGCCCTGTTTTATCACTCTAGCAGTCCATTCCATCCACCTCAGGACATTAGGAGTCTTGGAGGAACAAGAGGGACCATCCAATAGTAGTCTGAGCAGGCGAGGGTGTTGGGTTTTCAAGTTAAACCAAGCTATCTGTATTCTGCCATCTATACTTGTCAAGAAGTATTTTTCATCCACCTTAGGATACTGAAAGTCTTGAAGGGACCGTTCACTAGTAGTCTGCAGTGGTAAACGAACTGAGAAACTGGAGTCTTCGAGTTACCCGCTGACAAGAGAACGAAGGGATCAGTACGTTGTTAGTAGCTGCTGAGAGGGCAGTGTTGGACTTTCCAGTTGTACCAAGGCCATGGGTACCCTGAGCCACTTCGCTGAAGGAGGACAGTCTGGTGTAAATATAGCCATCTCATAGTTCAAGTTTTGAACATATAATATTTAATATTTATGGAACCATCTTGGCATAAATTATCTCCTATATCAACATTTATTCACACTCATTTCATTGTATTGGGTTTAGACAGCAGTGGGAAAGCACACAGATAGAGCACATTATTTACATAATTTTCCCAATTAACACAACCTTTTTTTTGGTCCAGATTCACTTATAATTCATTTTGGATTTCATTTTTTATTCAATCCAGATTTCTTTTGGATTTTATCATTCATTGTTACGAGAGTATTTCATGAAGTTATTCACCCTATCATAATTATCATTATCAATATTGAACATTTGCTACACACCATTAGAGTGAACATTTATTCAGTTAACAAGTTTGTCATATCATATTTGCTTTTAATAGTATACTTCAGGGCAATATTTCACTACTATAATTATTACTAACATTTATAATTATTATTTGTTGTTGTTATTGGTATTTGTTGCATACTATCAGTGTGCAGATTTATTCATTTGGGTTAGGTACCAGTTTTTCGATATTATTTAATGGTACTTGGGATATATTAAGTTATATATTATAATTGTCAATTGTGGCCCACTTTCAAAGTAGAGGATTTGTATAATTGATTTTGTGGTTAACAAGCCTAATAATTTTTGATAATCTCTATCTATAGATATTTGTTTTCCTCTACATTTGACTTTGAGTCCCATTCAACTAGTACCAGGTCACCTTCTCACTTGTCAGCCCTTTGTGATCACAACGGGAGCTTCATTGAAAGATTTCTGTATTCATCATACGGACCATTAGAGGTTTGTAAACTGAGCGTTTGACATTTCATTACAACCCTAACCCCAATACTCAAACAGGGTAATCGTCATACTACATACCACCAGTGCTTTCATTAATTATTATTATTTTAAATTCCATTTAGAAATCTCCTCAGAGATCTGGAGCAGTCTGTGTTCTGGGCTGGCTTCTTCAACTCACTGGCGCGGTATACATTTTAGAAAGAACCCATGGCATCTGAATTGAGTTAGTCGGTGACTGCTATGTTTCAATTTGTTTTCTGATGGTATTCATTTTTATTATTTTTATTATTATTATTACACTACTTTTTTATAAAGAAGCGTAGCAACAGGACCCTATTCCTTCAACACAAGAAATTGATAATCCTCCAGACAAGCTCCATGACAAATTGCTTGAATTATTCGATGAAACATTGAAAACGGAAATGAAAAGAAATGGGCGAACTAGGTGTTCATCAGATCAGTGTAAATATTTCAAAACTCTACAGGAAATCTATTCAAAACTAGAGCCTTCTTGTAACGATAATAATATGGAGATCTTTACAGAAAATGAGATCGACCAAATGCCAATCATTAGACATGAAGACATTAATAATCAGTTTATTCAAGAATGTACCGAAATAGACAATTTGGAATGTTAATTCGATGTTACAGAAAACTATTCATCAGAATTAGAAGAATCAAACAGACTAAATTTTTATGACGTCAACCAGAACAATGTATCAAGCACAATAATCAAGACTGCAACGAATAATGATGTGGCAAATATAAGTAACACAAGTAACATGATCAGTACAAGCGAACAAGAATTGTTACTGTCGAAGTTAAATGTATATAACCTAGACAAAATTGAAGAGCAGTGCAATGTTCCAATTATCGAAAATTATTTGAGTGTTCCTCAAACTCCAGTCAGAAAAGGGGTTCAGCAAACTGACCGGGTTAGCTATTTGCTAACTTCTTCTGTTTATAAAAGTAATGCTCCAGAGAAGAGAATGGAAAAAGAAGAAACGGAGAGAAAGAAACTGGAGAATAAGCAAAAGAGAATGTTGAAAGCGATAGGAAATAAAGACGTTATAATCCGAAGCAAAATAGTACCAAAAAAACTGAAGCGGTCAGTGAACAAGCGTTAAATAAATTATCGCACGTCAGAAACTTGAAGAATATTTTTGATGACCAGGAATTGGTCATTCCCAGAGTTGATGATGTTTATACAACTATAACCACTATCAACTAAGTAACTGAGATCAAAAGAAAAAGCAATGACAAACAGCTATATTCAAATAACTAAGCTTGTATTCCCAAAAATAATATTATTGCCTCTAAAGGTTTGTGTTTCTGCTGTACAAAGAATTTATATATGACAGATTTTGGTATAAAATGTCAGGAGTGTACACGTGCCAATCATGTCAGATGTTTGAGAGAACAAAATTTGTACAAAGAGTTTTATCTATGTAAAGTTTGTAAAGTAAATGAATGAAATGTCAAAAACAGATTATTATTCATTTGTGATTTTATATGTGCCTACTTAAAAATTTCAGTTTTTCATATAACATTTTTTCACTTAATTTTTCCTTCTGTAGTGTATGAGAGCAGTTCTAACTAGTGCCTTTCAATGATTGGGTGTTAATTAATAATAAGTGCCAATGAATGGGTGTCAATAATTGATATCATTGCCAACAATTTGGTGCCAATAATTAGAATTCTGATGCAAATAATTGGAAAACAACATTTTTCCATCAATTAAATATTTTTTGTAAGTCAAAAAGGAAGGGGGATATCAAGTGTCATGCTTGTTCGAGGTAACAAGTCATTTTCGTTAAAACTGAAGCAATTTATTGTAGTTGTCATGACCTTTCCTAAATTTTTTCAAAAAATATTTAGTGGCACCAAGTCTGGTGATCTTGGTGACCACTTATTTACATTTGTCCATTTCACCAAAACACCTGTGTTATGTAGCATTTGCTCACAAAATCATCATAATAAGGGGCAATTTGGACTATTCTGAAGGTTTCTGGTGAGGTATAATTTTTCCAAAAAGTCCTTTGTTTTTCTTTAATTATAACTCGTTCTACTATCTGCAGAAGTGTTCATAGATCTGCTCTTTGTCGAATCATTAAACTTCGATATTCTATGATTATGAACGCTTTCAACAATTGAGTGTTAGAAACATTTTTGAGTATCTTTACATTTAGTGGTTTGCACGAAGAGACTAACGAGACGAGATTTTCACGAAGTCTTGTCTTGTTTCGCCGATGAAATGATGAAAATGAGTCGCCGATGAAATGAGTCTCGTCTCGCAGCCTCCAGTCTCTTCTCGCCTCTTTTCTCGTACGAGAGTCTCGTAAAAGAATCGAAATCTCATCATTCATAATCTTATTGTTTCAGTGCAATAAGGAATAATTGAATACTTGCTATAATGTAAGAGTCGGAAGAGAAAATAACAATTGTTGAAGAATAACATCATGTATTTGATAGTTATACAGGTAAACAAAATAAAAACCTAACATTATTTGAGAAATGAAATAACTGAAAAAATCGAAGTTGAAAAATCAGCTTTTCATAAAATAAAAAAATTGGACATTGAATAAACTTAAAAATTGGAAAACCTCACATAAATTCACATCCAATCATTTCAAACGGCATTACAACAGTATATGCTCGAAACGCTGTCTGACGTTTTTGAGAAAGTTATGCAGAATTTTCCAAATTGTAAGTTCATACAATGATAATTTTTTAATTTTTTGTTATGTTTTCGTGAATTGTTCACATGAGCTTTCAAATCGAATATCATAGGTAACACGAAACAGTCGTTTATCCCGCAAGAGGACGCCAAAATGAAAAGTTAGGTAGCGAACACTCACATGTCTGAATTCCTTATCTAATTACATTATCAATGCTTTATTGACACACTCAGTACTTTCCCTAATCAAATTGTATGAGTGACCAAGTGGTAGGGAGAGTGGTATGACAGTTAAGGTTATGATATGATTCGAAATCGACGTGTAACATTTTTTTCACAACACATGTTATAATTGTTATGATAGTTATTTTCGACAACCAATTGCGCCCCGACGCGCAACCCTCGGAAGTCTTCGAGAGACTTGTGTGGGCTAAGGAAGACGCGGCCCTCACCTTTCAACGTGTGATGCCATGCACGAGACCGATGACAATGCGAGGTTTTGAACCCTCGACCCTTCGCTCCAAAGGCGAATGTTCCACCAGCTCGGCCACCACGGCTCATAAATGTATCTTGAGGAATTCATTTTCGATGCCGTGTCGAATCGAGCCATAATTACAAATTTCGCCCACCATCTTGTTTTTTGCATCGACAAAAAAATCTTAATTTCTCACCCTGAAAATCCCCACATACTAATTTTGATTCGAATCGGACCATAATTACAAATTTCAGCCGCCATCTTGAAGCTACCAGATTGATTCTTTCCAGTGACAATAATCATAATTTCCGACCCTGAAAACTACCTCATATCCATTTTGGATCAAATTGAACCATATTTGCAAATATTGTCCGCCATTTTGGAGCTGCCATTTTGTTTTTCTCTTAGAAAAATTCCATAATGCATAGTCACCGAATTTATGTTAAATTAACTTGCAAATGAAGTATCATAAATTGGATGACGGAACAGTTGGTTTTCCCGCAGGTGTCACAGAGCGAACTCCACAAGCACGCAGGTATTGAAAGTACATGAGACACCACTCAGAACCTAAGTCTTCATCTTTTCAAAAATAAGTTATATCTGAAGGCCCTGGGATTTTACTCATAAGGAAATCTTAACAAAATCTTTTATTTACAAAAATTCTGTTTTCTTTTAAATTTCTTTTTGATCAAAAGTCCTCCCAGAGTCGAAGGCGTTTCCAACCGAGATGGCTAACCTTAGTATGATGCATCTGCTGGGTTGAAAAATAAGAAAAAAAAATTGTTTTAGACGAGATTTGAACTCGGAGCTCCGGTGTGGTAGCTAGATACTCTGTCCACTGATCCACCATGGGTTGTAGAAATAATTCTGTAGACTAGAAATAGTGTTTCTACGTACATTGATTCCCTAATATCTGAAGAATGGTCATCTAGACTAGCTAGCAAGTAGGCATGCGAACATAGTACATACTAACACTACTCAATCGTACACATTTTGTTCGTTTGAAAATAAGTAATGTCTGACGGCCCTGGGATCTTGGACTATTAGGGAAACTATAAATGTCTCTTTGACTTCGACAAAAGAAAATGATGTTTTGTAACATTCTCAAAACCGAGTGGATTGGAGATCACCTAACTCGAAAATTTGTTCCAAAGTGAATTATCGGTGATACAGAACCGATGCAATTGTTCGAAAATATCCCGATGAAGAATTTTTCGAGATTCGGGGGTATATGAAAAGTTGAAATATTTCTTTCAACTTTTTTTAAAGATGATATTTTTCAGTTACCGGTTTAACAAACACATATAATGTAGCGGACCCTGAAACTCACTGTTTCATAGGAATACTGCTATCAAAATGATTTTACTGTGAGATTAAAGACGACGTGCACAACAAACTGGTGGGTATCAGATGTTTAGGGAAGAAATAGATTTCTCCAAATCCAGACATTTTTCTTTATGGCAGATAACACTCATGCAGTTTAGTCTGACAAGGTTTGGTGATTGCTACCACTTCTGAATGCAATTAAAGGAGAGTTTTTGAACAATTTTCAATCAGTTCAAAATTTATCCAATGATGAGAGTATGATAAAGTATTATGGGTGCCATGCATGTGAACAATCTATTCGTGGAACACCAATTCTTTCTGGGTATGAAATGTGGTCTCTCAACCCTAATGATGGATATCTTATTGATCATACTAGAGAAATGATTATCGAGAATACGTTAACATTGAATCAGTTGGAAATGCACAGTATCGATAACACTAATGCGAAAAGAGCTGCCACACAAAATTTACCACATATCATAAACATCCATAACTCATTTAAAGGCCTGAATTTGGATATTCGGGTTATAGGACAATTGGCAAGATTAGAGAAAATAAAATACTTCGATCGTGTCCAATCACCGGAAAAGACCAATTTCAGAAAAAGAAATGTGGGAAATATGAAAATGTATTTGGAAAAATGAAGACACCATCTCATAGCGGTGGATGGACAACTATATTGTTACCATAGCTACTACAAATGCCTGTGTTCAGCCAGAAGGAATGGTGAAGAGTTATCGTCAGAAAGGAAAGAAACATGCGACGCTTCCTCACTCTCACTGTGTGGCTGCTTACAATCATAATATGGAGGGATCCTATCTTATGGACTGAGGAGTTGCTGCTAATCAGATCTGAATAGGCAGCAAAAAGTAGTACTTGTCCATTTTTCTACAAAAAAAAATAAAAAATATCAGATTCCATTTCACTATACAAATCGCCTGCGAAGGTTCCTGTTCGATTCAGTCTCACAAAGAATGTACTTCCAGATGGAAGACCATTTCGTTACATCGTGTAACAGACGTAGATGTGCTGAAAACGGATGCAACTCGTTTGGTAGAGCAATGTGCCAAAATTCAACTGCGTATATAGGAAAGGTACGGAAAAAAGGCATAGACGATCCAGGAATATTAGTTATATCCACATCAGGAGCAGCATATTCAACCATCTCCTTCAAATCGAACCTAAAACAAAAACGCTCACAGAAACTGACTTGGAACAAAACTATTAGTAATTATAATACGATACATTGGACACATACATGGACATTGAAAACGTAACTGACTCAATATCAACAATTATCAATGTACATAAGAGATCTTATTCGAATTTCATCGAAATTGAAAATATTCATGAGAACTCGTTCAATTTGCATGAATAGATTTCAAAACTAGTAAATGTCATCTACAAAGCAGCAGAATCGTGAAAGAATTAATCACTAATGGTAAATATGTTTAATGAAAAAAATTTTAGAACGGAAAAGAAATATTTCATCCGGTTGCTCTACATTTGTTTCAATTGCAAGGAACGGATTAGCGTTTGTCTATTAAATATGAAAATGAATACATTCCCGGTAGCCGGGATAATCTGACAATTTCACAAGTGACATTCGCAGCAAAATACTTTCACAGTTTTCATTACAGTATTTGAAGACGCTTCATCAGCATTTCGTAACAGTAGTTATGAGCATAAAAATGGAAGAGAAAGACGTTCACATCACAATATCCCAACTCTCTTTCTAGATCCCACGTGTTTTCGCCTCTTGGTTCACAGTTGTTCATGCTGGTGCCTCATTCCCGCTTTCTACCCAGTTCACACAGCATTATTTTTTGTGCCCTCAGCCCTTCTTTTTGTCCGGTACTCACATCACTTTCCGATGAGATTACATTTTTCTTTCTTTAATTCGGTGCTCTCAGACCCTGAATTGTCATGTGCTCACAGCACTCTCTTAATAGCTCACCACTTCCTTTGAATATGATTAATGTTATAGTCGCATTAATTATTATGGCCTGTATGCTTTGTTCATTTAATTCGAATGTTCCCTATTCTTTTGGTATTCAGTCTATACACACATTATGTTTTTCCACCTTTTAGATCCAACAATCATCATCACCAAATTGTGTTAGTTAAGGATTGTTTTAATTTTTACTTTTTCCTCTTTATATATTAATTTTTATGTGTTACGTCATTTTGGCCATTAGTTTTAATTTTTGCCTACATATTTATGCCATTGGCTCAACAACAGCCTGTATGAATGGTTGTATACCCTTTCCACTATTCAAATTCGGCATACCTTTATTTTTTATTGATATTTTCCTTTTTACTGCCTGAAATCAGTATTTTACGCTCCTGCTTTTCTATCAGGACAGACGATTGAGATCATCTTGGCAGATGAACTTGAGATCTTGGCGGATGAACTTCGAATATTGTGAGACTCATATTTGAAATCAAACATTCTTTCAGATGCACCATAGTAGTCTTTCTCTGATTGTGAAATGATAAAAATGATAATAGTGCCTCATAAACATTCGATGGGTTTACCCAAAGGCCTAGCCTGTGCGGGTAGATGACGGCTATTGTTATCATTTGCCGTGGCGCTCCAGGGCAACTCACTGAGTCTTGGTGGCGTATTCAATTTCCAGCTGCAGGAAAACCCGGAAAACCAACTGCACTACCCCGGGTGGACGGTTGCACACTTCAAGCAAATATCAGACGTCAGGATTGGTACTCACATCGCCTATCGATGAGAAAAAATCCCTTATACCTACTACGGATTCGAATCGTGTCAGATGCAAGCGGAAGATTCAACGGCCAACACATCGAACATACGTTCATTGCATCGAACCGCTCAGCCATTCTTACAGATAATGGTTGGTCTCTCCGATATATGAAGTTCCACATTCACATGGGACCTCGTTGATACAATTTTTGCTGGAATCTGCTTTATTCTCTGGTTTCGTCTTGGTGACAAACCTTCGTAAAGTACTGCTGGATTTGAAAGAAACTCTTGATGTTGTATCTTTTCCTGGTCCTTCTTATGTTTTCGGAGCTTCAACTCATGAAGGGAAGGGCAAGAACGGGGTTTTGTGGTCTTTTTTCGATCGTCTTGAGCCTTTGGAGTTGTTTCTGAACTTCTCCTATGAGTTTCTAAGAATATCCGTTTTGGAGTGAATCCATTTTGATGTGGTTTATTTCCGCATCCAGAGATTCCTGGTTGTTGCGAATACACATCGCTCTCTCCACCAACGTTCTTACAAATCCATTCTTTGTGGAACTTGGGTGATTGGAGCCGTAGTTGAAATACCCAGTGTGTATCTTCTTCCTGTAAACAGAGGTGTTTTTTTTCAGCATTCACATAAATAAACGGCAGGGTACTGTTAGTTTCTTTTTCCATCGTGGAATTGATTGGATTCCTGAGAAGAAGTCCTCAAGGTGTTCATTTCCGTGGTTCCATATGATGAAGGTGCTGTCCACGTAACTCAGCCATAGTTTTGGTTTATATTCTGCGTTTCTGATAGTGAATTCCTCGAACTACTTCATGTATATGTTGACGGTTACTGGAGAGAGAGGAGATCCCATCGGCAGTCCATCAATTTGGAAAAAGAGACGGTCATTTTCTTGAAAGTACGAGTTATGAAGACAGTTATCCAGTAGTTCCAATATAGCTTGTACGGAGATATCAGTCTTTTTTTGAAGCTATATGTCTTCTTCCAGTTTCATCTCGATGATGGTGTGGGATTCTTCTATGGAGAGATTGGTATAAAGGCTCTACACGTCAAAGCTGATGAAACGATCTCCCGTTCCTAGTTGAACATCTCTGATTATGTCTACAAAGTGTTTGGAGTTATTGACGAAAGAACTGCTAGTACCCAGTAAGGGTTGTAATATCAGTGGGGGGTATTTCGCCAGGTAGGTCGGTGAGTTGCGGAAGCTGGTGATTGGGCTCAATGGTATATCAGATTTGTGAATTTTCAGAAGACCGTAGAGATGAGGTGTTTTACTGTAATTTGGCAAAAAACACGCGCATCACAAGACCGCGCGCAATCACAAGTAATTACATCATACCTGCAGACCTATGAAACATCGTGTTGATTCTTGATTTGTGTATTCACCTCAAGACGATTGTAGATCCAATCAATTGAAACGTAGTGAAAAACTGAAAGCAGTGGAAATCTTACAACCATTAAGACGATGGAGGCCTGAAAAGCAATTAATCAATCTTCTGTCTGCCCTCAAAGTTCTGGTGAACTTGCATATACCACTTACTGAACAAGAACTGGTAAGTGATATACTACTTACCAGTTCTTGTTCAGTGAGTGGTATATCCAAGTTCACCAGAACTTTGAGGGCAAGTTGTGCTGAAACGGAAGTTTAATTCACTTTTTAATTATTATTCCCAAGGGTTGTTTTCATCTTCTCTCTTTATAAATTCATCTTCACGTGTGACCTGATTGATGACCATTAGTTTTGATTTCTACCATAAATATTTATGCAATCAGTTCAACAAATGCCTGCATGAATGGTTGTATACCCTTAAGGTCCTCTATTCCGCTATTCGAATTAATGATACTTATAATTTTTATTATTATTTTTTCACCTTCTGAAATGATCTTTTTGCCGTAAACCTTCTATCAGGACAGGCGATTGGGAGCATTTCGACAATCAATAGCGGATGATCTCTGAATATTTCTTCATCATATATTTTGTCTTAGATAGTGAATTGATTTGAGATTCCGTCATTCTTTCAAAAAAAGTTTGGGATTCAATATTGTAAGACTAATATTAAAACTGAAACGTTATTTTAGCTGCAAGATAGTATTCTTTTCTTAAGTGATTAGCACATATTTTGCATAAAACTTTGTTCTTCAAAACAGCTCGATTTTTCATTTTGTATGAAAGACCAGCTGATCCCACACAAGTATCTTCGCAAGTAACGAATAGAATAATACAACAATTTCAGTAGGAATATCAAAAATATCCGCTCTTTACGATTGATATACTAATACTGCCAAGTTCTTTCCATGCCATAGGTCTATTGAGTCATATAGTGTTCTTGTTGGTCTCCACAACCATAAAATCCAATGAAGAGTTATTGAGTCACTGACCAAAAAGAAAGCCTCAATTAGGAAGCATCATTAGGAACATCATTGTATGTTGAAAAGGGAAACATTCTTAATTGAAAATTGAACCAATTATAACTTCTCTAATATTTATCGTACGATTTTTCCACTGCAAAAGGGGTCATGTTCGGTTCAACTTTCAATTTAGATTGTTAACCTCTACAACATGAATTCCTTTTGAGAGAGGTTATCTTGAGGAAGAGAAAATAGCGACTGAAGTCTTTCAGCAGCAGATGCTAATTTTATGAACATCTTGTTCATATTTTCAAAGAAATTATTGTACGGTTGATACATAGTTTAACAGCTATTGACAAACTATTGATACACTGTTATATACACTGAAGGAGTGGAGAAAGAGTGCTGATGCATAAAAACGAATAATGAAAAACATCAGAATACGTTTATACCAACTTCAACATTGTTTGTACCTCATTGAATCGCATTTTCATGATAGAATCAGTATTACTTTCAAACTGAAACAAACAAAATACTCCAGTTGCCGGCTTCTTTCACAGAACTGCCGTGATTTTCCGCTTCGCTTACTAGATTCCTGATACTCGCTTTATGTTATTTTGATTGTTCAATTAGGAGTGTGTATGAAAATGAACAATTGAACAGTTCCCGTGGAACTTTTCCACTGTTCTGGATTTCCACCCACGTCCCCAAATCTGAACACGAAATTCAATTGAATTGGTGGGTCTCTTTGATGTTGCTTGATTTCGGATTAACACATTTTGAATAAATTTTTTCACATATTTATATCAGATCGTCGATTTTTTCAGCATACGCTACAATACCTCAGGATTCTATAGCCACCATGTTATGGAATGAGAATTATTCGAATCATTTGAGGAAGTACATCACAACAAAACATTTTTCGAAATACAAGGTATTCCAAAAGAGTAGGAACTACCCTAGGGACCATAAGTTATAACTGAAAAATAAACAACATAACAGCACCGGTTTAAAATTCATTTGTGGTGTGTAGTATCAGGCGCGAATACTTTCGTATTATAATAATTGACGGTCGGCTTCATACAAAGATTTCTCAATGAAATTTTCAACTTTCAGAAAATGTTGTGTAATGTTATGTGGTTTTTCTCGAAATTTCCAAGTGCAACACCAAACTTAGAATTGAAATAAGTTTTCTATAAGATGATTAAGTACTTTTCTATAGCTGTTCTGAAATTATTCATGAAAACTGAAATCAGAATTTTGCAGAATCAATTGTAACGGGTTGAAATCTCCAGTTTGATTGATTGATTGACTGTGCTTTATTGTACACAAATTACAAATCTCATTCACAAAGCTTAATTGAATAAAATATATATATATATATAAATATATATATATATATATATATATATATATATATATATATATATATATATATATATATATATATATATATATATATATATATATATATTTGACCACTATATAAAGTGAGGTCTGCTTGTGCAAAAATTACGGAAGCTGTGAGGACCATGTCGAAGTGAGGTCCGTATACGGACCTCACAACGTTTCTGCCGTTCCGTGTGGAGGATCCTCCTCTGTACAAGTTCAGTGACTAACCTAAAAATCGTTCTAAGTGAGACAGATATAGTGTTTCGTTCCTTTTTGTGCATTCACTACTGTTAGTTGAAATATCGCGTGAAATATGTGGTCCTCACTTTGGTAGAAATATAGAAAAAATCGTATATTGTAGTTTGGGGATTTGTCACTTGAAGGCGCTGCTGAGAATGTATATTTTCTGTACGTGCGTATTCCGTTCCTTGTGGGATTATATGGTCAGCACTGAGTGAGGTCCGAAAATGTGGCAACATATCGTGTTACGCTAAACACATTGATGTTTATTAGGTAATGGGTATCACTATATTTCACCTTATTTTCTTTACTTTTGCAAGTTTTAATTCAAATTGCCCTGTTTTTTGAGGATGTAAATGAGTGATTCTGAACCTGCTGAATTCGTTCAACAGGGTTAAATAATCTGTGAATCGAAAACTACCCCTCAACAACCCTCCGAAGTAGAAAAATCTTGAAACAATAGAAATGCCGAATTCTCTAGGTTTTTTGACAAAACAAATTTTTTTCACATCTGCTGAATACATTCAATAGAGTGGAATAATTTTTGAACCAAAAACTACCCCTTAACAATCTTCCGAAGTAGAAAAAACTTAAAACAGTTGAAATGCCTGTTGCTCGAGGTTTTTCTGACAGAAATGACTTATTCTTCTCCTGCTGAATACTTTCCGTAGGGTGAAATATTTGTGAATCGAAAACTACCCCTCAACAACCCTCTGAAATGGAAAATATCTTGAAATAGTTTAAATGCCCGTTGCTAGAGGTTTTTTCACAGAAATTAATTAATCTACAACTGCTGAATATGGTCTATTGGATGAAATAATTTCTGAAGCAAAAACTACCCCTCAACAACCCTCCGATGTAGAAAAATCTGGAAATAGTTGAAATACTCGTAGCTCGAGATTTTTTTACAGAAATGAGTTATTCTGTACCTGCTGAATACGTTTCACAGGGTGGGATGATATGTCAAATAAAAATTACCCCGCAACAACCCTCCGAAGTAGAAACTTTTTGAAATACTTGAAAAACCTGTTGCTAGACTTTTTTTGACAGAGATAAAATAGTCTACACCTGCTGAATACATTCTATGAAGTGAAATAATTTGTAAACCAAAAACTACCCCTCAACAACCCTCCGAAGTAGAAAAATCGTGAAACAGTTAAAATACCCGTTGTTTGTTTTTTTTGAGAAATGATTTATTCTACACCTGCTGAATACGTTCGATGGAGTGAAATAATTCGTGAACCAAAAACTACCCCTCAAAAACCCTCCTGAAGTAGAAAAATCTTGAAACAGTTGAAGTACCCGTGGCTTGAGGTTTTTTGGAAGAAATTAGTTATTCCACTCCTGTCGCATACGTTTTATAGTATGAAATAATTTGTGAATGAAAAACTACCCCTCAACAACCCTCCAAAGTGGAAAAATCTTGAAACATTCAGAATTACCGTTGCTCGATATTATTTGACAGAAATAAATTATTTTTCACCTGCAGAATATTTTCTACATGGTAACAAATTTGTGGATCAAAAACTACCCCTCAACAACCCTTCAAAGTAGAAAACTCTTGAAATAGTTGAAATGCCCGTTGCTTGAGGTTTTTTGACAGAAATGAATTATTCTATAGCTGCTGCATATGTTGCACAGGGTGAAATGAAGATTAACCCAAAAACTACCCCTCAACAACCCTTTGAACTGGAAAAGTTTTGAAACATTCGAAATATCCTTTGCTCGATATTTTTGAAAGATACTGATTATTTTTCACCTGCTGAATATGTTCTATAGTGTGTCAAAATTTGTGGATCAAAAACTACCACTGAACAACACTCCGAAGTAGAAAAATCTTGAAACAGTTGAAGTGCCCGTTGCTCGAGTTTTTTTGACGGAAATGAATTATTCTCCACCTGCTGAATACGGTCTATAGAATAGAATAGTTTGTGAACCAAAAGCTACCCCTCAACAACCCTCCTAAGTTGAAAATTCTTGAAAAAGTTGAAATTTCTGTTGCACGAGATTTTTTGACAAAAATTAATTATTCTATACCTGTTGAATACGTTATATAGGGTGAAATTATTTGTGAAATGAAAACTACCCTTCAACAATCCTCCAAAGTTGATAAATCTCGAAAGAGTTGAAATTCTCGTTGCTCGAGGTTTTTTGATGGAAATAAATTATTCTACACCTGTTGAATACGTTTTATAAGGAAAACTGATTTGTGAATCAAATACGACCCTTCAACTACCCTCTGCAGTAAAAAAAAATAAAGCAGTTGAGATAACCATTGCTCGAAGTTTTTTTGACGGAAATTTACTATTGTTTACCGGCTCAGTACGTACTATGAGGTGATATATTTTGTGAACCAAAAACTACCCCTCAACAACCATCTGAAGTAGAAAATTTTTGAAACAGTTGAAATACCCGTTTCTCGGGGTTTTTTGATAAAAATTAAATATTCCGCACCCGCTGAATATGTTTCATGGTGTGAAATAATTTGTGAACCTAAAAATACCCCTCAACAACCCACCGAAGTAGAAAATTTTTGAAACAGTTGAAATATCAATTGCTCGAGAATTTTTTAGGAAATGAATTAATCGACACCTACTGAATACGTTCTCTAGCGTAAAATGATTTGTGTATTGAAAACTACCCCTTTTAACAACCCTCCGAAGTAGAAAAATCGTGAAACAGTTAAAATACCCGTTGTTTGTTTTTTTTACAGAAATGAATTTTTCTATACCTGCTGAATACGTTCAATGGAGTGAAATAATTCGTGAACCAAAAACTACCACTCAAAAATCCTCCGGATGTAGAAAAATCTTGAATCAGTTGAAGTACCCGTGACTCGAGGTTTTTTGAAAAAAATTAATAAATCCACTCCTGTTGCATACGTTTTATAGGATAAAATAATTTGAGAACGAATAACTACCCCTCAACAACCCTTACGGAAATGAATTATTCGACACCTACTGATTACGTTCTATGGCGTAAAATAATTTGTGTATCGAAAACTATCCCTCAACAACCCTCTGAAGTAGAAAAATCGTGAAACAGTTAAAATACCCGTTGTTTTTTTTTTTTTTACAGAAATGAATTATTCTATGTCTGTTGAATATGTTTTATAGGCAAAATAATTCGTGATTCAACAGCTACCCCTCAACAACATTATAAAGAACGTTATCAGCAAGTTTAGAATAATACATTCCCGTGGAAAAACCTCGAGCAACGGATATTTGTGAATAATATAAGCAAAAATAAAAACCGTTTGCTGGGAAAACCGTTGCTGCTTTTACACTCGTCCGCTTGTCTGTTTATGTGTTAATTCACTCATCACACTATCTGGTGAAATTTATAGTCCGTCAGCCCGCTGCCAAAATGTATAATGATTTCATAACGTATGCCATGTAGGGTTTTGGTAGTTATAAATATAATGATCAATGAACTAGCAAACTTAGCGCTTGCCCGTGGAACATAACGATAATAATAATAACTACTTTTTTTCTCAAATACATGCATAAACCCGTATAGAATTTGTCAGAAACTAGTTGATTATTGTGGATTGCATAGAGAAATCATGTATTTTGATGATATTTTAGCGTATGCCAAGCATGATACCAAACGATATTTCATCGAATGAAAATCAGACGGAAACCGATCGGCATACATGTCGCGTTGTTCCGAAGGACACCATATGCCCACAATTATGTTGAGAAATAGGGCTCTTCGAATCTATAAGTGTTTTTGCTTGTCTTTGGGAAAATGAAGTATAATGAAATTTATAATTATAATACGATTATCGTTATATAATTATAATATAATTTAATTAAAACAATAATTATTGTTATGTTCCACGTGCATGCGCAAATTTTGCTTGTGCATGATCATTATATTCACAACTACCAAAACCCTGAAGGGAATACCTTATAAAATCATTAGACAATATGGCAGAGGGCTGACGGGCCAATAGAAAGTGAATTTTGACCCGCTTCCACTGGACTGATCAATTAAAAATTTGGAATGTGTTCCTCCAAGCATTAATTACCCCTCATCCAGGAATTCAGTCGCAATTTACAAATATGTCAATTTTTGCGACTCACGATATGTCAATATTTTTATTTAATTCATATAATTTTCATCATACTCTCCGTATCGAACTTTGTCCGAAATAATACTGAATATTGCTTTCGTTGACGGATAAACCGCCAGAATTGTTTCCATATACAATGCAGTACTGACTTACAATCATAATTTTCGGAAGAAAATATTTGATAACACTACTTGGCAGAAGCTCATCAAACTAATAATAAAAATGAATTAGGCAATCCAGACTTCTGCAGTCAACCTATACAATAGGTATAATCGACGGCAACAGAAAATAACTAGATACACTGATGATCGGCAAAACCATGTGGGTTGAGACATGTTTTGGCGTTGAGATTGGGATAACATTGCAAAGTAGTTATTGTAGAATAGTTTGCCAAGAATCTATCAATTTTAATTCAATTGTCGTAGGGGACAGTAGTTGTTTTCTGTTAGATACTTGTCGACGATTATACCTATTGTATAGGTTGAATGCAGAAGTCTGGATTGCCTAATCCATTTCTATCAATAATTATAATTTTGGCTTGTCTGTACTGTCACATGTACCGTAAAAGTGCCGATCGTATGTGAAGAGAAATTTGTGAAACATGGCAACGTTCAGTGGTCCTCACTTTATACACCTCATACTAATAATTGGGTTATACGGACCTCAGTTTGGTAGGATTCTGCAGACAAATAAACGGACCTCTCAATGATATCACGGAAGTATGGTCCTCACTTGGTTCCGATATACTCGTAAAAATCAAATTTGAACTGTTCAGTAATTCAAGCGTATATTAGAGAATCTTGGTGCCCCCCACTCTGAACAAGAACAGAAAAGGGTATGACGAGTGTCTAGCACCTTTCCTTCCAGTGGTCCTCGCAACGTTGATTTTACGGTGTGTCCTCAGTTTGATAGTTGGCGCTATATATATATATATATATATATATATATATATATATATATATATATATATATATATATAGGTAACAATGATATTATACCTATAATTTGATAACTCAGATAACTCAACCATGATAATGCAGAACATGTGCATCCAATTACACTCCAGATCGAATAATACGTATCTGCTAAGCAGCTTCTGTAGACTAGATTCTGGATAGAAAAAAAATCATTTGATTTTGGAAATAATTCCTATTACTAGCTTTTATTTCACTTCTAATCTTTGTTAGTATGATTGGTTCGAATTTTGCAACCAAAGTCTGAACCACTTATTTCCATCCAACTGTGCTGAAATTTCGCAGAGAAGCTTGGTTTATATGGCAATGCTAGGGAATCCCAAAGATAGTGAAACAATAATAGTTTTTTTCTTCCCGTCCATTATATGAATATAAAATGAAAGGATTTACTGAGAATAGTATAAAAAATTGGATGACGTCACCAAATGCATTATAGTAGCTCCAAGATGTCGGAAAAGTTTTCTGATAATGGTCTGATTCAATTCAAAATTGGCATGTCCGGGTTTTTGGAGATCATGAATTTATCCTCAAAATTCAATTATTCATTTTGACAGATTCAAGATGGCGGACAACCCAGGTAACACATATCTCTTTGCAAGGTAACTGAGAGGTTATAATTAGAATCTTTCTTTATGGCTTTTTGGCATCGATTGCTATGGTCATTAGCCATGTGTTCTGGATATTGTTGTGTGCAATGCTAAAAAACCCCTATGTAAGTTGGTCATAATGCGATTACCATGTCATTATATAGACAAGTTGTTTTTCATCTCACTCACATATATTGTAAAAAATGTAGGTTAATGTGCTGTTGTAAAAACGTGTAAAAAGCTGAGAAATTGAAATAAAGAAAAATGAGAAAGGTTGACTTTCATTAAGGAAAATATATAGATAATAGTAATCATATACAGAGTGGCCACTTTTTTAATGGGATTGTATTGGTAACTTTTAAACCATAAGAGTTAGAAGGTCGGTCATATGGAGAAAAAGTTGCATTCATAGAAGCATTGTCAAGTGGTTCAAACAAATCGAGATTATCAGGACCGGTTATTGAGATATCATAAGAAAAGTAAATTCTGTCGTTTTGATTTTTCTTTTTTTCCCACTTTATTTCAAATATTATCAAAAAATGATACAGAAATTTTTTATTTGATAGTAAATTATCCTTAATTTGACTCAATCAGATTTTGTATCCAACGTTTCGTACTATCTAGGCCACCCTCAACCTCATTTTTTTCAATACGGACCTGCATATTTTATGACACATTTCGAAATAACTTTTAACGCTGAATTCAACAATATATCATACAATGTCATTCAAAATTGATTTTCAGGTGATTTTGACCCTTATCCAAATTTCTCTGGGTCGGATCTGTATTGCATTTACCTTTAGTTTAATTAACAACATGCAATACATTTCGATTAGAAAAACAACTCAGTCATCTTAAACTGAATGGAACGTATCAGAATCGAAGCAAGAAACAAGTAATAATTATTTACATATTTCAAGAGAAGAAAAACCTAATGCAGAATAATTAAACGAAACTATCATTTATATGAAAGAAAAATTAAATGATTATTCGAAAATAAATGAAAATTAATGAAGTAAGTGTTCGAAATGCCCACCATTTTGTAAAATGCACTTTGCGGTTCTGGAACCCATACTTCTTATACATTTGCTAAATTCTCTCCTTGAATACCTTCCAATACATTCTCAATCTTCTCGAGAGGAATCACTATTGTTGGATTTGTCATTTGTTCCGTTGAAACAGATTACAGAATCGAACTTTATTTTCAAGATCATTACGATATAAGGCTTGGTATTCAAATTTGAAATCATTGTATTCGCGTCTCTTGACTATTTTATTAACAGCTTTCGATTTTTTTTTTATGGATTCAATTGAATTTGGGCAGAATATTGATATCGTTAATGGACTTGTTTTTTCTTACATACACAAAACTCTAGGTTTATTGAATGTATTATTTTCAAGTAGTAGGCCTTGGATAAAAAAGAACATAACAAGAAATGTCATATTATTTGTCACTTCGTTCATTATTGTGTCACAAGAACTTGTCATTAAATACTTTTCTGTGTATTTCAATTTAACTTATTTGGTATGGTAAGATACACAAATGAAGAAAAGAGAGATATGTACGAAGTGTACATGAAACTAGATAGGAATTCGTTCAAAGCACAACAAAGGTATGGTGAATTATATCCTGAAAGAACAACACCAAATATTAAAATATTTCGACGTTTATCTACAACGTTACTTGAACATAATTCATTCATCAAACCTAGAGGTCCTTATGTAAGACGAAACGAGCCAATCAATGACATCAATGTTCTAGCTCAAATTCAAATGAATCCAGGAATAGGATCGAGAACTATGGCCAGTAAATGCAATTTATCAAAAAGTGCTGTTAATAAATAGTCAAGAGGCACGGATACCATGACTATAAATACCAAGCCGTGCAAAAACTATATCGTAATGATCCTGAGAGAAGGTTGCAATTCTGCAATTGGTTTCAACGGAAGGTGCGGAATAACAACAATTTTGCGCAAAATATTATTTGGGGAGACGAAACGACATTCACAAATTCTGGCATGTTCAATCGAAGGAACAAACATATTTATGCAACAGAAAATCCTCACTTAATTCATGAAGTTAGACATCAATATCATTTTTCTTTGAACATATGGTGCGGTTTGTTGAATAATAAATTACTGGGACCCTATTTTATTGATGGCAACCTAACCGGAGAAAAATATGTAGAAATTATAGAAGAAATGTTGGATGATCTTCCTATACGGTATCGGCGTAATAGTCCATGGTTCCAACAAGACGGATGTGGTCCACGCAACTCAAGAATAATCACAGATTATCCAAATCAAACTTTTCCCGATTCATGGATTGGAACAAGAGGCCCAGTAGCATGGCCTGCAAGATCTCTGGATTTGAATCCGCTGGATTTTTATTTGTGAGGATATCTCAAAAATAAGATATATGATACTACGAACCCGACAATAGAGATTCTTCGCGAGAAGATTGAGAATGTATTGGAAGGTATTCAAGGAGACGAAATAAGCAAATGTATAAGAAGTATGGGTTCCAGAACCGCAAAGTGCATTTTACAATATGGTGGACATTTCGAACACTTACTTCATCAATTTTGATTCACTTTCGAATAATCATTTAATTTTTCTTTCATATAAATGATAGTTTCGTTTAATTATTCTGCATTAGGTTTATCTTCGCTTGAAATATTATGTAAATAAATATTACTTGTTTCTTGCTTTGATTCTGATACGTTCCATTCAATTTGAGATAACTGAGTTGCTTTTCTAATCGAAATATATTGCATGTTGTTAATTAAACTAAAGGTAAATGCAATACAGATCCGACCCAGAGAAATTTGGATAAGGGTCAAAATCACCTGAAAATCAACTTTGAATGACATTGTATGATATATTGTTGAATTCAGCGTTGAAAGTTATTTCGAAATGTGTCATGAAATATGCAGGTCCGTATTGAAAAAAATGAGGTTGAGGGTGGCCCAGAGAGTACGAAACGTTGGATACAAAATCTGATTATGTCAAATTGAGGATAATTTACTATCGAATAAAAAATTCCTATATTATTTCTTGATAATATTTGAAATAAAGTGGGAAAAAAAAAATCAAAATGACAGAATTTACTTTTCTTATGATATCTCAATAACCGGTCCTGATAATCCCGATTTGTTTGAACCACTTGACAATGCTTCTATGAATGCAACTTTTTCTCCATTTGACCGACCTTCTAACTCTTATGGTTTAAAAGTTACCAATACAATCCCATTAAAAAAGTGGCCACTCTGTATAAAGCGAATATAAAACAAAAGGTTATGGGCCCAGTATGCTTCCACTGCGCGATTATTACTCCGGATATAGATTATAGGACATCGAAAGAGGAAAAATTATAATATCAAGAGATGTTAAATTTGATGAAAACCATTTATGGTATAATAAGAAAAATGAAGTAGAGGTACATGTAAAAGAATATGAAATTGAAACAGACGAATTAAATGAAAATGAAAAAGAAAATGATACACAAACCAATAATGGGAAGTTAATGGAGGACTTGATCAGAACTAATGAAAATGAAAAACAAATAAAGCCCCATCCTAAACTATACAGGCCGTTTCTTTTATCATGTGGTAACATTGCTATATTCTAAACCGTAACAGATACGAAGACGATTAAATGGGAGAAATGGTAACTATTGTGGAGAACAGTACAATGGTCAAAGAAAATTCATAGGGAGTTTCGCCCTTCCCGAGTTATACAGGGAAAACTAAAAATGCTGTTATTTGTTTTTTTCGAATAGAACTGTTATTTCTGAAAATATAAAAAAATGTATAGGGAAAGTTTTAATGTATTCTAAATGTACTATAAAAATAAAATAATGAATCTTTGATTAAACGTTTCGTGTCAACACGGCCACCATCAACATTTCTTTTTCAAATACGGACCTGTCTATTTTAGTACAAATATTGATAAAGCGATAAAATCACAATTCAGTGGTATATCTCACTCGATATTTTTATAACGTTTCATTTAAAATAACTAGCATCCTCAGTGACAACAATTTTTAATTACGGTCCTGTCGTTAGTTCTTTTGTAAATTATTTTGACTCCTTCAAAACCTATTGAACTATTGGCATACTTCAGACTTCACCCAATAATTTTGATAAGAAGATACCCCAACACAACGAACATTCGTATTTTTCCTTCTTGGGCATTTTTGTATTACAGAAATCCTTGTTTCAAGGCTGATTTCTTCTGAATCAATTATCATACTGAATATTTCTATAATTCTCAATCCTGGAAGTAACGAAAACATTTGTTTTTGGTCAAAATACGACTATTGAGTGATATGGTACAATTAAATAGCATCTCACTTCATTTACCATTTTTAAACAAGTAGGCTTTGCTTGGTTTCTATGGCAGGACAAATAAATAAGTTGTTGATACGTGTTAAGAACTGTCAGTCGTTTATACACTCAGTCATATCAAAGATGTATTCAAATGACGAAAGGATTGATATGCAAAATCAAATAGAAATCCTCTTCTGTCAAAAAATATGTATGGTGAGCTATACCCAAATCGTCGTATTCCAAACATTCAAATGTTTAGACGATTAGAAAGAAATTTGAGAGACTGTGGTGCATTTGATAGAAATAAAACTAGAAAATGTGTTGTTAGTGGAAGTATGCGGAACCAAATAAATGTTTTAGGTAAGCAAATATTACTTCATAAAGATTAACAAAGTGAAGAAAATATTTGTTTTCAATTTAGGATTGGTCAGTTACAAAAATATTTCTAATCAAGATTGTTCTTTACGAGAAATTTCCCACGAACTAGGGATTTCTGTAAAATCTACCAGAAATATTTTGAAAAAGAACAAGTACAAATGCTACAGGATACGCAAAGTTCATCACCTCAATGAAAGGGATTACGGAAGGAGAGTACGATTTGCGATGTGGTTGAGACGTAGAAATAGGGAAGTTGGAAATATTTGTAATAAAATAATATAGACGGACGAATCAAAATTCACCAACAATGGTTGGTTTAACAGAAACATCCATTATAGGTGGAATAATACAAATGAACATTTACATAGAGAAACCAATTTCCAGGAAAGGTTCGGAATAAATGTTTGGTTGGGAATTTTGGGAACAAACATACTAGGTCCTTTCTTTTACGACGAGCATTTGAATGGTGGAATGTATTTACATTTTTTATCCAATGAGTTTGATGGCTACTTAGATGAATTGCCACTGAACATCCGCCGTGAAATACAATATTTTCAACAAGACGGTGCCCCTCCCCATAGTGCAGCAATAGTAAGGGAACATTTAGATGCAATATTCCCAAGAAAATGGATTGGAAACAATGGACCAATTGCCTGGTCAGCTCGATCCACAGACCTGACTCCTTTAGATTTTTTTGTCTGGGGATACATAAGGGATGAAGTTTTTTCGACAACTAGTACTGATATCGACCATCTCAAACAAAAAATAAGAGATGCATGTAATAGCATTACACCCATCATGCTAGAAAATTGCCACAAAAATTGTATGGACAGACAACTTATGTGCATTCAACAAAGAGGTCGGCAATTCGAGCATTTAATGTAGGTTATCATGAAGGATTCATTTTCTGTATTGGTTTTATTTTCACTCAAAAATTCAATATGAAATAAATTGTTCTCTGTTTGTTTGATTTCTTCTACTCTTAAGTAAGTTTATTTCTGAGGTAAATTGCTATCGTTCGTATCTGAAACCACAGATATCTTTTATTATAGTGTAAACATAATTTTAATAGATACATTTATTCAAAGCGTCACTGATAATTTTTATATCGGAGAGTTAGGTTTTGTGGAATCCATAAACGACCTAACGACAGGACCGTAATTAAAAATTGTTGTCACTGATGATGTTAGATATTTTAAATGAAACGTTATAAAAATATCAAGTGTGATGTACCACTGAATTGTGATTTTATCGCTTTATCAATATTTGTACTAAAACAGACAGTTCCGTATTTGAAAAAAAATGTTGATGGTGGCCGTGTTGACACGAAACGTTTAATCAAAGATTCATTGTTACATTTTTATAGTACATTTAGAATACATTAAAACTTTCCTTTTCCATTTTTTTATATTTTCAGAAATAACAATTCTATTCGTAAAAAACAAATAACAGCATTTTTAGTTTTCCCTGTATAACTCGGGAAGGGCGAGACTCCCTGTAAATTTTCTTTGACCATTGTACTGTTCTCCACAATAGTTACCTTTTCTCCCATTCAATCGTCTTCGTATCTGTTACGGTTTAGAATATAGCAATGTTACCACATGATAAAAGAAACGGCCTGTATATGGCATTTGATGCAATGAGATTCCTAGATGATATACCTAAGGATTATAATGATTTACAAAACCGAGAAGACAAAAATAGGTGGGAATCTGCTATGAAAAGGGAGTTGAATTCTATAAATAAAAATAATACATGGGAAATAGTAAATAAACCAAAGGAGAAATACTAGACAAAAAATGGTCAGAGGATAAGGCAAGGCTGGTTGTTCGAGGTTTTGCACAGGAAGGGACCGTGGACTATAACGAAATTTATTCACCAGTTGCTAAAATGACAACTTCAAGGGTACTATTGGCCATAGGAAATCAATTCGGATATTATGTTAGACATTTAGATGTCAAAACTGCCTTCCTTAGTGCAGAGTTAGATGATGAATTCTACATTTATCTCCCTATGGGCTTCAGTGTTGATTGTGGAAAAGTATTGAAGTTAAAAAAATCATTGTATGGATTAACAATCGTCAAAATGTTGGAACAATGCAATCAACCAATTCTTGATAGAATCAGAAAATGATTATTGTTTATACATTCTTTATAATGAAATAAAAATGATTTACCTACTTCTGTACGTAGATGATATTTTGCTTGTTGAAGGAGATTTACAAGATATCAACAATGTTGTAGAAAAACTAATGGAAAAATTTTAAATAAAAGATAAAGGAGAACTCAAGCATTTTCAAGGTATTGACATAAATTATGATAGACAACAAGGTATATTAATTATAAGTCAGTCAAAATACATTCAAATAATTCTTCCTTAGTTCAACATGAATAACTGTAGAGGTAACGATCTACGTATAGACCCAAAATTGAAAATATCTATAAATAATGATGACATCCTAACTGAAAAACCTATCAGACAGCTGATTGGTAGTTTAATGTACCTGATGCTAGGGTCTCGTCCTGATATTTGTTTTTCATTGAACTATTTCAGCAGATACCAGGATAAAGCTACTGACCAAGTATGGACAAATTTAAAACGAATACTCAGATATAAAAACACAGAACATTGGATTAGAATTCCGAAGAACAAATAATCTTGATTTAAAATGTTTTGTGGACTCCGATTGGGTTTAAGACTTGAATGATAGAAAATCAGTTACAGGATTTTTATTCAAATTGTTTGGCAATACGATCCATTGGGTAACAAAAAAACAAAATTGTGTTGCGGTCTCTACAACAGAAGCGGAATTAATCGCTTTGTGTAGTTCTGTACGCGAAGATATGTGGTTAAAGAAACTTTTGCAAGATTTTGATCTAGTAGATATAAATAAAATTACTTATTATGAGGACAATCAAGGCTGTATTGCTATAATCAAAAACCCAGGAAATAATCGTAGAGTGAAACAATAGATCTAAAATATAACTTCATATGTGAACATTTGGTAAAGAAATACATTGTAATTTAATATATTGAAACTACTATGTAGGAAGCAGATATTTTGACAAAAGGTTTACAAGGTACTTCTTTTTCAAGATTAGGACATAGTTTAGGTTTGAGGAATTTTAGCGAGGGGGGGTGTTGTGTGCAACGCTAAAAAACCCCTATGTACGTTGGTCATAATGCGATTTCCATGTCATTATATAGACATGTTGTTTTTCATCTCACTCACATATATTGTAGAAAAATGTAAGTTAATGTGCTGTTGTAAAAACGTGTAAATGCTGAGAAATTGAAATAAAGAAAAATGAGAAAGGTTGACTTTCATTAAGGAAAATATACAGATAGAAGTAAACAGTCATATATAAAGCGAATATAAAACAAAAGATATTCCTCGTTACTAACTCCATGCGCTACCTTAGGAGCAGCACTGTTGATTTTTAATGCAACAGTGAATCGTGGAGGATCATTCCCAACCGACTTGAGCCTTGGAGGCCTCAGATTCCTTTTCCAGGTTTCTATAGATGTCCCGAACGTAACGTGAAAAATAATTTCTCATGGCCGAAGTAGCAGTGCAAGTTATGCCGAATGTAACCAAAACAAGAAATTCTCAATACGAGTTCCTAAGGTTATCACGAACGTCACCTGAATAAGAAATTGATACTAATAAACAAGACGTGTACACATTGCACATTGGAGATTTCTATGATACAGAGAGAGATAGATCGTGATCGCAAGTCGTTTAAAAAGGTTGGGTCGAAAAAGAAAATAGTTTCTCCCAATACTCAAATTATAGATGGTACTCATTCCTACACTTCTCAAACCTCCGCATATCATTCTAACAAAGTTCCCTTGAGTTGATGAAATTTTATGGGGATTATGACAGATGACTGCAATTTCGCGACTTACCTATATTTATCGGTCATTCATGGTGATCCAAAAATTCAAAAGGTTCGCAAATTATTTTATTTAATGGTGAATTTGAAGGGTCCAGCTGTGAAAATACTGTCAGGTATACCGGTAACACAAGATAATTATGATGTTGCTTGGAAATTGCCTCAAGTTCGATTCGAAAACGTTGCATCAACATTGAAAAATCTCGTCAAGGCATTATTTGAACTACCTTCTATTTAAGACCATTATACCTTCCGCACTTTGAAGGACGATTCTCAGTTTAGGTTCAGGGCAATTGAAGCACTAGGTGAGCCTGTTATCACTTGATTGAAATACTAACGTCAAAACTTGATTCCCGAACCCATGAACGTTGGGAAAAAACTTTTATATTCAAGAAAATCACAATGCGATATTTGGATATTTTTCTCGAGTTTTCATTTTACAGATGCAATTTAGCAGAAATGATTAAGAAAGATTTATCAGAAAACCGATCGAAATCACAAAACATTAAATCGATTAAATTCAATCAGTCTAAAAGGATCAATAAATTCAATAAATCTTCAAATATCGAAACAAAATCTCAACATTTTTTCATTGCACATTTGAAATGTCCCTGTTGTAATGAACATCATTTCATTTATCGATGTCACAAGTCCAAAGAGCTTTCCGTAAACTCAAAATCGTCCTTCTTGTTTCAGTGGTGTTGACTTTGCTGGACCATTCTACATTAAGGACGGGAAATTACGTAACAGAAAAATAATTAAGTAATTTTTATGCATTTTTATTTGCTTTTGTGCCAAAGCTGCGCATTTGGAGGCAGTAAGAGGTCTCTCTTCTGAATAATGTTTTAACACATTAAGAAGATTCATTTCACGCAGAGGTTTATGTTTACTTCTACATTCAGACAACGGGTCAAATTTCATTGGAGCAAAACATGAAATTGAAATCGTAAATGATTGGCTGAATGAAAATATTACCGACCAACCGATCAACCAACCAAAACCAAAATAATATCGACTGGAAGTTAATTTCTCCTAGATCACCGCACCATAGAGGTCTTTGGAAGGCTGCTATCAAGCGTGCAGAATTCCATATTTACAGGGTTGTAGGTAACCTTAAATTAACATTTGAAAAGCTTTTTACAAAATTTCGCCAGATGGATGCTGTTCTCAATTCCAATTTCGGATTACCCTGATGATCTTCAGGCTTTGACAACCGGTCACTTCCTTATTGGCGAAAGCCTCACCACCATCTCACAATAAGACCTATTCCAGTTACCTTCAAACAGACTCAATCAGTATCAAATCATCTAAAATGCCATGCAGCAGTTCTGGAAGAGATGTTCTACCGAATACCTGTCAACTCTTCAAGTTAGATCCAAATGGTTGGATTCTACTATTTCCGTAAAAATCGGCTCATCAGTTTTATTAGTGGATTATGTTTCACCTCCACTCCTATGGAAAATTAGACGTATCACTCAAATTCATCCTTCAACTGACAGACTTGTTAGGATATGTACCAGTGAAACTTCAACTGGAACCTTCGACCGAGCAGTACATAAATTATGTCCACTCCCCATAGATGATAATACCCGAAACCAGATTAACTCAAGGCTGGCGGAATGTTCAGGATCAAGAAGCCTAGAAATGTCAGTGATAGTGTTTCTGACGAGACTGAGAATTAATGTTGTCATTTCCGAATTGTAGAAATTAACTACTTGAAACGATCAAGATAAATCAAATAACAATTGAAAGTCTCGTGTAACCGAATCAACACATTTTACAAGGTGTTAACCCTCATTGAGCACTGGGTTGACATTCAAATATAAGAATACAACATCTATGGATGTTAATGTTGTAGATGTAATACGTCTAGGGGATTCAATATGATTCATCATGCCAAATTTGTTGAATAGGTTATTGATATTTTTTGTTTCTTTGCTTTCAACTAGGGTATTTAGGTTTATATCTCCATCTATTCATGTAGTAATAATTAGATTGGTTAATTCAGCACATTTTCCCATACGAGTCGTTTAAAAATAAGTTAACATTACTATTTGGAGCACTGTATAAAGTAATTATATATAGTTTTGATTTGTTTTCAAGAATATCAATTTCAACTATAGTTACTTCGAAGATTTGTTATATGCAAATTAATTCGGAATAATGCTATTTTTTGCAAAAGTACATACTCCCCAATGACTACATTTCTCTCGACAAAATGAACTCATAAATTTATAAACCCTTATATTCAGTTTGAGTTTGAGAGCAATAACTACTTCTTTTTCCACTCCTTTGTATGCTTTCATAAGTTCTTCCTCTATTTTCTTCTGTGGTCCTTAAAAAGATTTTGTCTTACTTTTTTTCTTCCCATTCATACCATCCCTGATATTGAACTTGTCATGATAGTGTCTGAAGTCGATACTTTTGAACATAACCCCACTTGGCCAGAATTGAAGGTTATAGAAAGTATTTTTGTAGCTGAAGTCCCATCAACCAAAAATTCTTCGAACCTGCGTCTCTTTCATGTTTTTAGTTTCTTCACAATGAATTTGCTCCCATCATCATCAATTTTCTGTTTCTAGTTTTCTACGATATCATCTTCAGAAACTTCTGGATCAACTCTGTGCAAAAACAAATAATAAACTGTTGGGTTCTCTTCTTTGAATTTCCCTTCTGAATTGTCAGCTTCACCCCTTCATACGAGTTTTCTCTTGCTTTTCACCCTGTTCTAGCTATCCGAATCATCTGAATATCCTTCTTGAACTGTATATGAAATATGGTTTGGATTTTCAGGGTGATCATTCGATCCATGGCCCCTTAATCTCAGAACATCTGTTTGTTCAGATCCTCTCAATGTTGTTGAGTACAGTTGCTTGGTATCAGTTTTTTGTTCGCTGGGAATTCCCATTTCTTTATTTACGCGGACATTGCCTGTTCCATATGATGGTTTCCAAATGTACGATTTTGTCTAGTAATAGAATATTATTCATTGCAAGAATATTATTTTTGTCCTGAGTTTCATTTAGTAATTATTTTATATAGTGGTTTTCCAATTTCGCTTGCTGGTTTGTTAGTTCCATGATCTTAAGTGATTGTTTTTCTTCGTTTTGTCTACTTGATCTTGACCCCCACAACATTCCACGTGAAGTTCGTTCATTACCTTCAATTTCTCCATTCTCACTGTACAACTTTTGTGAACTACACGTAAGCACTTGATACGCACATGTATTGAAGCATCCTTATTGCAACATATCATTTTTAATTGATCCATTTGCAAATTTTCACAGTTAAGTAGTTTTGGCATATCATCACTTTCCGCCATTTTATACATATGATAGCAAAATGAGTGAAAATATAACCGGTGTCCCATTTAAAAATGGAAAGTTGATGTCATTTTTGATTGGACCAGAAGTTTTATGATGGTGAGTCATTTGTGAGAAAATGCAGTTTTATGTCATATATAGATCCTCTAAATTCCATTCCGTTATCTTCAAAAACAATGACGTTATAGGGGCGAGCTATATTTTGCGGACACCTGGTATATTATACGTAGCAGTAGCAGAAATAAAGTTGGAGAAAATTTGTTGGGTTTAGGTCTCTTATAGAAAAACCATTATATCTCAGTTTGCCATTGTTTCGGAAATATATTTCGTCATCATAAGGGCTCTGAAATATAAAATTATGAACAATTAAAAAAGAAAAATTGCACGAAATAATAATTTTCATAAAATGTTTATAGTTAAAATATTTTTTTTTTGATAATAACTCATATTCAAGATTAAAATTTAAAGAAAAAGTTCTAAAATTCTAATTTAACTATAAACATTCACACGTTTTAATTTTTTATTTATATGAAAATTGTTTTTTTGTGCAATTTTTTTTTGTAATTGTCCATAATTTTTTATTTTAGAGACCTGAGGATGGTGAAATATTTTGCCGAATAGTTGGATAACTGACAAAGGTTGAAACATCATCATAAGTAAAATCAATACCTGCCGAATATATGCCAGTTGGTTACCTCACCATTCGACAAAAAAGTAATGAGGATGAATAGTTTGGATAGTGTTAACTGGGATTAGTGACACTTGCAATTATCTCAATGCGAACTCTTGAAAACCAGGTTAGAAGCACAACATGCGAAAGGCTATAGATGCGATCTACCCACAGACCTAGCAAAAAGCATTGGCTGCGATTATCACAGAGCTAACTTCAATGCTAGTTCATGAGTAGTACATGAGAATTTCTCATTGTACTCGGCTGAAAATTTTGCAGAGAACTCACCATAAGATTTCGTAGACAACTCGTCGCAGTGTATTGTTAGAGAATTTCCTCGTTTGGGATTTCGCTAAGACCTTGATGAGAATATACCGGCAGCAAACATAACACTCTCGACAACCTCTCATAGAAGTAACAAAAGTTGTCGCAATTTCCTTAAACGAGGTCACCAAGATATCTTTAGTACCTCATTGTATTGTCTGGAAAGTTCTGTGATTATCTTCCGATCCTGTATGTGATGGTTGTTGAAAATAGTGTTTGCTGGCTCGAAACGGAGTTAATATCATTTACGAAAAGTATTAAAACGATGAAACAGGTAATTCGGACTGCATTTTCGCAAAAGAGAACTGAACAGATAAATAGCTTTTTTATTACAGTTGCTAACAACAACAAAATTCATAGTGAAGTGATACAAACATGTACAGATGGCTTTCAAAATTAAAAGTTCTAACATAACAACAATAAAATAGTGATTGGCATGCAAACACCATGCTTCAATTGAAAGTCTCGTCCTGAGATGGCAATGAAAACAAATGTCTGATTGACCGGGTAACTGTCCCTCGCTGTGTTTTGATCTCTGCTACACGGCTCACGCCATCTCTTCCTGCGAACAGCTTCGTAATTCGTCCCAGTGGCCATCTGCAAGGTGGTTGTTGGTCATTTCTGATTAGAACCAATTTTCCAACTTCAACTGGGCTTGGAATACCTTTCCATTTATAGTTTTGGTGTAACTGCGAGATGTAAGTTTTCGAAATTTTACTCCAAAATTTTTGGTACAGCTGCTGGACATGATGAAGTCTTGATGAACGATTCACAGGAGTGTCTGTGAGGTCATGGTAAGGAATAAGAGTCAGAATGCGACCAATAAGGAAATGGGATGGGATAATTGGGGAAAGATCATTCGGATCATTCGACAATGCAAATAATGGTCGCGAGTTTGAAATTCCTTCAACTTGTACAGCAAGAGTATTGAACTCTTCATAAGTAACATTATGATTAATTAAAATTCGCTTCAGATGATGTTTTGCGATTTTTACAGCGGATTCCTATAACCCGCCGTGATTAGGTGTATAAGGTGGAATGAAATTCCACCTGATACGAAAGTGACTAGTCATTTCTGCAAGAGAATATTGATTTTGTGCTAGAAATTGACCTAATTTGCATAACTCGTTATTAGCGCCTACAAATGTACCACCATTATCAGAATAAATGAGTGACGGTATGCCGCGTCTAGAAGTGAATCTTTTAAGACAGGATAAGAAATTCTCTTTAGTTAAATCTGTTATTACTTCTAGGTGTACTGCTTTCATGCAAAAACAAACAAAACCTGACAAGTAACATTTTACTAGTATCGCACCTCTTTCTTTTTTGTTTAAAATAGAAAAAGGACCCGCATAATCAATGCCTACAACTTCAAATGGAAGTCTTGGTTTCAATCGTGTATCTGGTAAATTCGACATTGGACTTGACAAATATATGGGATTAAACTTGAAACTAGTTAAACAATTCCTAACTACCCTTTTTGCTAATACAAGTCCTCTCACTAGCCAATAAAATTGTCTTACTGAAGCTAATAGAAGCTGAGGGCCGGGATGAAGTAATAGTTTGTGCTTATGTTCAAAAATCAATTTAGTAAAATTATGACCCGAAGAGAGTATAATTGGATGTTTGACATTGAAGGGCAAATATGTATTCCTTAATCTACCTCCTACTCTAATGATACCCGTGTTATCCAAAAAGGGTGCCAATGATGAAAACTTGTGTTTCTGATCAACAGGTTTTTCCTTTCTTAAAATAGCTAGTTCGGAAGAAAATGATTCAATTTGAGCTAGTTTTATTAAAACGGTATTAGCAAAATCAAGTTCAGTGATAGTTAATAGGCCAACTTGTCTAGGAACTTTATTTTTTGAATTATTATTGAACCGCAGACAGTAAGCAGTAACAAGTTGTAACCTAATCAAACTGGAAAATATCAAAAATAGATCACAATAGTTAGGTTTCTCGACAACAAGTACTACAGATGTCTTTTTCAATTCTGGCAAATTTGCTTTACAGATAATGAAATCAACGTTAGGCCATTGTGTTCTAGATAATAGTAAAGAAGTAGGCCCTTTCCACCACAACGTGTTTGAAACCAGGTTTTCAGGCATAACACCTCGAGATGCCAGGTCTGTTGGATTATTCTTGCTATTAACATATACCCAATTTTCAATTTGTATTAAAGATTAAATTTTTGCTACTCTGTTAGCAACAAAAACTTGTAATTCACTGGGTTCTGTATGAATCCAACTTAGGGCGACTTGAGAGTCAGACCACATTAAAATAGGAACGTTGATATAACAGCATTATTCACCAAATTCATCAACTGTGCTCCTAATAAACATGCACAAAGTTCAAGTTTGGGAATTGTAATAGTGTTGGGTGGGGCAACTTTTGTTTTCGAGCAGAATAAATTAACTGAATAATTACCTAAATCATCAATACTGCGTAGATAAACGCAAGTTGAACACGCGCTTTTAGACGAATCACAAAAACAGTGAACATCAATTAAATGTCCCATAATAATATTATGAGGAATAGAAATATGATTTAAGTAAACGATACTAGTTTGGAATTTTAACCATGTTTTCTCCAGGTCTGGAGGAACTATGTTATCCCAAGGTAAGTGAAGTGACCAAAGTTATTGAATCAAAATCTTAGACAAAATGATAGACGGACTTAATAGTCCTGAAGGATCGTATATTTTCGAGATAACTGATAAAATATATCTTTTAGTAATTGGTACATGATCATGAAACTTTTTAATATTGTATTTCAGTAAATCAGGCTCATTCAACCATTGAATTCCTAACGTTTTACAACTATCCAAATCTCCGATATTTAAAATGGAATTGGAAATATCTAGTTTGGAAAAATTCGAGATAATTTGATAGTCGTTTGCAACCCACTTACGTAGTACAAATTTAGCGGAATTTAAAAAATATCTTGACTACTTGATTTTAACTCCAGTAAATTATTGGACTCTGTTAATAAATCATCAACATACATATCATTCAAAATAGTATTACTAGCATTGGGGCATTGAATCAAATTATCTTGGCCTAACTTTCGAATGCATTTTATAGCTAAATAAGGTGCAGCTCTTGTACCATATGTAACTGTTTTTAATTGATGAATTGAAAAATCATATCCGGGATACTCACGCCACAAAATTTGTTGTAAAGGTCTGTGCTCCGGATGCATTAGTATTTGACGGTACATCATGGAAACGTCTGCTGAAACTACAAACTGGTAGGTTCGAAACCTCAATAAAATATCAAAAATGTCATTTTGAACCTTTGAACCAAGGTACTGTAGGTCATTAAGTGACCAACCTGTAGAACTTTGACAACTACCATCAAATACTACTCTTAACTTTGTGGTAATACTTGTTTCTTTCAACACTCCGTGGTGCCGCAAAAAATAATTGATTTGAAATTCCTGAGATATTTCAGTCATGTTGACTAAACTTTTGTACTCATGGATAAAATTGAAATACAGTTGTTTGAATTTAGAATCTGAAAATCTGTTTTCTAAAGACTTGAACCTTTTGATGGCTAAATATTTGGAATCTCCTAATAATTCTGGCGAATGTTTTAAAGGAAATTTCATTTTCATCTCGATAAGTATCTTTATCAAAAAGAGATTCACAAATAGTGTTATCATGGGATAAAAATTGAATCTTACCTTGACCTTCCTCTACCTCCCAAAACTTTCTCAACTGTTCATCTTCGGGAATATGAATTTCCATCAAATTGCACATACACTTGTTTGATTTTTCAAAAAGTTTGCCAGTAATTATCCAGCCGAATTGGGTATTTACTAGTGTGGGGAGATTCTTTCCTAATTTTATCTTACCTCTAATAAAAAATCCTCAAAAATACCAGCTCCCAGTAACATATCCACTTTTCTTGGACACTTAAAATGCGAATCTGATAAATTAATATTATAAGGGATATTCAGGCAACTTGTATTAAGTTGAAAAGATGGAATATCACTTGTTATAACTGGGACAACAAGACATGAAATCGAACAATTGAATTCATTAAAACGAGAAAATAAATGCACTGAACACTTATTGTTGAAGATTTAATTTTTCACAGAAATCTTCTGTAATGAGATTTGACTGAGCACCGCAATCTAAGAGAGCTCTACAAGAGATGAGTTGTCCTTGGGAATCTTTAACTTGACACAAAATTGTAGACAACAAAACCTGATTATTTCTGTTACTAGAACAATTGATACTCGTATCAGGTACTAGATTTTTTCTAACTGTTAGGTTTAGAGAATTGTATTGTTCATCTTTCAATTGTTCTGGAGAGCAAGACGACTGGGGGATAACACTCCTGTGCAACATAGAATTATGCTTTTTATTTTTGCAAATTGTACAAGGACGTTGTCTGCACCTAAAAGAATCATTTCCAGTAAGCAAACAATCGGTGCATAATTTAAATTTTTTCAGTTCTTGAATTCTCATGTCTATTGATAATGCTAAAAACTTCGGACATTGGTAAATTGAATGTTCTTGTTTACAATAGTTACATGTCAATTTATTGACTGACACATGTATTTGGGAAGAATTTGTTATATTTGCATGAAAGTTAAATCTTGAAGAACTTGAAGGTTTCAAATGTGAGGAATCATCTATCGATTGCAAAATATCTGCTTTATTTTTTATGAATTCTAAAAACTCTTCTAATGTTGGTAAATCACTCTCAAACCAACATTCTTTCCATTCTCGCATTGTAGTTTTGTCAAGTTTGTTACATAAGATGTGTATAATTGAAGAATCACACAAAATTTCTTTGCTGAGATCTATTCCCTCTAAAGAAGTCAAATGTTTTGAAATTTCATCTAGCATTTTACGAATAAAGAAAAAGTTTTTCCTCTGAACGCCCTGTATATTAATGAGAGATTTAAAATGGCTGTCAAGTAAAAATTGTTTTTTGTCAAACCTCTCATAACAAGTTCCATGCTCTTTGAAACGGCCTATCAGTGATAACTAATCCATCTAAGAAACGAGAAGCATATAGCCTTCCAATGAAGCTTTCAAAAATTGAAATTTCTGACCATCACTCAAATTCTGATTATTATAAATTGTAGTAACGAAATTATTTTTAAAATTTATCCAATGCTGAAACTCCCCAGAAAACACAGGTAACTTTATTTGTGGTAAAAGGATATTCTGAAGAGGGTAAGTAGTGGTCAGAACAGAAACGCCTTGATTTAAATCTGCTTCTACAATAGGTTGTTCACTGTAGGCTTTTCGTTATTAACGATTTGTGCAAAAAATTCCCGGGCAGTATAATATCTTTCTTGAAAATCTTCACGCTCTTGAAAATGACCTGTTAAATATTCTTCCTCGCACATCGACTCAATTACTGTCTGAACTGTATCAAATTCCTCTAGTAAAAATAAATTATTATTGAATCGCAACTCAATATCTCTCAACGACGGTTTTTCATGACTAGTTTGCATCGTGTCCATAAAGAACCCCGCACCAATCTTATGGAAAATGGGTCCCGGTGAAATTCGATGGATTTTTGATATGACGTCGTTCAAGTCAAGCTGATCAAAAGTGTCCATGGGCCCAACTCAATCCTATGGCTAGTTTTCGAGATACAGGGCGTCAAAGTTGGTAAGTGGCCATTTCTTTAAAGTAGTATTGCTTTCAGGAAAACATCTAAAATAGAAATGTATTTTACGACAAATATTGCTTACCGATACAGCAATACTTCTAGACTGGTTTTTGATAAAAAATATTGTTGGATACAGGGTGAGTCCAGCATTATTCAAAATTGAATTCTCAATCAACCCTACGAAGTGAAGATGTGAACAAACCAAGTATCACACTGATATGCTCATCATTTGAATATGTCAAAATTAATAAATTCAACATTTTGTACCGGGTGAGTCAAGATGTGACAGTTTTTATGGTGACATTTTGTATATTTTTATTTTATATTTTGAGCTTTAGGGATACTTGACTACCAATCATTCAACATATTCCTTGAACAAAATTGATATACAGTAGGAGAGAAACACTAGGTGATGACAAAAATTGCGAAAAGGACATTTTTTCATAACTCATCCTGTAATTGATTTGCAAAAAATAAAAATAAGAATTCAATTTTGACACTCTTCATCTCCAAAACGAATAACTTTCGGACATATGTTTACAGGGACTTTTCTCCTTATTTTGATGTCAACAATACGCTCCTAAATTTTCTACACGTACTCAAGAAACACCCTGTATTATCATAATATATTTCTATGGGAAAAAGCAGTGGGTTGAAAATGTAAAAAAATTTCAGTTGTCCATTATCTAACTTCCCAACAGAAATAGGAACATGATATACTCAGGAAGCATTTGATACTAGCAAGAGATTATAAGAAAAACTCCCACTTAGGCGACAACAAATTAAGAATGTAGGAAGTAGCTTATAGTGTCAAAGATCTTTCGGAACATCAAGTCCGTGAGGAACCGAAACCAAATAGCGCTCCGACCACAACATCTATTGTCTGGATTAGCTTTAAAATCCCTTTTTCTTAACTTTTTCGTAGTACTATTTGAAAATAATACCAATGACTTTTCTGTCAGAACAATGTCAAATTTATTTTTCAGCTATACAGGAATATTCATAATTTTAAAACTGAACAAAACCAAACATTCTTCCCCCTCAAAATAATATGTCACGTTTTATAATCTTCTGATGTGTCGTCGTCACTTTCAAAAAGTGATATCTTGCATAGTTTTGCAACGGGACGCCGATAAATACCCGTTTTGGTCTTCACGTCAGCAACTCGGACTTGCTTGTCCTTTCCTGGATAGGTAGCAACAATATTTCCAAGTGGCCAACTATTTCTCGGCAATCTGTTATCTGTTATGACAACTAAATCACCTGGTTCTAGCGGAATTCTTTTCTTGAGCCATTTTGTCCTCCTAGTCAAAGTCGGTAGATACTCTCGAACCCAACGGTTCCAGAAATTGTCAGCGAGCTTCTGAGAGTATCTCCATTGTTTCCTAAAATCAATTTTTTCGTTGAAAATTCCTGGTGGTTTTGCCGAACTTGAAGTTCCTATCAGAAAGTGGTTTGGAGTTATGCTCTCTGGATCATCTGGACTATTTGAGACGTAAGTCAATGGCCTGCTGTTAACAATATTTTCCGCTTCTGCCATAAAAGTTGCCAAAACTTCTGGTTTTGTAGATTTTTCTCTCAGAGTAATTTTTAGTGATTGTTTGACAGCTCGCACCATTCTCTCCCATGCCCCACCCATATGTGGACTTGCAGGACAGATGAACTTCCATTCTATATTCCGTGAAACCATTTCTCTTTCTATCAAGTTTTCGTCGATTTTTTTAAGTGATTCTTTTATTTCTTTGTCCGCAGCTTTCATATTCGATCCATTGTCGCTCATTATAATTTGTGGTTATCCTCGCCTCGCAATAAAGTGTCTCAATGCCAATATGCAGGAATCGGTTGATAAAGATTCTGCTATTTCAATGTGGATAGCTCTGATGGATAGGCATGTAAATAAAACACCATATCTTTTCTCTGTCCTACCAATACGTACTGTGAAGGGTCCAAAATAATCCATCCCAACGAACGTAAAGGCTCTGGGTGGTTTCTTCAATCGTATTTCTGGCAGTTGTCCCATTTCTGGTACCACAGGTTTGGCTCTTCTTATTCGACAGAAGTTACAATTCACCATTGTCTTGTTGAGAGCTCTTCTTATTTGTATAATCCAGAATTTCTGTCTTAACTCATTTATGATCATTTCTCTACCTCGATGTTCATATTTTTCATGGAAGTGTTTGATCAATAACTGAGTATATTTGTGTTTACCATCCAAAATTATAGGATGTTTCGCTTCCTCGCTCAGTTCTATAGAAAGGTCTGTTCTGCCTCCAACTTTCAACAGACCATCTTCTAACACGACAGATAGTTGAAGTAACCTACTGGAATCTGATAAGGTTTTACCACTCTTCAGCAATCTGTATTCTTCTGCAAAACTGTCAATCTGGACTTTTCTACACCAAATTTTTTCAACTTCTTCCATTTCTTCCACAGTTATTTCTCCAAATCTTCTAATCTTTCTGGCAAATCTCAAAACATAAACTGTTGATCTCAACAAACGTACCCATTTTCATTTGGTAAGTAATCTATGACTTCTTTAGATGTCACAAGTGTAATTTGCAGATTGCTCTCGAATTTCTTCTCAAATACTTCTTTCGGCCATAACTCTTCATCAAAATATAAAAATTCTGGTCCGTCAAACCACCTCGATTCTTCAAATTGTATTTCTTTCGTATCCCTTGTGGCCTCATCTGCTATGTTGATTTTAGTAGGAATCCAATGCCATTGAGTTTTAGCTGAATTTTCTCGTATTTCGTTGATTCTATGAGAAACGTAACTCGAGGTTTTGATATTTTCGTTCCTAATCCATTGAATAACTGTCTTTGAGTCAGTCCACAAAAACGTTTTTTCTATATGAACCGTATGTTCTTGAATTACTTTCTTTGCTATTCGTGTGGCAAATAAAGCTGCTTGTAATTCCAACTTCGGAACGCTTGTCTGATGTTTCATTGGAGCAATCTGTGTTTTAGACGTAACCAATGATATTTTTTTCTCATTTCCCCTAGAGAAGCGGAAGTAACTCACGATTGCAATTGCTTGCTGGCTGGCATCACAAAAGACATGCTGCTCTAGTCTGAATCCTTCGCTATTATACATATAACATCTCGGAATTTGGAGCGTCTTCACCTTCTGTAAATCGTCTAGCCATCTCAACCATTTTTTCTGTATATGTTCAGGTATCTTTTCATCCCATTGTATACCACTCCTCCAAATTTCTTGCATTATAATTTTGCTTCTGACTAGGAAATTTCCTAGAAGGCCTAGAGGATCATAGATGGACATGATGATCCGTAAAATTTCCCTTTTAGTTAGTGTTTCATTATTTCCCAATGAAGTCTTTTTTATCTTGTGGAAATTCAAAGGAAATGACAAAGCATCTTCATTAGGAGACCACTTCAAGCCTAAAACTCTTTGTGGTAGAATATCTTGTTTTGTGCCGGTGTTTGCTCTTAAATTTTCTGGAATACTTTCTAAAACTTTCATGGAATTACTCGTCCACCCTCGTATATTGAAACCTCCCCTGCTGTGAACATCAATGACCTCTTTCACTAGTTGAATGGCATGTTTTTGGTCGTCTGCGCTGTCTAAATAGTCATCCATATAGTGTTTATTTATGATTGCATCCACAGCATCCGGAACATCTTTTATGAATTCCATTGCATTTTTATTTCTAATATATTGGGCACAAAACGGCGATGATACTGCTCCAAATATGAGAACATTCATGCAGTATACATCAGGGTCTTTCTTTCTTTCGAAATTTCTCCATAAAAATCTTTAGGCATCCTGATCTTCCTCTCGAATTTTTATTTGGTGAAACATATCTTGTATATCTCCGCAAAATGCTATGTTCTTTTGGCAAAATTTCCAAATTATACCAGTTAACGAATTGAATAAGTCGGGACCCTTTAAAAGGAAATCATTCAAACATTTTCCATCGACCTTCGCAGCAGCGTCGAAAACCAATCTCAATTTGTCAGGTTTATTTTCATTCGTGACACCAAAATGAGGAATGTACCATTCTTTTCGATCTTTATGGGCATTTTTTATTTCTTCAGGTGAAAGTAGTCGACAGTATTGTTTTTCCAAATATTCATCAATTTTTGTTTTATATTTCTTGGCGAATTCGTCATCATTATCCATTTTTCTTTCAATACCCATGAGTCTCTGGAGGGCCATGTGTTTACTTTCTGGTAAATTCATAGTACTGTCTTTCCACAACAATCCGATTTCCCAGCCTCTTTCTGTTTTTTGTGCTGAACTTTCTATCAAAATTTCAGATTGTTTGTCTTCATCACAATATTTTTCTTCATTTTTCAAACCATAACTTTCGAATGAAAAAAAAGTTTTTATTTGTTCATGAATATCTTTCAAATCTTCATCGTCCTGATTTTTCATAAATAGAACTGTATTTTCGACCATCCCTTTGTAATTTTCGACATTGCCGTGAACAATCCAACCCAATTTGGTTTTTGAAATAGCTGGAGCATTTTTGGCACCTTCAATTATTTCCCTACTTACAATAAGTTCCCAATTATCTTGGCCAATCAAAAGTCTGGGCTTCATAAAACTAATTTCTGGAAGATTCACAGTTTTCAGGTAAGGCCATTTGTCTTTGAACGCTTTTATGTTAACATTTTGCACAGGTAAGTCCAAATCTTTCATAGTATATACATTTTTAAGTTCATGGTCTTTTCCATCACTCCCACTCACGGTAAGGTTAAACATTCGGCTGATCATGGATTTACTCGAGTTTCTGTCGGTCCATCTCAATCCAAGATTGGTTGGATCACCCTGTATATCCAACTGGTTTGCAATTTCTTCGTCCAGTAGAGAAACCGTTGCTGCTTCATCGAAAAGAGCATAAGTGTCGACTGCTTTTCCATTTGCTTTTAATTTTATCGGAGCAACTTTCAGGAGAACAATATTTTTAACACAGTTTCGCGTGTGAGCTACAATTTCAACATGTTTGGAGATATCCGGTTCAGAGACTTTTTCTTTGGCATGCAGGATGGTATGGTGAAATTTTTGGCAACCTTCATTGTCACAAAGTTTCTTTCTAAAACAATTTGTTATTCTGTGTGCTCCTTTCAAGCAACCAAAGCACAATTTCTTCTTCACAACAAAGTTCCATTTTTCATCAGAATCAAGTTTTAAAAATTGGTCACATTTATCGATGGTGTGGTTTTCGATATTGCAGAAATTACAATTGATGATTTTCTTAGATTTAGTTTTCTCTTGGGTAGTAACGAATGCGTGTCTGTATTTGGAAGAACCAGGGTATCTCGATTTGTCTATCATACTGGTTGAAGGTTTGTTGATGGCTTGAACATAGCTTGCAGCTTCCGATCTTTTCCATATCCAATCGCTAAAGTCCTTGAGATTGAGAGGAATACTATTTGACGACATTTTTTCTTCCCAAGACAGCTGCATCGAATAAGGTAACTTCTGTAACAATTTTTCCAGTAACTGAGGACAGTCGAGGTAGTTTCTCATATTCAATACGTCTAATGTCGCAACAAGATTTGCTATTGTTTCGGACAAATGTATCAATGATTTAAAATCATTATTCCGAACGAAAGGTAACATTTCAGCTTCGTTCACCATAGATTTGATTATGAGATCAGGTCTACCAAAGCGATTTTTGAGAATTTCCATTATTTTGTCTAAAGACGTTGCAGATAGTAGAAGACCTTCTATACATCTTTTGGCATCACCAGTGAGACATTTTCTTAGTCGACACAAATTTTCTTCTGGCGGAAGTTTCAACATTTCGGTTGTGGATTTATATTGCATGAAAAATAAAGGTCATTCTTTCACGTCACCTGAGTATATCGGTAGATCTTTATCTATTGTTTGTCTCGAGAATAACATTTCAAGTTTGTTATGAATAGATGTTTCTTCATTTCTTGTCGGGTTTCGGTATTCCTTCTGTTTGCTGGTGGAAGGTTCATACATTTTTTGATCAGAAAGCCAATTACGAACTTTTGAACAAGATGACACTTCTTCAAATTTGACGTCTTCATTGTTTTCAGATTCTCTGGATTCTACCTCAGACTGGTCCAGATACGCTTCTTCTATTTGGGCTTTTTCGTATGCTAATCGATTTTGAATTATAACTTTTTCTTGCTCCAGTATTCGTGCCAATGCTTCGTCCGCCTTTATTTGAGCTTCAATTTTGAGCCTTGCAGCAATGCTACTTGCTTTTGATTTCTTGGTCGAAGAGGTTTTTTGTTAGATAATTTACTTTTTGTGTCTTTATTTGATTCCAATTGTCCATTTGAACAGTTCCTTGATTCAGTCTCTCCCGCGTCAGGGTTAGTTGCGTTTTTTGTCACGCTTCTGGTCTGAATTCTACTCGGTTCCATAGTTCGTGGTCTGTTTTCACTTGAAGGACCAAAAATAATGTCTGGATTAGCTTTAAAATCCCTTTTTCTTAACTTTTTCGTAGTACTATTTGAAAATAATACCAATGACTTTTCTGTCAGAACAATGTCAAATTTATTTTTCAGCTATACAGGAATATTCATAATTTTAAAACTGAACAAAACCAAACATCTATAACCTTTGAACAAATTACAACATATTTGAAAAAGGCAATGAACCGAAAGCTATTCCATTTGCTCCAACAACCAGTTTTACAAGAAAAACATAAACTTGAGATCAAAAAAGAAGAGAAAACTCGTTCAGGAAAATTCTAGAATAGCTATATTGCGTTCAAGTATAGGAATTATTGTCGGCAAGTCTCTATCTTATCTGTTGGATTCTTAGCAAAGTTTTCTGCAAGAACCCCTCTGCAGTGCTCTTCAAATACCATAGCTAAAATTATTCTTTGAACAAATCGGGGGAACACCCCTGAACTGGTTTCATGGTTCATGGTTCATTAATTAAGGCTAGTTCTCCTAATTAAACCGAAAGACGACTTCTTTTAGAAAACTTTGCCAAAAATTCAACAGATACTCATAATTTAATGGTGGTAGGGGTCAGTAGTTGTATTCTGAAAGAGATTTTTTGACGAATATACCTACTATATAGGTTAATGCAGAAGACTGGATCAAATAATCCAGTTTCATTATTAAATTGATGTTATTTCGCCAAGTAGCATTATTTTCTCAAGTATGAGTAAAAATTTTGACCAACTCGAAGCAATTCTGAAATTGATTGAAACTTATATGGATATTGTAGTATTGTCCAAAAATTTCAAATTCATGATCCAAACTTACATAAGACGCACAAATATGGCAATATCTCAAATTCTCATTCTAATTTTTGTTCCATTTCAAGATTGTTTTATCAAAAATTACAAGGACTTCGCCCTATTGAGGAGTCATCGAAATTCACAATATTTTGAACGAGTGTAAGATTTCCCTGATTCAAGCTGATTGAAACATCTATTTTGATAACGCATTTGCAAGTAGGGAGTCGGGAATAATTTTTTTTCGTGTTTTAGAATAGTGGTTGAGGATAAGGAGGAGGTTATGTGATGAAAAAAAATACAATAACATTCAATATATTCCAAAATAAAACACGTAGAACAGCAATTAAAAACAAATAGTCTATTCCGAGCATGGTGTGACCTCAACGACACCTGAAACCAAAACAATTAGTTTTTAGGGTTTGTCATTCAATTCTTTCAAATTTGACAAAACCTGAATTGCATCATGTTGAAAATTCAGAAAAATGGATCCATTTTTTTCAATAAGAAGTGCTATGTTCCTGCTTTGAGCATATCTAAACATTCGACGATGCATTTGAAAGTACTCAAGAAATATTTTTTTTGCGTTTTATAATAATCTTTCATGAAATAGAAAAATATTGTGTTTTGGTATTCCAGTTCTTAAAAATCAATAGTGTATTCTGAGCAAGGTGTAATTTCAACCCCCCCCTTGCATCAAAACTTTAAATTTATGTTGTTGGCGTAATGGTTAGTTTGGTTGAGCATCACATTAAATACATCATTCACAGTATTGAAAAAAAAATTCACCGAGACCAAATTCCATAAGAATTTTGCTGGGTTATTTGCAATGATTCTCATAGTTGACAAAAGACGAAACATTTTATACCTCATTTGTAAATGTATTTGATAGTATTAACTCTGTAAAACGCCATAGCCAAGCTATTCAAATCCTTCACAAACGCCCCAAGACACAGGTAACTACTCGAATAATAAAATCGACTTTCACTTAAGAGGCCATGAGCGCGATGTCATCATCCTGCAGAAAAACACTAAATTTGTATGTGTCCAAAGAAACCCAAGCTACAAAATTATTGTCGAGTATATCCCGGCCTGAAATTCCCGGAGGCCACGCCTCCGCTCCGGCCGCAACATTTCTATAAAAGAAATGCTTTGCGGACCGGAAAGCAGTACGTTCCTGAATCGAGTAGGGAACACATCGTGCAGTTTTGTTCTTGAATTGAGTAGAGAACGCATCTCCGCAAAGAAATTCGAAATTGTTTCATAGAAACTTTATAAGTGAAAGGGCTTTCATACAACAGATCTTCTGTTTCCAAAGTTTCTATTTGAAATTTCCACAACTCTTTTGGGCAAAAGAGGAAATTTGTAGCCGCACTGAGTTTTTTTCCACGAGACATTTTTGGCCAGCAATCGATTGTGAGTTCTCCCATTCTACTGAAGTACAAAAAAAGATTAAAACACCAATCTGATGTTTTCCTGTTTAACCCGTCCCGATGTTAGCAAAAGGCGAAGGAAATTGGTAAGACAATATTTGTCTGAACGAAGTATTAGTGAAATTAGTGTCCGACTTTATAAGTAAATAGAATATACGTAATCCAGCTCACGTTTTGAAATCAATTAAATTTTCTTTAGTTTTTCTCTGATAATTTAATATACTTGATAACTTCGAAGAACTTTATAGATTTTTTTTGTGATTAAGTATATAACAATAATCATTTCTTACTTGATAGTTATCACAAATTTCTACAGCAGGCTAACGTCCTGCTGGAGTTTCATAGTTGATTGTGTGTGAACTTTTACAACATTTTACTGCTTCCCTGGCTAACTTCCAGGTATACTTTTATTTCAGGCGTCGGTCTAAGCTAGCACAGTCGCAGCCATCGTTCCAACTGCTCTTTTCAGAGCGAATCGAAAGAATTAATTTCGTCTTGGCTAGACAGACGTTAAACATTACAACAATCTTAACCAACTCGAAATTTATCATAAAATAATTACAAATTTGAATTAAATACATAGAGCCTGGAGCCGGTTTTCACTGACTACCTGTTTCGAACATGAGTATCCCTCTTCAGGAAGTGTTCGACGTGAGAGTCGGGCAGAGAAATGGAGACGAAATGGATTCGCGGATAGGCGGCGCTCTAGATCCCCGAGATAGTCGGAGCGTCGAAGTCAAAACTCCGAGCGAGTTTTACAAACTTCAAACACCTCCATTACGACAGCGATCATATTAGGGACGTTTTTTGGTAGAATAGTCGATAAATCAAAAACGGTTCATCGTATCGATTTCAAACAAGGACAGACTTCTAGAGGACGTTCGATTCTATGTACCCACGTCTGCGGCAGCACCTCACGATGCTTTTCACAGATAATCGAGGTAGCTGCAATGGTATTTCTCTTCCATTAAAATTTGAAGAAATCTTCATCCAATCGAAATGAATTTGGTATCAAAAGAAAGGTAAAACGTTGATCTATGTAGGTGCTGTGATGTTTTTTGAAATTATTTGTTCATGTACCCAAAAAATTGCTTCAAATTAACTGCATTTTTGGTAAATTATTTTGTGAAAAAGTGGATTGAAATTTCAATTTTAATTACAGCACATAGGTAGAATCGAACTCCCTATGGATTTCTGTCTTTTGAAATCGATACGAAGAACAGTTTTTAAGTTATTATTTGACTCTTTTACCATAAAAAGCGCCCCAAATATGTTTGAACTCATTGCCTCTTAAATAACTTTCCTGATTATATCTCATCCAAAATATGATGAATTGAACCTGACCCAACTAAGGATTACTCAATATGAAAATCAATCAATTACGGCTTGCTATTGACGGATGACGGTACTCTGATTGTTACGTATTTCACTCAACGGAACTGTGCAAAAGCAAAGAACTTCTTTTAATGAACACAATGACCTTATAACTTTTAACGGTGACTCAAAACTTCAACTACGGACGGCTAATGAATTTTCAAACAGAAACTTCACTTGAGTAAGGCGAGAAACAAAAAAAAACATTTCACTTCGCACCGCTATCAAGAAGAATGCCCTTCATTAAATGACGATTTATTATTTATAGGAAACTGTTGGCTTCCGTAACGAGTCGTAGAAAAGTTGAAAGAAACAAAAAGTCCAGATTGACGTTTTAACTGATCCGAAACACAGCCTTCTAACTATACGGAAGTGAAAATTCCTATGAAAATAACTAATCGGGCATAAAAACGGGTAGGCGTGGTGAAATCCCCATGAAAAGATCAACCGCGTACACGATACCCATTGAATATATTGTTATGACAATATATATCCTTGCTTAACAATCAATCAGTCTATTTCAAATATTGAAATTCAGCCAATAGAATCGGAATTACAGTGAAACTATAGCTTGTCGCTGTATTTTCACGGTGATAAACCTGCCTAGTTTTTGTTTTACTAGCTGTCAAGTGAAAATAATGATTCAAATTATTATAAATGTCAAATCTTTGTGTATTGACTAGTTATATTTCTTGATCAATATGAGCGATCGTAGGGGACAAATGGTTATTGGTATCATAGATGAAGCAGTGGAAAAGAGTATTCCGTTGAATACGACCAGAAATAAAGAATCAATTACCAGGCAATTCAACAATTTTCAAATCGATATATTGTCGTCCTGAATATAATTCGAGGTATGAATAATAACCTATAATTTTTTGGAATATCAATTCATTGGCAATCCCAATGCAAGAAAATACAACTCGTCCTGCGGACTCGTTGTATTTTCAGCTTTGGGATTGCAATTCATTAATATTCCAAAAAATTATCGGTTATAATCACCACTTATTATATTACCCCTGAAAATTGTTTTGAAGAAAAATATCAGCAAAATACAGTAAAAAAAAACTTGCCTGTAAAATTTTAATCCTTTTGTAAGGAGCAAAAGTGCTTTCCGATGTAGTGGTATCCTATTTCTGAGGGAAAAAGGTATCGGTCAGCTTTCTGACATAACTATCCGCTTTTTCTTTGATATATTCAAAAAAAAAAATCAGCGATATGCCTGAAATGAACAAACTAAGTTGAATATGTTCATTATATTGATGAACAACCCTGTATAAAAAAATTTATATATTTTTGAAAAATCTGACATTTTTGGAAAGGGAGCAGAAGAAAATCTGTGAATTTTTGGGAAAAGGCAACAAATGTAATTATAAGATGATTGTTAAAACCTTTGTAAGTAATTTAAAGACATTTTTTAAATCATTTTTGATAATAATACATGGTGAAAAGGTTAAATAACAGTGATGAACAAATTTAAAATCTCGTGAACGGTTACTATGGGGCTATTGAGAAAAAAAGGGGAGAAAAATAACAACTCATGAAGAGGTTGGAAGAAAGCAAATCATTGTAAGTTTGTTGCAAGAAAAGTTAAGTTACAAGTCGAGAAAAATAAGAATGTCCTACCTTGAATAGCATTTTGGAGGAGCCTGATCAGCAGAATGAGGTTAGACCACTTGGAACATTTCCATTTTACCAGGTATTTCTGTTTGAAATTTGTTTCTGACGTTTTCCACTGCATGTCAGTTAATTTATAACGATCTACGGCAGTTTTATTTGAAGAATTATCACTAGTTTCTACTAAAATTTCTCAAGAGAACTTTGTTTTATCAGAAGAGTGAACTTTCTAGGTACTTTTAGTAAAAATATAATCTTATTCGGAAATACAGTTTTCTGGGTCGATAAGAACGATTTTGTGCGTGTTTTTCGAACTGTGTTGTTTCATGGTTGTGCATCTGAACAATAGAGGGCAGCACACATTTCAATTTTGAATATATTGTTTACATTTTTATGAGTTTGTTCCATTATTTAGTCATAAAACTTTAGCAAACAGAGTAGGGTATTTTCCAAGTTTTGATAAATATAATTTTCTTGTTCTTTCCAAAAGGATTTATTGACAATATAATAAATTTACAAACTTTCTTTTTTTGAACACATATTTTATTCAAAGCAGTATAAGAAATAGGTGAGTTTCATATGTTTCCTGAACCGGCACCTCTGAGACCAGAGTTCATGCAGATTTCATCCGACGAGCTGGAAATGAAAGGTTTATTATTTCACAGAAAATATTGGAGTATTCATTAGAATCAAAATTTCACTTTATTTTACTTGAATTTATAAACCCTGAGATTTTTTCATATAGTTTTCAATAGATTTTCCAAATATAAATACTATATTTTTTCTACGACATCCAAAGTTGACCATTTCTAATAAAAACATAACTTTTTCATATATTTTCAACTTTTCATATCAATTGTGCCAAGGGAAATTTTTTTAAATTTTCTTTCACAAAAATCTTCATTCACAATATTACATTTCATTACAATATATGTATTGACTCAATTGACCATGCTTTTTGGATGGTTTACTGACAACGCAGCATTTATCTGCATTTTTTAAACTAGAATTATATCAGGAATCATTCGGACGTTCTCCAGGACAATAGGCACCTATTCATCATTCCAATGAGAAGTGTTGCATTCTTGAAACTATGGTTCATTATATAAAAATAAGGTGGCACATGAAGTGGCTCATTATCTCCTGATTCATCGTCGTTAAACAATTTCTTTCCAAGGAAGCTTGAAGCAATCAATCATTGTTATTATTCTGTTAACATTGATATAGAGAACATGTCATATATGATACTGTTTCTCAATCCCTCTATGTGATTATTACCTGAAAAAACTTATACAACTGAATACACGAAAGCTTCTTTCACGCGAAAAATTTAAGACTCTGAAGATGATCGTATAATGTGATATTCACGATCAAAAAATGGATCATTTTTCACCATATACAATGTTATGATATTTCATCATAGATTTGCCTTCCGACCATGGTCGAAAGTCATGTAATGTAAAAGTTCGCCATTAGGGGAGAGTACTGTACGTTTGGACACTTTTTTATAATAATTTCTTTAAATATTATTATGTTCCTCCCAATTATTTCAAAATTATTTGACGCCTAACTGTTTCCCATAGTATCTATTACGTAACCACAAATATTTGAGTTCCTAGACATATTATGAATAGACGAAAAATCCCAGTCTTTCAAACTTTATTTTTGTCCCAAGGTACAATACCGTCTCTTATTAAGTTTGGTGAAATCTACTAAAGAGTTTGTTTGCCTTGTGGTGGATCCAACAGGAACTGGGGTGGGTAATATTTTGACAACTTCATCAATGAAAAGTTCGTAGGTCTGTGCAGAACAATAAACAAATTTATTTCCTGACATGCTTGCAGCCTTTTTAAGATAACGCACTTCTTAAATATCCCCGGTTACTTTCAGAATTTCCACAACATAAAGATGTTGTGTTTTTTACCGGCAACGCGAACTAATACGTATTCGCCTGCCTTAATGTGCTTTATTTCAACTCTATTTCCTTCTTTCATGTTCACCTGATCTGCAACAAATTCGATATCATCAAGTGACTCGCTATTTGAAGAAAGCACAGCATCCTCCTCTGAGCTGCTCGAGTCATTTTTTGCAAAAACTTTGCGTTTAATCATTTTTATCGCTTTGCCTTTTTTTCGTATTTCTTTCTTGCTCCTCGTTTTTGATTTCTTCCTTTTCCGGAGTGTCAGTCAGCACACGACACCTGCCAGGTTAGGCCCACCACGGCTGACCTTTCTCGCTACGGCTTTTGGAAATGGTCTCATCTGCTCTGGACTAACAAAATTTGTCTCTGGTGATGCTTCAGGGGGTACATTTCTTTCAGCAGGCTGAGCAGTTGAATCTGAAGATGGTTCAGGTCGATCAGTCATATTTTCATTATAAGGGAATATTCCACTGACCCTGAATCCAGCCGAAATATTCTGAGGGGTGAATGCCAGGGGATAAGCAATTCCAACGCATACGCAAACATCGTAAATAGTCATTGGTTTGGGACTATTTGTTAACAACCAGTTTCCACAGGATGTATTATAATATTTTTTCAATGGTCCGAAAACTCCTCTATCGAGTGGTTGGAGCTTGTGGCTTGTATGAGGTGGAAATGTCAAAAGAACTACTCCGGATATTTTCGCTTAATTCAAAATATCTACAGTTATGTGGCTTTCATGATTATCAAGTATCAACAATACTTTTTGGTCCAGTGTTGGTCTGGTGTGGTTGATAAAATGATTTAGAAATTGGAAGGAGATGTCACTGTTTGACCACCCCAAAGCGTGAACAAAGCCAATGCTACCTGGTGGTGCCCCCTTGAACATGTGCTCCTTGAAAAATACTTTCAGAAACACGAAAGCTGGAGAAATAGAATTACCTATTGCATTTCCGTCTGCAATCATTGTAATATTGATAACTCTCTTCGCAGAAGTCATCTATCCCACTTGTTTTGCACCTTTTATGGCTATGACGTTATTCGGATTATGGACAGTGGACATTCCGGTTTCATCTATATTATATATTCTTTCAGGGGGAAAATATTCCCTTTCTACCAAACCTTTCAGTTTCGAAAAAAAGGTGGAAACATTGTGCCTGTTAAAGCTCGTGGAAAGTGATAAACTTGTCGCTTGCGATTTACTCAGAGAAAGATGCATGAATTCGTAGTACCAATTTTTTCCTGCCAAACCATTTTCAATCCAAGATTGAGGAATTTTTTTTATTGTTTACTTGAGCAAAATCGTGCGCTTAAACTCGAAATTGATTTCTTGTTAGTCCATATTGTATTTGTGAAGCTTGATTTAATTTTTCAGGGTTTCTTCTACCTGAGAAAAAAAAACTCGATTGGTATCATATTTCGTGGTATATTGGAATTCCTCGCTTTCGAGTGCTTTATGTATCTTCAAATGTCGTGCTAATGTAGATTTTGAAACGCTACACTCCAAAGCAGCCTTCCGGATGGACCAATTGCTTCGCAAAACCAAAATTGCCGCTTTTTCTATATCGCTTCTCTCGAATTTACTTCGCTTCACACCTCTTTTACTTCTGGGCATCTGAAAATAACGAGTAAACATTAGTGCCGTACCTTGAGACAGTCCCGACGTACGGTACGTTATAATGTCCAAAGGTACAAGACACAACATATTTTCAAAACAAGCTATTCAAAATTCATAGGTTAGATCTAATTCACTTTTTATTTCACTCATTTGTACATCATTTGGGTACACAATGATGTAGTGACCATAGCAATATTGAAAAGTACTTACTTTGTTTTTCGTGAAACTCGCAATTTCATCAAATATTTAACTTTTACAGAAGCAGAACTTCCCTTTGTCGATAACAAACGGAAGTAACTGTCGTTTGGCGGAAAACTGTTACACGTGAACCATAGACAACAGTCGTCAAAGAGACACATTCGGGAATTTCAAGGTCATAGCAAGAGGCGGTTTTTCTTGTCTTTTCCAAGGTACATGCCGTCCCAACGTACAGTACTCTCCCCTATGTGCTTTGAAAAATCAATTGATAATAATAATTTCATTGTCCCAAGAAACATTACGTGTTTATGACCAGGGACTAAAACTGCCGTCCTAAGCAAAAAAGCCGTATGTGCAAAAACTCTGAAGCTGAGAATCTGTAGTTTCGACCATCTTAAGTACGAAAAGTCTTAAACTTGTGTACTAAAGGCAAAATGATTGATTAACTTGGGCTATTTACATCTAGTTTACGTAATTTTTTCTTTGGAAAAAGTTAAATTTATAGTGTTTTAAGGCTACAGAAACCAATATCTCCATATTCACATTTTTTGTAGATACGGCTTTCTTGCTTAGGACGGTAGAAAATCTATACAAATATACAGATGAGGAAAAATTAAGAAATTTTTCATTAAAATTAACAGAAACTACACAATTCCATAAGTTACCAAAGTTAGGAAAATATTGAGAGTTTCAATCACAAACAGTGTGTCCCAGCTGAAACTTATCTCCAAACTCGTGAAAAAAATTGAAAATCGCTCAGACCCGTCGATTTTATGTCAAGAGAAAACGCTTTCACCAAAAACATCATCATTGTGTTGTCAACCCCATCAGCCCCAGCAACCCCTACTTCAGAATTATCAATGGGACTACTATACTTGTAATTTTGAACGGAATTCAATCCTTAATACATCGGTGTACTGATATTGAGGATTGATCAAGTGTTGTTGAAGTTTTAATGAAAAGTAAGTTTTATCAAGATATTTTTGTTTCTGTGGGTACGCCACTGTATTAAAAAATTATATGCAACCAGAAATAATCGTTTAGATGGTAAGACAGACGTTTAATGAAAAAAAAATCTCGCCATGTGTTTTTGTATACGCATATCTTTGTTTACGCCTTGGTATTTGATGTTTTCGAGTCACTTTATTCAACAATTTGAAACCTTTCGTAAATGGTTTACACTATACAAGAGAGAATATCAAGTGTATTTTGAAAATGGACGATATTTGTCAAAAAAAAACTTCATCATATCAGTACCTGCTTCAGTTGATGAATAAGTTCATGGAGTCGGGTTCTGTGCTGAATGAAATACATTAACGAGATAATCCTATGCGAAATGAAGGGGTCGCTGTTGCAGCTGTAGGACATGCAGTGATGGACAACATTCAATCTTTACGATGACTTGAGACTATTTTTGGAGTTTCTAAAAGCAGCGTACATCAAATTCTGAAAGTAGCAAAATTATATCCTTATGAAATGGAGAATATAGAAGAATTAAATTAAGATGATCCTGACAGACGAACAGAGTTTTATGTAATGTAATGTAATTGTTGATTGGTGATAATGATTACCTCTACAATGTGTGCTCTTCTGACGCATATTCTTCTTGTTTAAATAAAATGGCCAGTTAGATCTCCTGATTTATCACTATTTTACTTTTTTTGGGGTAATTTAAAATTCAAAGTTTAGATCACACAGCCAACTTCGCTTGATGATCTACGCAGGAAAATAATTGTGGAGTGTCGTACAGTGACTCCAGAAATGTTGAGCAACGTGGTTGGAACTGAATGGTTCACATTTTGAACTTTCCTTACAATGATAACACTTAAGGTGAACAACACTGAATCGATCCTATATATCAGTACACCTAAGTATTTGGGAATGAATTCCCTTCAAAATGATGAATAGTATTCCCATTGAAAATTCTGAAGTAGATGGTGCTGGGGAGGAGGATGTTGACAATACCATGATGATGTATTTGGTGAAAGTGTTCTCCCTTGAAATATAAATCGACGGGTCTAAGCGATGTTAATTTTTTTTCACGAGTTCGGAGATTTGGCGGACAAGTTTAGGTTGGGGCATACTGTATATGTAAAATATATGTCGGTGTGTTTGCAGGTAAATTATTCAATGTGGAGAATTCAACACTCTTGTATCTATCCGCTGGTACACAGGCCGGATGACAATGGATTTTTCGAAACAAGAAAGTATAAAAATATGTAGATACATTGTCATTTAACCTGCATCAGCAACGCAAATACTTTGTAACGTCACAAAAGATCCGTTCTAACTTTCGTCTCATTCTGTTAACTCCATGTCATCTGGCGATAATGTTTTTAAGTACAAAAATATGATTGCTCTTATATTTCTGTCATTTATCTCCATCTATCAGCAATTTTTAGATACAATGCAAACTACGTCAGAGTATACGTCATTTGTATAAACCAATGAGATTGTAAATATTTGAACTCATGATTGTCAATAAGGACAAAAAAAAATCAGAATATTAGACACTGCGTTTATATTCCTGCGAAAAGAAGGACTTTTCGGCCATTTCGCATCGATCTCTGTAACCAGCGAAATCACTTGGCTGACCTCATGAGAAAAATTATTTTTTGAAGATTCTTTGGACTTTCCTTTGGTGAAAAATTTGATCACAAACAGCATGCTAACAAAAAAATTATTGTTCTAACATAAAACTATTGTTTTAACATAAAGCTATTATCTGATATTATGATAAAGTTATTTTCTAAATGCTAGGCTAATTTGTTGAATAGTAGAAGTAAAGTTACTTCAACAAAAGCTAGATAGTTTCTAGAAGATTTGTCTAGGCCTATACTTATGTACAAGCTCAAATGTTCAAGTCAAAGGAAACATAATCGAAGCTTCATGCATTGAAGTCTATTCAGGCAAACTCTTTGACGAGCCTTTTCATTTTTGAGTTCAATACGGTTGAACGTATTGATGAAACCGTCTGGTTGAGTCACCAGAGGATCACTGCGAACCGATCTCGAAGGATTGTTCGCACACGAAGCAGTTGAGGACTTTCGATACCCTAGAAGAGGTTAAGTTCTGTACTGGAGTCCCTTTTATTGAGAATACGCTGGACAGGCGCGAATATTATGGTTATTAAACAAACAAACTATTCACTTACCAGTTTTTGAGCTACTGTTTCTATACAGCCAGCAAGTTACACCCTTCCATAGGTTTGGGGGCCTCTTTTGGTACATATGATTTTTGTGGACAGAGTATCACATGGGATGAGGATACTGAACATGATCACATTTGCTACAACTTGGTAACGTACAGCTTACAGTATTTATCTTTCATCAATCGTCGTATGGACTTGGCGAGAACTTTTTGTTGCTACGACGAGACTCAGGTGACACAAGTTAAATAATGCCTTATCATATACAAGTCATAACAAACCCCAAATGTTACTTTGTTGATATTCTTGCATGTACTTTTGTGTCAACATATCCTCATGACTTAGTGTACCTTACGTAAAATAGGTTGAAATTTATATTTACAATATACCTGTATCCCTTACAAGGCCTTGTAGAAGGAACCAACATTTGTATGTATGTGAAACTAGCTCACTAGTAATTTCAAAAATTCTATCCACGACCATAAAATTCGTTTTTGATTTGTTGACAACTTTAGGTTAGGACAAATTTTCAGGTACTGATACATCTGCCACGTTAGGCAACAAATGTTTCACATTTGTATGTTTAGCAGCGTTTAGTCATCCTTGTGTTAGTCTTACCCATATTTACAGAACCGTAATTAAAATTTTTGAGTACATAAACTGATACGTATTTATTCAATCTCTCTTCTCAGGTGACAATCCCACACAAGATTATTTTTGTCAATTTTTCTACTGAAAGAGGGAGTTAAGTTTGATAGAAATTAGGCCGATCTTAATTTTTTTAACTTTCAGTGGCGTCCTCCTGACATCTTTTAATTAACCTAATTTTTTACCAAACTAAGTGATAAAAGTGAGTCTTGTTTTAAAAGATATACCACCTCTGATGATTCTTACCCATCTGACCATTATTGCTTCAAATTAAAAAATGAGCTGACAGAGCAATATAGCGTAAAATCTCAAATTTGAGAGGAATAGTTTCAAATTTGACTTAGGGCGTTATACTTTTATGGCGCCCAACGTGGGGCCCGATTTTCTGTTGGTGGTTATAGTAGTTACTTGTGGTTTGAAAATTATACTTTTCAAAAATTTGTCATTTACAAAAGGGTTTGTTACTGAGGAGGTGAAATTTCGAGTCGATCAGTTGTACTATATTGGTGAGTTCGTGAGTCGCACTGAAAGGCAGAGTTTGTTCGATTATATTTTATAATATACTTGCTTATAAAAAGAACTATATGTAACAACTTTAAGTATAGTTAGGTTGAGTTTGGAGATGTTTTAGTAACAGTGTCGTACTGTCACATTGATACGTTTTCTTGCATTCAGAGATTCCCATTTTTTAAATGTTTTACCTTTATTTTTTTAGAGGTACTTACTAGAAATTTGAAAGTTACATTTTTGGTTTTCCAAAAAAAAAAGTAATCGTTTATAAAAATTCAGATTCTGCAAGCAATTTTAAAAAAAAATGATAATGGAAGGCTCAGTAGATCTTCAGTATTCAAATGAAAGTGAGGTTGATTATGAACTCCGTATACGTAACACCACTAGTTCTCGTAGAACTTTAAATTCTAAAAGAATTATATTAAATAGACTGTTACAATTATAAAGCAAAGACGAGGTGCTGAAATTGAAAGATCTGCAGTATGATCCCGCCACTGAAAAAGACTTCAAAACAAGTTTATTAGCCATGGTATTACCATTTGTTCATTCATTTGTAGGGCCTGATAAAGACCATAATTATTATGATGTAAATTCACGTTTGGTTTCATTGTATCAGAGGATTCAGCGTTTTAGAGTACCTACACAGCATGCATCACATTCAAAGCAGAGGCTAGAGCTTCACTCATAGAGATGAATGCAACGTTGCAGTCAAAATTGACTTCATCTTCAGTAGGTACAAGTCAGAATTACCCGACCACTAGTCCGGTGATAAACTTTATACAAATGGGACGTTCATTTTGATGGAAAATCAGTCCCATTATTATCATTTTTAGAAAGAGTAAAAGAACTTGCAGAAGCAAGAATGGTTTTTATACAGGATTTATTCAGATCAGCAACAGATTTATTTACAGGTAATAAATACACTTGTTTGGTTAAGAAACATGAAGTCTCGCAACGAAGTCCATGATTGGGATGAACTTGTTACAGCGTTGAAAAGAGATTTTCTTCCAGGAAATTTTGATGATGAAATAAATGATATGATTGATGATAGAAATCAAGATAGGTCTGAGTCCATTACTATTTTTGTAGCTCATATGGAGCAACTTTTTAGTCAGCTGAGCACCTTACCATCAGAAAAAGATAGGCTATATAAAATCAGAAAGAAGTTGTTACCTGAAATAATTGACAGATTGGCTCTGAGTTCTATTTCCACCATTAATGATTTATTAGCTGTTGGCAGACAATTAGAGGAGGCAAATCACCTCAAACAGAAAAATAAATGAGTTCCATGTTACGCTGTGGAAGATATTTCTTCTTTATCTCTGACCAGTTGTCTAGACCGTCCTGTAGTGAATCTGAAAATAAACAAATGAATTATAAGAAATGTGCTAATTATCAAGGGTTTCCTAATACAAAACGTAAGGAAGTAATTTGTTATAATTGCAGAGGAAAAAATCATGTTTTTCGTTTTTGTAAAGATAAACGAAACACATTTTGCTATAAGTGTGGAAAACAAAATGTAACGCTTAAGAATTGTTCTGCATGTTCAAAAAACGAGCAATGCTAAGGTCTTTGGGTCACCGAAAGTACATTTACAAGGGGAATAAAGGTGAACAAAATGTTTCTAGAATATTTAGAGCTCAAGATAATAGAGTATTTAAACAACAAAAGGTTGTTATGGTGAACCGAAAATTGGTAAAGGAAAATTGGCAAAATTGGTTAAAGAAAGTGGACGTTTTTATGAAAAGAAAAAATGTTTCTGTAAGTCCAGTATTGGTACATAAACCATATGAAAACCGTCCATATATTGAGATATTGTTATATGATGAACCAGTGGTGTCACTATTGGACACAGGTTCTAACGCAAATTTGATCGGAAAGGTGGTCTTTATCTTTTAAAAAAATTTAAGATAAAAGTTGATAATTCAACGAAGAGATTCGTTACTGTCGCAGATGGAAAGAATCAGAAAGTAACAGGGGAATGTCAGCTACCCATTGTATTAGATAAAAGTTGTAAATTGGTCAAATTTGTGATAGTGCCTACTGTATGTCATTCAGTAATTTTAGATGCAGAATTTGCTAGTCTATTTCAGATAGTTATAAATTTTCAAAATGACACTTGGAAAATTTCAAGCACTTCTACAAATCACCACATAGCAGTCATTGATGGAAAGTCCAATCCAGTAAAAAACAAACAGGGTTTATCACAAAGTTTCACAATCGATGAACAATTACAAATCAGAGAAGTGATAGAAAAATTTAGATCGATTTCTGCAGAAGATAGGTTAGGGAGAACTGACAAATTAGTGGTTAATATAGACACTGCAGATCATCCTAGTTTCAAGTTGAGACAATATCCAGTGAGTCCATATATGATGGAACATATGTATAAAGAAATTGATTTAATGTTATCACTAGGAGTCATAGAACCTTCAAAAAGTAGCTGGAATTCACCAGTTATTCTAGTGAAGAAAGCTGATGATACATTTCGATTTTGTCTAGATGCAACCAAATTAAATTCTATTACAAAGAGAGATTCTTACCCATTGCCTAGAGTTGACAGTATTCTGAATATGCTAAAGGGCACTATGTATTTGTCTTCTGTGGATTTGAAATCCGCATTTTGGCAAGTACCGATGGATGGAGCAAGCAAGGAAAAGACTGCTTTTTCTATTCCTGGAAGAAGATTGTATCATTTTACAGTTCTTTCATTTGGTTTATTTAATTCAGTCCAAAATCAACAACGATTAATGGACGCTTTGTTTGGTCCAAAATTAGTACCCAAGGTATTTGTATATCTTGATGATATAATTATCTTAGGAGAAACATTTTCTGAACATATTGAGTTACTCAGTGAAGTTCTCACTCGCTTGGAAAGAGTAAATTTGACTGTTAATTTCAAGAAATGTAAGTTATTTAGGGAGTCTTTAAATTACCTAAGTTTTGTTGTCGATAGAGACGGATTGAGAACCAACCCTGACAAGGTTAGAGCAATGGTAGAATTTGCACAACCAAAGAACACCACGGAAATAAAAAGATTTCTAGGAATGTGTTCATGGTACAGGAAATTCATTCCACATTTTAGTACATTAATTTAACCATTGAATGCTTTATTGCATGGTAGGAAGAAAGGTCAAGCAATTAAATGGAATGAACGTGCCACAGAAGCATTTCTCTCGATTAAATCAAAAATAGTGGAAGCACCTATACTCACATCAGCTGATTTTTCAGTTCCTTTTACTATTCAAGCGGACGCTAGTGATGTGGGTCTGTCAGGAGTACTCACTCAGGTACAGGGTGGTGTTGAAAAGGTCATAGCGTTTGCCAGTCGAAGTCTTTCAATAATTGTAATTTTTTCCATAGACAAATTTAGGGCATATATGAAAGGGGCGCATTTTTTGTGTTGTCAATCATGCCAGTTTGAGTTTCCTGAAGAACTTGTCAAATCCTTCTGGGAGATTGGCACGTTGGCTTGTCAAACTTAGTCAACATAATTTCACGTTTCGGCATATAAAAGGTAAAAATAATGTGGTCCCTGATGCACTTTCATGGTCACTTATCATCCAAGAAAATGAAGAGTCTGAAGTGGAGATAGAGGAGCATTTTCTTGAGTATCCAACAGTAGTAGGCGCTCTGAGAATTGATTTGACGGATGCAGATGCTTGGTATCTTAAATTAAAGTATTACATTCAGAAAAATCCTGAGAAATATCCAGCATGGGCAATAAGAGATGATTTTATTTACAAACATGTATATTCTAGACTTCCATTACAAACAAATTTGTCAGAATGGAAAATGTTGGTTCCAAAAAATCGAAGGGTTGAAATTATTAAAGAATGCCATGATGAAGCTACTTCCGCTCATATGGGTTTCTTTAAGACGTGGAAAAAGATTGCAGAAATGTATTACTGGCCAAAAATGAAGTTGGATATTTAGAGGTATATCCGTTCATGTAGAGTTTGTCAAGAACAAAAAATACCAAATTCAATCCAAAAGCGGTAACGCATTTTTGATAGTTGTGTCAGATTATTTCTCCAAATTTACTTTGATGAAACCAGTTAGACAGGCAACTGCCCAGGCAATCACCAACTTCCTGGAAAATGAAAAATTTTTGATTTATGGTGTCCCTCAAATTCTGATTCTAGATAATGCGCCTGCGCATACGAGAAAATTGTTTCAGAGGTTCACTAAAAAGTATGATATACCAAAACTGTGGTAAAATTGTAGGTATCATCCACAGGTCAACCCGACAGAAAGAGTGAATCGCACTATAGGTACCGCCATAAGGAGTTTTATTCATACTTATGATCATAGAGATTGGGATAAAGAAATTACAGCAATTGGCAGTGCTTTGTGATCAGCTATTCATGATGTTACGAAGGTCTGTCCTTCCTACTTAGTTTTTGGGCGTAAAGTACCAGTTAGTGGAACTTTCTGGAATAATTTCAGAAACCTAGATCTGGATATTGATGAGGAAACTATAATAAATTATGCTAGGAAATTAAAACACTTACCGAACTATATGCAACTGTACAAGCCCGTTTGACGAAGTCTTATGAGAAAAACAAGAAAGATTATGATCTCCGTAGGAGAGAAATAAGTTTCAAAGTGGGGGACAAAGTTTGGAAAAGAAACAAAGATCTTTCTAATGCAGTTAACAGCTTTTCAGCTGAACTTGCACCACGTTATGTTTTGTGCAAAGTTAGGAGAGTGCGTTCGAAGTCAGCATATGAGCTAGACAATATGGATGGATCTGATGCAGTAGTATGGCATGTACAAATGTTAAAACCATATTGGGGTTCAAGTTCTGATGTCTCAGAACATTAAACAGTGTAAAAATTTTTGAAAATTTGAGAACTTCAGGTTTAAAATTAGTCAATCAAATCTATTAGAGTTTTTTTGAAATCATGACTAATTGAAATTTAGGAAAAAAAAAATTCTGAAGGAGACATCTTTCAGATATTTTATTGGTAACAGGGTGTTCTGATTTTGAATACTTTGTTCGTAAAGAGGGTGTATATAAAATTACTCGTAAGATGGGTATATATCTATTGGATGATATGAAGTCAAGTATTGATGTTAGGTCATTACGGAAGTGTACATAGTAATAGGAATTTGCAAGTCGTGTGTTATAGGATTCTAGGTGTACAATGCTGTAGATAGTAGGTTAGTGGTGCAAGACATTAAATGATTGATTTGTCTTGGGGCAGATTTCTGGTTGTTCCTCGCGGAAGCGAAAAGCGACTTGGACTTGGCATGTCCCCAGAATAGTTGGAAATAATGTCTATTTTTTCCAACGACAGTACCACCACTGTTTATGCTGTGAGCACTCACCTTAATGAGATATGCAACCGAATGGTTATATTTGAGGCAGAGATTAGTGAATTTACAACAAATTTAACACCGTTGGTAATTCTTATGTTTTATGAGTGCTCACTCCATTGCTATTGATTTTGTCCAGATAATACTCAAACTAGGACACAGTTTCTAACTAGTGAGCTTTCGTATCCACAAGGTTTCACAACAGTAACATTGCTGTAATTAATTCTTTGGAGTGATATTCTACAATGTTGATGCTATTCAGTTTTGAAGTCTGTTCCTTGTTGTAAAGAAAAGTTAATCAGTTTGTCAATAATTTTGGAAGTAAGATACCAGTAAATTTTTCATGGATTTAGTATTAGGGTTTATTGATATAGGTTTTGTCTCGATGCAACCAAATTAAATTCTATTACAAAGAGAGACTCTTACCCATTGCCTAGAGTTGACAGTATTCTGAATATGCTGAAGGGCACTAAGTATTTGTCTTCTGTGGATTTGAAATCCGCATTTTGGCAAGTACCGCTGGATGAAGCAATCAAGGAAAAGACTGCTTTTTCTATTCCTGGAAGAGGATTGTATCATGTTACAGTTCTTCTATAGGTTTTAGGAAATAACTGTTGGATTAAATATTGGTTATATGGGTGGTCATTTTCAATATTGAGTGTCCAATCGACTATTCGACAGAGGTTTTGGTTTTCTTTAGGATTTGTTTCAGTTTTGGATTTCCTGAATAGGCCAGATTTATTCGAAATCCTGAATGGCTTCGAAATCATTCAGACAGTCCAAAACATGGAGCGGGTTCAGAAAGATGAAAATTTTATATGTTTTCGGTTAAATTCGGTTTGGAAGTTTCAAAAATCGGTACAGTAGTATCTCAGAAAGTCCATGGCCGTTTCATATAGAATTTGTTCATGATAAGAGCTTCGTTTCTGGGTCAACAGTCTCGATGTCACCAGTAGAGTTAGGGTTTATAAAATTTTTTGGAGTGTAAGGAAATGGAATATTCTCCACATTTCCCAGAGTGTTGAAGCGTTTCTTCTTCGAAGATAGGAGTTTCAACACAAATCTTGGATATTATACCTTTGGCAAACTATATTTTTTGTCTGTAGGAGCTGTAGGAACTGTTTGTTGCTGGTTTGGTCAACTGGTGTAAAAGGCCACTGAAGCTGTGGTCGGTTGAGCAGCCTCCAATGACTTTTGGAGCACCTCCGAGGTTTTTTTGTTAATTTTTTTGGTGTTTGCAGCACTTTTCAGGTATGATGAGGTCCTATATTCTCATTAGGGTTTTTGTTGTGAAAAAAAAAGTAATTCAATTTTCTTGACAACAATATACTGGGGGATTAAAAATAGATTTTAAATTTTTTTATGAGTGAAAGTATCAGTAGCAGATATACTGCGCACCTGACAAAAAATACTCCTTGACCGAAGTATTTTTTATTTTTAGGTGGGGGTAGTGTAACGTCACCAAAAATCCGTTCCAACTTTCGTCTCATTCTGTTAACTCCATATCATCTGGCGATAATGTTTTTAAGTGAGTGCACAAGTTTACTGCTAATCCGCTGCGAGTCCGAACTCATCAAGTAGTTAATCTAGGTAACTGATTGAGTCTGATAGGCTCTCAGGGGAATAGCCAATATCATAGCACACAAATTCTGTGGAAGGAGAGATCGAATCCGCCTGTCAATTTGAATACAATGTTTCAGCATGTTTATAGAGAGAGAAAGTAGATACAAAAATATGATTGCTCTTATATTTCTGTCATTTATCTCCATCTATCAGCAATTTTTAGATACAATGCAAACTACGTCAGAGTATACGTCATTTGTATGAACCAATGAGATTGTAAATATTTAAACTCATGATTGCCAATTTAGACAAAAAAAATCAGAATATTAGACACTGCGTTTATATTCCTGCGAAAAGAAGGGCTTTTCGGCCATTTTGCATCGATCTCTGTAACCAGCGAAATCACTTGGCTGACCTCATGGAAAAAATTATCTTTTTGGACTTTCCTTTGGTGAAAAATTTGATCACAATCAGCATGCTGGTTCTAACAAAAAAATTATTGTTCTAACATAAAACTATTGTTTCAACATAAAGCTATTATCTTATATTATGATAAAGCTATTTTCTAAATGCTAGGCTAATTTGTTGAAGAGTAGAAGTAAAGTTACTTCAACTAAAGTTAGACAGTTTCTAGAAGATTTGTCTAGGCCTATACTTATGTACAAGCTCAAATGTTCAAGTCAAAGGGAACATAATCGAAGCTTCATTCATTGAAGTCTATTCAGGCGAACTCTTTGACGAGCCATTTCATTTTTGAGTTAATACGGTTGAACGTATTGATGAAACCGCCTGGTTGAGTCACCAGAGGATCACTGCGAACCGATCTCAAAGGATTGTTCGCACACGAAGCAGTTGAGGACTTTCGATACCCTAGAAGAGGTTAAGTTCTGTACAAGAGTCCATTTTATTGGGAATACGCTGGACAGGCGCGAAGATTATGGTTATTAAACAAACAAACTATTCACTTACCAGTTTTTGAGCTACTATTTCTATACAGCCAGCAAGTTACACCCTTCCACTGGTTTGAGGGCCTCTTTTGGTACATATGATTTTTGTGGACAGAGTATCACATGGGATGAGGACACTGAACATACTCACATTTGCTGCAACTGCGAAGGTGGTGTACCATGCCCTTTCCGAGTCACATGCCAGGTATGGCATTCCTTTTTGGGGAACCTGCAATAAACAGCGCCTCAATATGATCTTCATGCTTCAGAAGCGTGCTATTCGCTATGTTTGTAAAGTTGGACCTAGAGTTTCCTGCAAGGAATTATTCAAAGAACAGAAAATCCTCACCATTCCGTCTCTTTTTATACTTGAAACTGTATGTTTGCTTCATAAAAACAAAACTACATATAACATTATTCAAGGAACCACCCGCCAAAATAATAACCTAAGGCTACCCATTCCAACCTCAAATTTAATTAAGAATTCAATTATCTATAATGCTGCTAAACTATATAACCATCTCCCGACCAGTATCAAAGCCATTGATTCCAATCATTTATTTAGGAGGTCTGTAAAACATATACTTATAGACGAGGTGTTTTATGATGTTCAAGATTTCCTCAATAAAAATACGAGATGATAATTTTTAAAAATTTTAAAATTCTGTTTTTATACATATCTGTTATCCTTGCGTATGTGAATGTTTATGTATAGGTATTTATAAACTTATGTGACATGTATTTGATATAGACATAATTATTTTTTTTACTAGGCTTTGTCAATAGGATCCTCATCTTCCGACAATAAAGCATATTTTGATTGATTGATTGATTGAACTTGGTAACGTACAGCTTACAATATTTATCTTTCATCAATCGTCGTGTGGACTTGGCGAGAACTTTTTGTTGCTACGACGAGACTCAGGTGACACAAGTTAAATAGTGCCTCATCATATACAAGTCATAACAAACCCCAAATGTTACTTTGTTGATATTCTTGCATGTACTTTGGTGTGAACATATGCTCATGACTTAGTGTACCTTACGTAAAATAGGTTGAAATTTACATTTACAATATACCTGTGAATCTCTTACAAGGCCTTGTAGCAGGAACCAACATTTGTATGTATGTGAAACTAGCTCACTAGTAATTTCAAAAATTCTATCTACGACTATATAATTCGTTTTTGATTTGTTGACAACTTTAGGTTAGGACAAATTTTCAGGTACTGATACATCTGCCACGTTAGGCATCAAATGTTTCACATTTGTATGTTTAGCAGCGTTCAGTTATCCTTGTGTTAGTCTTACCCATATTTACAGAACCGTAATTAAAATTTTTGAGTGCATAAACTGATACGTATTTATTCAATCTCTCTTCTCAGGTGACAAACCCACACAAGATTATTTTTGTCAATTTTTCTACTGAAAGAGGGAGTTAAGTTTGATAGAAGTTAAGCCGATCTTAATTTTTTTAACTTTCAGTGGCATCCTCCTGACATCTTTTAATTAACCTAATTTTTTACCAAAGTAAGTGATAAAAGTGAGTCTTGGTTTAAAAGATAAACCACCTCTGATGATTCTTACCCATCTGACCATTATTGCTTCAAATTAAAAAATGAGCTGACAGAGCAATATAGCGTAACATCTCAAATTTGAGAGAAATAGTTTCAAATTTGACTTAGAGCGTTATAACTTCATTCTTTTAAAATTTATTTATTTTAATTTTTGAAATCACTTCAAGTGAGATTCCAGTTTGCTCATCGAAGGGAGGAAAAAAGATAGGTTAGAATCCACAGGTTCCTTACTTATAGGCCTCTGAACTATTCTAGTAGCTGACGCCAAAATCAAGGAATAAATAAGGATAATATTTCATTATAATATAGAACACAACAGTAATGGAGTCACACTGACGAAAATCTAGTCGGCGTGGCACTCCGGGGCGGCTTCAGTTGATTTCGTTGCGCATTCGCTTTCAGGAAACCCAAAAAATCCCGCAACTATACATCATATGACAATTTGGAAGTTTTTGAATGAAAACTCCTTCCCAAGCAGCAAAATTATGTTGTGCCAACGTTCTCCTATGCGACCTGACGTCGTCATATTCAGTTCACAACCGCATTCTTCAATAATTTTATCGATAAAATCAGGGTTGGTACGACGTCGTCGCACAACTGATAGGTGAACAAAGACGTTGTTTTGACTAATTTTCAATTTTGGGATTGTGAAAGCAGTCAAAGAGCGAGATTCATCTGCAACAGGAATTTTCCAGTACGCAGATTTCATGTCTAAAGTAGACAAATAGCGTGCATCCCGTAGCTTATCGAAAATGGAACCAACACATGGGATGGGGTAGATATCAGGTATACTGACCTCGTTGAGCCGTATATTAACGCAAAATCTCCAAGTGCCATTAGATTTCCGGACCATTACTATTGGAGATGATCATGGTGATGTAGACGACTCGACGATGTTTTTGCCTAACATTGTTTACTATCTTCTGCATGGCTGAAAATATTGGATAACATCTCTGCTGCATAGGTGGTGAGGTAGTTCGAAATTCGTGTCCAACCAACCCTCGGTCATTACCCATAACAGCAAACGCTTCGTCGATAACTGAATTGAGTTGCTTCCGTTAGTCTTCAGTGAGTCACTATCTTGTATGCCTGTCAATTCAACCAATTCCATCGAATCGTCATTTTGAAAGCTCCAGTCTCGTGCATACAAGTCCGGGATGATTCTCATTTTAGTCCAAAAAATCCACACCAACTATGGGTGAGTGAGGTTGTTCAGGAACTACCAGATCATTGAAAATCCTTTCAAGGTCAGTAAATTGAATAGGAAGAGAAACAGTTTCAGTAACATAGCATTTCACGCTCTGCTCTCATCCTGACCCAAATGACACAGATCTTGCAATATCCCAGTTGCTCCAATATCCAATGAGCCAATAAATACTTGTCCAAGGATTGTCACATATAAGTAGGGCATTTTATCGTTTCGGGCATGTGCGAATCTAGAATTATTTCTCTATCACTACTGGCCCTACTATTGTCAGGCGATGTTTCTGACAGTTGGCCTACTGTCTCGCCGGACCCAAGTTTTTTATGCAGTTCAGGCAAGAAGCGTTTGTAGTATTTGGACTACCACACTTAAAACAGATCAAATTTTCAGGTTTACCTCATTTTCTGAACCAATGGTCATTCTTACCGCTATTCTAACAGAGACAATAATTCTCATCAGTTCGAGATGATTGTGAACTGAGCAATGCGTTGACATTCAACTCTGAGACATGCGTCTACACTGGCACCTGTGATTGGTGGTCCATCGTCCACCAACCGATACGCATGTTCAGGCTCTACAGAGTTCCTAGAGTTTGTTGGAGAAGAACAAAACTTCTGTACCTGCCACTCGGTTTCTTCGATAGTCCTGGCCAACCAAATATGTTCGGGATAAAAAAAAGGTGTGGTGGGTGGAAAAATGTGTCTAGATATGAGGTAGCAGATTTCTCCTGATCAATGCAACCCTCTTCTCATCAGGAATTTCTTCCGAAAGTTTCCTATATAAATTCTCCATATTTGATACAAAGTTAATGATTCGCTCCTAATCTCATCCATCAGTGCAAGTTCGTAGTCATGTGGTTTAAAGGCACCTCGAAGTTTTTGAACTAACTCGTCCAATGATGTGAAGCGATGCATCCTATAACATAAGAGTGCATCTTTGGTCAACAGTTCCGGAACTGACTGAAGAAGCCCTCCTTTGATATTCCACGTGACATCCGCAATTCCTCAACACGCTCTAGGAAGCTTGTCACGCTGGAGAATCCATCAAATCGCAGATTTCAACGATTCACATCTGCGCTTTCTTGTCTACTGTGGAAAATCGATGGATTTGGTACCATATGGCAACTGGATCATGAAGAAATTATATGTATGGATGTTGTCTCTGATCAGTGAGATCGACAGTAGAATTTGCACAGTCTGTTTTTTGCAATTTGTACAATTTAGTCCAAACTAATCGGAAAAGGGATTTTGCAATCATTCAAAATGTGTGGGTCCTGTCCACAGAACAAGCAAACATAGAAAAGACTGTCCCTGTTATAAATTCTAGGCTGCAACCCTCTTTTCTTCAATGTTTAATACAAAGGGGCAATGCAGATGGCAGCTCTTCATCGGTAGGCACCATGGGTTCGTTTATACTTTATAACAGAATTATATCATTCAATAGTAACAGAATGGTCACAAAAATAAGAGGGGGTGCCACAGCAACTTTTAATATGTCTATGTCAAACTATGTCAAACTAGGGAAGTTGAGCAACCAAATAACGACAATTAGATGTTATACCCAAAATTATAAGTGACGTTACTATACGATGTCGTCAAGTTAAAAAGTGTTAATCAATAAATAAATAAAACATAAATAAACACACAAACATTTGATATGAATAAATCTTCACTGGACAGAGTAACAGTTTCTCAAAAAAAAAAAAAAACTGTGATTCTGATAATATTCAATATTCGATATCTGTTGCATAGGAGGTTAAATAAGATTTCATTAGGATATCAATTTTCCCAGTACATAGTACTATGAGGTGGTTTGCAGATAGTCGTTGAAAGATATAAAGTTCAAACAGAGAATATCAATATTGAATAGTAATAAATAATTAAAATTGAAATGGTAAGTGAAACCTGTTACTCTGGTGACACCAACGTGGAGATTTTTGGAGAAGGTACTTGTTGTGAATTATATTCAGAGCAAAGCAACTTTTGAATAAGGATCCTTTTAATAAAAAATAATATATGACAGACAGTGACAAAAATTATAGTATGATAAACAACTTTTTTTTTATCTCATGAAATAGAGAATTGCCAAATTAACTAAATGTAATTAGCACACAATGTGTCCAGCTTTGATTACCCTCAATTTGATAATTATAACACTCGGCCCTAATCTAAGCAGACACATAAATGAAACAATTGAATTATTTCATACTAAGTAAGGCATGCAAAAAAATAGGTATATCTGAAACATACAAATCTCAAATTGTTACGATATAACTAATCCCTCAATACATTTCCAATGTTTCCCTTTAGCTAAACAATTTGTTATCATATCCGCTAATATATTTTCGGTGCACAAATATTTGATATCAATTCTACCATATTCTACCTGTTCCCTAACATAATGATATTTTGTTTCAATGTGTTTTGTTTTGTTCCTGAAAGCAGAATTTACTACCAACTTTTGGGAACTTGGGTTATCATTATAAATAACAATTGATTTTTTCTCACCCATGCCCAAATCACCCAGTAAGTTTTGAAAATGAACAGCTTCTTTTGATGCTTCGGAAAGAGCTATGTATTCAGCTTCAGTGCAAGACAAAGCAACACATCTCTGTCTTCGATTTTCCCAAGAAACTGGAGCACCTGCTAATGTAAATACGTAGCCTTTATACGATTTCCTTGAAGATAAATCATTTGCGAAATCTGCATCAGCGTATACAATGATGTTGATACCAACTGGCTGATACACAATTCCCATATATTTTGTTTCTTTCGAATATCGAAGCACCCTTGTACCCATCTTCCAATGAATTTCTCTTTGGCATGTGTTGAACTGACTCAAGAAACTCGTTATATGTGCTATATCTGGCCTTGTTACAACAGCAAGGTACATAAAATTTTCAATTAGAGATTGATATGGAACATCTGTTGTCTTACCATCATCTGCTATAAGTTCCTTTTGATTATTTGAACTACCTGGAGTTGAAACTAATTTACAATCTGACATATTAAACTTCTCTAGCAGATCAGCATTATATCTCTACTGACTGATTTCAATGACTCCTTTACTTCTGTCTCTTCTGAACGAAATACCAAGACCATGCTGTATTCCTTTTAGATCTTTCAATTTGAAATCGTTTGAAAGCTTTAATTTCAAATTTAACATTTCTTCCTTCCAATTGGAGAAAACAAAGAAATAATCGAATCATAAAGCTATGAAAATCATTTTGTCTTCATCAATTTCACGGTAAACACAGTTTTCATGACCAGATTGCGTGTAACCAATATCTACAAGCGTTTTATGAACAGTTTGATTCCAGGCTCGTGGTGCCTGTTTCAACCCATACAATGCCTTTTTCAATTTGCATACCATTCCTTCCTTTCCTTTGATTTCATACCCTTCTGGCTGTCCCATAAACACCGTTTTTTCTAAAATCCCATTCAGAAATGCTGTTTCAACATCCAAATGATGTATATCCACATCCATGTCAGCAGCAAGAGCTATCAGATTTCTCATTGTAGAGTATCTCACAATGAACGAGAAAGTTTCCTCATAATCAACTCCATTTAGCAACTAACCTGGCTTTATATCTTATGACATCACCTTGTTCATTCCTTTTCCTTTTAAAAACCCATTTGCAAGAAACAACCTTCTGATCATCAGGTCTGTCAACGAAAATCCATGTTTGATTAGCCATTAAGGACTTATACTCTTCTTTTATCGCATCTCTCCATTTTTGTGATTCTTTCCCTGATAATGCTAGTCTTGCAGTTTCTGGCTCAGACTGGAAAATACAGTCAGTTTTGTATAGTTTAAATCCAGGAAACTCTTTCATTTTTCTTTCTCTCTCAGGATATCTTCTATTCCCTCTCTCTACGTCTTCATCTGAAGAATGTTGATTATTCACGTTCACCAACTGTTCACTTCCTGCATTTTCTTCTGAATATATTTGAGATCCCATTGATTCCATTTCTTCAGCACCAAGATCCTTGGAATCAATTAAAGAACTGTTATTATGCATAAAGTCATTTTCGGGTGTAAGACTCAGTTCAATTACATTTTGATTCTCATTTTTGATTCCCTTACACTGTTTCGGAAAACTGTCTTCTGAGAAAATAACATCTACAGCTTCAATTATTTTTCTACAATTTGCAACCTCTCTTAGACGGTATGCTTTGAAAGTTTCACTATACCCCAGAAATATATATATATACATCTTAGATTTAGCATCCCACTAATCCCTTTCGTGCTTAGGAGTATGAACGTAAGCCTTAAATCCAAAGATTTTCAAATGACCCGAATTTGGTTTATGGCCCGACCATTTCTCTTCTGGGGTCATTTCAGTTATAGACCTGTGAGGTGATCTATTTTTCAAATAGACAGCTCTTTTTACAGCATCTTTCCAGTAACCCTTTGGTAAACCAGCTTCTAGTAACATGCATCTGGCCTTTCTTATTCACAGAACGATTGGTACGCTCTGCAACACCATTTTGCTCAGGTGTATAGGGAACTGATGTTTCATGCTTGATACCTCGTATTTTCAGATAGTCACTGAATTCCTTAATAATAAATTCAGTACCATTGTCGGTCCTCAAAGTGTTGATTTTATTGCCAGTTTCATTCTCTACTCGAGCATGAAACTCTACAAACTTTGACTTCACCGCAGTCTTCGAACTGATACAAAAAACAAATATTTTTCTTGTGAAATCATCAACATATATCAACTTTATTTATTTCCATATAAAGAATCCATACTGAAAAGACCGCAAACATCTGAATGAACAATATCAAGAATTTTCTCATCTCTTCTATGTTTGATCTACTTGGATGGTAATCGGTGTTGCTTTCCTTCGACGCAGACTTCGACCATAAGCCAGTTTTGTTTTGAGAAGGTACATACCGAATCGGCACAAGTGCCTGAGTCTTGAATGCCACAGATCTGCACTGTCCTTCCCATCGACTCTTAATACATGCTCTCCCGATGATGAATCCCATTCATACATACCATTCTGCAAAAAAGCAGATAACAATATATCACCATCCGATTTCATTGAAAATATGAACAAGATGTCCATAAAGTCAGGTGTGGAATCATCTGCTACTGAAAGTTTGAATTTAGTCACTATTTTCTACCGTACAAGATAACCTCTCTTGAAAGGGATTCATGTTTTAGAGAGAAACATTCTCAATTGAAAATAGAATCAATACATGACTCCTCAGGAAATAGAATGACCCTACGATAAAATTGAGGTAACTTTTTTGTAATATCTAACAGAAAACAACTACTTCCCCGGCTAAAGCCACGCTAGACATTGAACTACATCTGATAGATTTCGAGAGAGACCATATATAACTTGAGAGAAAAAATCTGAAAGTGAAAATTTGCATTCTCATTCAGATAGTTGATTATTTAATGTCCAGTTTCCACTGCAGAATCTTATCTATTTTACACTGATCCTGTCTATAAAAAGAACAGCGCATAGAATCAAATACTACAGTGAAGCCCTTTTCTACTGCTTTTGAAACAAAAATGAGATTAGCATTCAAATTTGGCAAATAAACGACATTTGTAATTGAATTTATCTGACAAGAAGGGTTAGAAAAATGAATAGTCCCCGAACCTTCACTATAAAGTTTCTCACTATTTGCAACAGTTACTTCTAAACCTGTGCCTTACAATAATTCTGCAATTAACCTTTGCAAGAAGTCATGTGTGCTGAAGCACCTGAATCAACATACCAACTATCAGAATCAATATAAGCCGAAATAACTGTTAAAAGGTTTAAGTCCTTCTTGACTTTGAAAACTTTATCGGGATTTTTCAGCTTCAAGCATCTGGGTTTGATTTGTCCTGGTTCCTTGCAGTTGAAACAAATGGCTTCTCTCCTCATGAATCCTCCAGCTTTTTTCTTTTTACTTTTTTCTTGTTTCTTCCAAGACTTCTTTTCTATTACTGCCATTGCTGATTCTTCTGCAGAACTTGATGTCATCTCGTTAAGCAGTTTCGACTTTACCATCTCAGAAGTAATTTGGACATTTGAATTTTCCAGTGCCATGACGAGGGCGTCATATCGTGACGTTAAACCACCAAGTATAATTAAATTGTTTAAAAAAATTGTTATTTTCACTAACCAGCTGTCGTCCCCTCACGAACGGCAGCCCTCGAAAGTCAAAACTTGTGCGAGCCAAGGATTAACGAGGTAATACCTTTCAACGTGCGATTCCTAGCGCAATCCGAGGAGAATATCGAAAGGAGGTTCATTGGTCACCCATCCAATCCATGGCCTCGCCTAGCTTCGCTTGACTTCAGATATCGGTGAACCGGCGCTTTCCGTTCGAGCTATCCCCGCGGATAATTGCTTCTATAGACTCATCATCGATTTCCTTCCCAATATCTGCTAGCTGATATGCTAACTCGGTAATTTCAGTGAGATATTCCTCCATGGTACTGAAGTCAGACAAACGTAATCGATAAAGCTTTCTTCGAAGATTCAAACGTCTACCAAGTACTCTATCTTCATATGCCTTAGCAAGCACATCCCAAGCTTCTTCAGCTGACTCACACCTTTCAACTAGGACTAGAGCAGCTCCTTCTAAAGTTAAATAGATCTTGGTAAAAGCTCTCATACTTTTTATTTGTCTTGTTTCTTTGCTCGTTTCACCACTTTCTGGATATCCTTCTACAGCTTCCTATAGACCTTCATGCATCAAATACATGTTCATTTTGAATTTCCATGCAGGACTGGAGTGATGAGGGAAGGGAGTCTACGAAGACTATCAGTGAAGATGGCTTCGTCTTATCTGGCAGCAATCGGCATTTTAATAGGCAAAACCAGGCATTCTACACTTCAGCATATCAGCTATACTGGAGCCGTAATACCATAAATGTCCAACAGGAAGACGTGGGGCTCAACCAAAGCTTGGAAGATACTCAACTAGGCATGGAAACGTGACAATTCCCTGGGTTAAATTCCTCCGGGTACAACAACTCTATAAATGTTTTTTAGTAATTAGCTGTTCTTAACAGTCGTTAGCACAAAAACGATGGAAAGAAAAGGTGTTAAACTCACCTTCTGTGAAAGGTTTAATCTTGTACAAAGTTTTCAAACGCCAAATTGTCCAAGATCCATCAATCCATCAAAAGCAAGGACTTTGGAGTTGATGGTGAGATAGTATAACGGAATATCCACGATGGATCACTTTACAAACTCAGGATTCGTCATCCGAACAAAACCAGGAGCCCCTGTATGGCTAGACACCTAAAGCTATCACCAATTCTACAATCAGACTCCTCGTTTCTTATTCGGAAACGAAATCCACCTTGAAGATTTTTTTTCATCCAGGATATTAGGTTACCAACATTCAGATATTTCCATATTTGCATATTCCATGCATCTGACCAGCATGAAAATAATGCTGTGTTTGGTTGTCTCTGATCAGACACCCCAAAAGCTGAGTTGGCTACACTGATATTTTGAAATATGAAACAGTTGACAGCTGACAGTTGAAATATCATCGGACAATCAAAACATTTGGTTTTTAATCACACTAAACCCTAAAAATGAAAACAGAGGCAATAATTCGGAGACACTCCTTATGAACCTTCTCAATAACCAGAACTCACGAAAATATTGAGGTCAAAGTGAGTAGGATATATTTTCTTTTGGAGACATTTCTTACTCACCTTTTATAATGTTCAGATCGACTCTTGCAAAGCGTAAAACAGATCACACTTTACTATTAAGCAGAAATACAAGCACTACTTGAAAAACCAGACAGGACCACAACCTTTGCAGTTTCAATGAAAACAAGTTGAAAATAGAAAAGTTATGAATCATTCTGATGGTGCATCCAGAACTTAATTATCCTCCTTGTAGTGAGAACTTGCAAAATGTGAATTGATCATTAAATGTGGTTTACGAATGTAAATTAAAATGGGAATGCTGCTAAGGTTTCTATGAATGACGTTCAACAACCAACTATGAACATATTATGTTGTGTTAAGGCTCATTGGAAGAAGGTCACCGAAGGGTGAAGTCTACCTTGCTCTAAAGCAATTTAAAAAATTAACAAAATGAAGTAGCGAAAATTTACATGCTACATCACCTCTCTCCCAGAAAAATATTTGATCCTACACTGGATCATAATTTTATCTCTATATTCTAGAATATATCTTTGGAACAATAACTATGTGTACAAAACATCCTTCTAGGAGTCACTAGCAGGAATAGTCAAAATCAGAAAAAAGTCATAATCGGGAAATGTCTTTATCGATCTATCCAAAATTTCCAAAAACAAAAAAATTACCTAATAATATACATGTACTATAACATACCAAATTTACAAAGAAGGAGCTCGAAAGAAATCAATGTTGTACTCAGACAACATTCTTAAAATATAGTGATTTCTAAAAAAATTCATTACTTTGAGTCAGAAATATTATCCAACTGAAACATTTGGATTAGACCCAAAATAAAGTTTCAAATCCTTAATGTGCCAGTCACCTGCTGGAGCACCATTCTTAAACTCTAGAGAATAAACCAAACGGGAAACTTTTTTTCGTGCAATGCAAAATACATATTTAGGTGCTAATTTAGCATTGAATTTGGCTGCAGCTTCAGACAAAACTCTATTTCTACGCCAAACTTTATCACCAATCGCAAATGAGAAGTCTCTCTTCCTCAAACTGTAGGCTCGTGCATTTCTCTAGTAGGCTTTATGTAACTTTTCTTTAACTTCTGCAAAAACGGTATCAAAACCAGAAATTGTATCTACACAATCAGTCCTATCAAGCTGTAATTCAATTTCTCTAGTACTTGAGATATTTCCATAATATTTTCCAGAAAAAGGAATATTTCTGGCAAAAACTAAAAATGCACACTGGGCTGCATACCGCGGTGTAAACCAAATATCAGCTTTATATGAGTCAGCATGTGCTTTGAATATTTTTCCTGCAAAATAGGTAGCATTGTATGTTATAATTGTTTGTGGAGTTCCGTACTCTGAAAATACTTGATTTTACATAAATTCAACTATACTAGGAGCTTAGCATCACGAAGTGGACACAACAGGGTGTATTTTGAAAACCAATCTGCAACTACGAGTAAATAAGTGAAGCCACGTGATGATCTGGGAAAAGTACCCATAAGATCTACTGCTAAAATTTGGAACGGAAATTTGACTTGTTTTTCACAGCCCATCAAACCCATACGTGAAGTGTTAGTTAGTTTGGTGATTGACAAATTTTGCAAGAACGGACAAACTTCTTAACATCATATAACACTTTTGGCCAGTGGTAATTTTGTTTAATTCGAGAAAAAGTTTTATAGATACCAAAATGCGAACAAGTAGGTGGATAATGAGAATCTCTAATAACTTCGGAACTTTGTGTTTTTGGAACAAGTACCTTCCACTCAATCTCATTAGATTCAAATGGAATCTTGGATGGAATATATTTATACAAAATATTATCAATAATTTTCTACTAGGGAAGTGAATTTGGATCACTTGAAACTTTATTTCTAAGTGAAATATACCAATCATCAATTTTTTCTACTGCTATATCTATCAGGTGGATCTTCAGGTGGGATGCGTGAAAGAAAGTCTGGGTCTACATTAATCGAATCTTTCCGGTGTATCAACTCGAAAGTATGTTGTCGGAGTTTGACAGCCCATCTAGCAAGTCTACCTCACGGATCTTCCGAATTATTTATCCACAAAAGGCGAAGTTCCTTCGATATAAGGACAAAATTTATTGATTAGAAATATCAAACTAAGTAGTTCTCTTTCTGTAACTGTATAATTACATTCTGCACGAGACAAAGATCGAGAAGCGTAGGCAATTACTCTTTCTTGTCTATCTAACTTCTGTGTCAAGACACCACCGACACCGTAATCACTAGCATCACAGGCTATAGTGAACGGTTTTCCAAAATTGGGAGAAGTTAGTATAGGAGAAGCAACAAGTGCACTCTCAACACGCATGAAGGCATCTTCAGCCTCGGCAGACCAGGTGATTGGTTACCTTTCAAAAGTTCTGAAATGGGAGTCATTAAACTTGAAAAAAATTCTATAAATCTCCTGTACCAGGATCACATGCCATAAAATGTTCTGATTTCGGTACTGGTAGTAGGACGTGGATAGTTAACCATAACTTCGACCTTATCTGGGTCAGTTCGAATACCTTGTATATCATTAACATAGCCCAAATATTTCAACGAAATCTTTAACAATTCACATTTCTCAGGATTTATGGTTGAATTAGCATCTTTAAGTGTATTTATATTTCTGTAAGAAGAGACAAGTGTTCAGAAAATGTTTTCGGCGTGATTATAATATCATCAAGATAAATGAATATGTTGGTCTTATATTTGGCAACAAATAAAGCGTCACGAAGCCTCTGCTGAGTCTGTGCACTATTAAATAATCGAAATGGAGGTACAGTAAACTGAAAGGAACCTCGTCCTGGAACAGTAAATGAAGTTTTCTCTCTTCATGGTTGATGAAGCGGAATTTGCTAAAAAGCCTTTCTAAGATCAATGCTCGAAATATATTTTGCATCTCCAAGCTGATTTAAAATTCTATCAATGCGTGGAAGTAGATAGCCATCATGTTTTGTGATTTCATTCAGTTTTCTTCCATCAACGAAACGATATTCCCCTGAAGATTTTCAACTAAAAGTAATGGACTATCAGAAGGACTCCGAGAAGGCCTAATCATTTCGTCCAGCACTGTATTTAAAATTCTCAACATGTATGGTGACATCAAATAGAGAGATAATATACTTTATTTTCGAAGAAACAAATTCTTAATGGCAAAGCTTATGAGATATAAACTTAAATATATATTGAAAATAGAAAATTTGCAATTCAAACACAAGTTCACGAATACAATACAAAATGTTTAACTAACCATAAGCACATATATGTGTATAAAGCGGACAATGGACATATATGTGATGTAAAAGAGGAAAAAATAATTTGTTTCATTTAATTCACAAATTTTTGAATATGTCAGACAACCAAAATAAACTACTGCATATGTATGTAAAATGTAAAATAAATAAGTTAGGAATAAACTTTTGACAATTATACCACACAACAGATTCATATATACACTCACCGGCAAAAAAAAACCGGCCACTCAAACCTGGCCCCAAATTCAAAGTTGGCTTTCTCTCGAACCGCTTCTTTGATTTCTATGTTTCTCTTTTTAAATTGTAGAATAATTCCTTAGTAACGATGCCATGTCAGAAATTATTATTCAGATTTGAATTTGATCATATACGGGGTGCATCAATGAGACGAAGTTTTTTTTCCAAAATATGAAACACCCTGTGGAGTGCAACAACTATAAATAGCAGCTGTTGTCAACTAAAATCTCATTGAAGCCGGATCTTTTCTGAATATTTTGTTTTTTTCAATCACGACATTATCTCTGTTTTTACTGTAGATACAATGTTTTAAAGCGAACACCTCGGACAAACCAGTGATGACACAGCAAATAAACATCGAAACGTAAATTTAATTGGAAAACGAACAAAAACATAAAAATTCAAAAAACAATAAACACATTTCAATGGGATAATATCTAGTGTGGCCTCACCGCGCCAAAATGACTTCATTCAGTCGATAATGCATCAAATCAATAAGGTTTGTAAGAAATTCTTGTGGAATGGCATCAAATTCTTCCTGAAGTGCAATTCGCAGATTATGAAGGGTGTCTGGTAAACCAGGTCGGCGACGAATGCTCATTTGAAGTTGGTCCCAGAGATGCTCAATTGGATTGAGATCAGGACTGCAAGATGGCCAAACTATTCGTTCAATACCCACTTAGTCCAAATTTTCGTTAACTACTCGTGCCACGTGCAGTAGCGCATTATCTTGCATTAATACGAAGCCGTCTCCGACAAAATAAGAGTAGGGCACAACAGCGTTTAGGAGAATATCTTCGATACAATATACCGATTACAGGCATTCTGGACTGTTGATCGAGGTATACCAAGGGACACATAACGTTGACTTCGGCCATCCTCAATTAAGACCACAATACGAGCAAAATCCGTCATAGATAAAGGCATTTTTTGATTTCAAAACCGTTAATAAGCTCTAAATGTTAATGTTTCGGCGTATGCCGCCTTGATTAATTACACGTAGAAATTTCTGCCTGCGAACACTTTTTCCGAGCCGTTTGCTTTTAAAAAGTGTATCTCCGGTAAAAACAGAGATAATGTCGTGATTAAAAAAATAAAACGTTCAGAAATGATCAGAGTTTAATGTGATTTTAGTTGACAACAGCTGCTATAGCTGTGGCACTCCAGAGGGTGTTTACAATTTCGGAAAAGAAACTTTGTCTCATTTTTGCACCCCGTTTATGCCTAAACTCAAATCTGAACAAAAATTTCTGACATAACATCGTTAGTGAGGAATTAATCTAAAATAAAAAAAAAATTTAAATCAAATCAGCGGTTCGCGAGAAAGCCAACTTTGAATTTGGGCCATTTTTAAGTGGCCGATTTTTTTTGCCGGTGAGTGTATATAGACATTACAATATATAAGTCGTATCACAAAAACTTAAATAAAATCAGGATTCTGACAGTGTCATTATAAAATTCTTCCCGATTGTAATAGGCTTTCTTTAATAAGGCCTGTTTAATACCATTTCTGAATTTATTATGTATACTTTCATTTCTTAGGGCTGAGGGTATGTGATTATACATTTTTTTACTTTCATAGATTAAGGAATCCTTCGTCAAAGCTGTCTTTGGGATGGGAAGTAATGTTTCACTCTTAAAGGTTTTGCATCACCTATATCAAGTGTTAACTCTATTTAATCAGTACGACCTAGATAAACTTCACTGCTTTCTTCATTAAATGACTCAATTACTTGTTGTGCTTTAGATATTTCATTGGGTGATAATTTTAAAAGATCAGATAAATCTTAATTCTGAGTTTCAAAAAGGTCGCTAGAAACCACTTGTACCGAATTATTCGTAACCACACTATGAACTTTCCAGCTTTTATCCTTGAAATCAATTTTTATCTTAAACTAACTACAGAAATCACTACAAAAAATAAACGAATGGGGAAGTGAAGGAACATTTACTGTAGGGGCAATTTGTATAATATCGTCTACTCTAACAAGTGAATCTACAATCCCTTGAACTGACCGACCAGTACCATCAACAGTTGTTACATATTTCATAGCAGAAACGTTGGTATGAAGATTATATTTTCTCGAAAATTTTAAAGGTTTCTGGCTATTATTATTATTATTAAATGACGGTTTATAAAAATTATATACGTTAAGTTTTCGAGCATTTCAATCATCATTATCAAAATAATTAGAATCTGGTTGTAAATAAAAATTGTTTCTAGCTCTATTAGATTGTGGAGGAGAACCCGAGCCTAACTGATTTACCTCATTCTTTAGTTTCTCTGACATTTTTTACAATCCTTGGAAGTCACATTGGGACAACCACAAATGAAACAAAACTCTTCAACTGTACAATCAGTAGCCCTAAAATTTCTGAAAGTATGATTTGGTTGTAAGCAACGCCAACATAAGACTTGACTTGGATTAGAATTAGTAACATAAACCTGCTTATTTCCAGACTGTTTGAAATTTTGAAAAGAAGAGTGCTTTCGAAAATGATAGGCAGAAGAATAAATTGAAGAGAAAACTGAAAAGCGGTAGCGAAAATGAATAAGTAAGAGAGGGGAAAGGAAAGATCTATCGAAGTGAAATATATTTTTTAGTAAAAAACAGATACTAAAAGGTCAATAGTCAACTTGTGATAATTGCCAAAGTATCATCGTCGCTGCATTCCCAAACAACATAGACAACACGTACCTGATGTGGACGACAGTGCTCTTCTCGTGTGCCTTATGTGCTCTAAAGAAAAAACTGACGAAAAAGTGAGCCAAGAGACAGAAAATGTAGACAATAACAACTCTGGAATAGATACAGAGACATGTGAATGAAATATTAGTGATATACAGTGACCGCCAAAAAGTATGTACCATATGGGAAAAATTTTTATTATTGGAGTATTGGAAAAAATATTCTGGGGAAAAGTTTGTTCATGTCCGATAACCTAAAAATCGATTTTGACACATGTCACGTGATCGCTAGAATGGCGGCAAAATGAAAAAAATTGTAATGCAAAGGCAAAAAAAGGGGTAAGATGGCAAGATATCAAAAAAAGTTATTTGAAAAAGTCACTCAGAATTCAATTTTATACACATAAACGAAGTTTCAAGAGGTAATTAAAAAAAATTGAAAATAACAATTTTTTTAAAATATTTTCCCATCTATTTAAAAATAAAAATTTTTTCCTTATGAATAGCTTGACTATACTGAAACATTTGCATTTTAATGGTAATTACCAAACTTTCTCATTTTCTCCACACCAGAGGGCACTAAATTGAAAAAATGGGAATTTGTCAGAACCCTTGCTGTTACATCGGTTCGTATCTAACAGTTATATCCGAATTCCACGACCATTGTGATGACATGACACTCCAAAAACATGATAATTTCCAGATTATAATCAAGTTCCGATGATAATCGTGCATGAGCGTTTCACTTCGCACATAAACTTGAAAATAGTGCGTCAATTAAAGATTCTTAAAGTTTATGTGCAAAGTAAAACGCTCATACAGCATTATTATTGAAACTTGATTAAAATCAGGAAACATGGTGTTTCTAGATTGCCATATCAACACAATAGTCTTGGAATTCTGATATAACTGTTAGATAAGAACCAATGTAACAGCGAGGGTTCTGGCAAAAACCAATTTTTTTAATTAAGTGCCCTCTGGTGTGGAGAAAATGAGAAAGTTTTGTCATTATCATTAAAATGCAAATGTTTCAGTATAGTCAAGCTATTCATAAGAAAAAAAAATAATATTTTTAAATAGATGGGAAAATAGTTTTAAAAAATTGCTATTTTCAATTTTTTTGAATTATCTCTTGGAACTTCGTTAATGTGTATAAAATTGAATTCTAAGTGACTTTTTCAAATAACTTTTTTTGATATCTTGCCATTTTACCCCTTTTTTGCCTTTGCATTGCAATTTTTTTCATTTTGCCGCCATTCTAGCAATCACGTGACATGTGTCAAAATCGATTTTCACAAACTTTTCCCCAGAATATTTTTTCCAATACTCCAATAATAAAAAAATTTCCTATATGGTATATACTTTTTGGCGGTCACTGTATATAGTAGGACTAAGGACGATAAAAACAATACAAATGATATCAATCAAATTCAGAAAATTGACAAGTCATGAAAATAATAACAGTCATAGAGGAGATACAGTTGATGATATTGAAATCGATGTTGACGAAAGTAAAATCGACAATCTCTTATCATTAATTTAATGAATAATTAAGTTATTTTCCTATGTTTAGCGTTGACAATTCTTCATTTATTCACACCTATACAAAAGTACGTAATAAGTACTCAACTGGCCTATTCTTCAACTTTCCAATAACTAAAATGTTTCAAGTCCAGTAACTGAGGAAAGTGTCACATAAATAATTGTTTTGATATGCGGTAAATTTTGTCAGTATTTTTTAAAACATATTCAATAATGATTGAAACTGAACCTATAGGTATTGAAGAACTAAACGAAAAAAACAAAGCATAAAACAATATACCTCAGTTACACACATTTGAGTGAACATTTCCAGACGGCGAAATTACAAATTCTACTTTTTGGTAAACTATCAAACGACTGTGCAACGTCTTTCAGCGACCGTCAATGAACGACAGGTACTTGCACACACTTCTCTTCCAGATTTGGTAAAAATTGAGCAGGTAGTCGGATGGATAATATCGAGCCGTCGTTAGATGAAAAACTTCCACTTTTTGTAAGAACACACGACGACTGTGCGACTTCATTTGCAGTCTATCAATTAACTACAAATATTTTCACTAGATTCGTCGAGAAATTTAGGGCAAATTAGGTCGGTGGTCAGGTGGATGACGTTGGGTCGTCAGTGAATACACAACTTTTACATTTATGAAAATAATACGACGACGTTTCGACTTCATTTGCCGACCGTCAATGAATGACTAATATTTGGCGGTGATTCAGTTGGTAGTCGGAAAAATGTTGTTTGGTGAAGAAGTCCGCCTTATTATGAATATCTGCTTCCTGGTAAAATTTGACGTATGGTGACTATAGAGTCTCCAAAAGGTTCGATTCGAAAGAGAACATTCCATTTGCGCTTCTGTCATCAAATCTGTTTCAGTCCGTCTTTTTCTTGGCCAGTGGATGAAATCAATTCCAGAACCACAGTGAACGATGACTACGTGAGGCTCATAATGGCAGTCGGCTAGATAGAGGTAATTCTTCGGCTTGATACGTTGAAAAAGAATAATAATTCTGTGACATGTTGAGTCATAAATAAAAATCTTCAGAGCCTGGATCAGATTTGCAGGTGTTTCAAGAATCCTCGTTATTTTATATCTGTCACTTGTTTCAGCACACATTATCATCAATAATTTGGCAACACAATCGATTATCATCTGTACGGTAATGGGTTCTCAGGTGGTGATTGAGTAGGTTCTGCACGGACTGGATTACCAAAAGACTGGGAAACGTGAGCTCGAATTCGAAAAGGTCACAGAAGTTTCTGCTATTCATTCCGCGTCCACTGTAGGTATACCAACAAGTTGAAACTGTATTGTTTTCCTAATGAAAAACTGATTGGTCCAGAAACTTCATCAAATCATACAGAAAAAAACAAGAAACTCTTTCAGGAAATTGAAGTTGTTTGAACATATTTTTCAATTCGAAGAGTAACTGGTCAATATTATTATTATTGATCAATATATGGTCTCTGGAAGACTACGTCATATTACGGCTATAACAAAAGTTTCCTAAATTATTCAAACCAACTCTATACCTATGATTCAAATGGTGACTTGTAGCACTATCCAAATACTTGACTGGTAGAACATGAGCCCAACATCATCAACTAGACCATTCTGCATGCATTAACCAATTCTTTCTTGTGAAGTGCAATCTTGTAGAGGGATCAGAACACTTGCTTGAAGTGGTTGATTTAAACTTTCAGAAATGATACCTCATTCAGGTTTGATGAGAACCAATTGTTGTTGGTTTTTTTGGAAAATAAATGTATTCTTTCTGCTTCGCACAAAGAGATTCTGATCGAATCGTTTCAGAAAAAGATGATGAAATGAATCAAACGCTAAGGCATCTCTTTTTGAGAAAACTATGAACTCAAACAGGGCAGCAATACTTTTTAGTGGTGATGACACTGTTTGAGATGCCGCCTCCACCAACATTCTCGGGTTGATAGCTTGCAGGTGATGGAAGACCAAGGTCAATGCCCTATCAGGTCATTGTAATTGGCTCAAGGAAGTGCACTATTATTATTACTATTTATTTTTGTTTCGTAGCGATATTGTTAGGAGTCTGAGTTTCCAACGTATATGTTATGGAGTATTGAGTTGTGAATATTAATAGCTTTTTTTATGTCGGGGCGTGGCGCAGTGGTTGAAGCGTCCGACTTTATGTCGAAAGGTCCGGAATTCGAGAGCCAGTTGCGGCTATGATTTTTTAATTCAATTTGACCGATTAAATTATTCAAATCTCGTGGCTGGACTGGGGTGAGTCCTGCACGATTCACTGTTGCGTTCCAATTAACAGTGCTGTTCCTGAGGTGGCGCATGGAGTTAGTAACAAGGCCTATCCAGAACACGTGGCTAATGACCATAGCAGTCGATGCCAACACACCAAAGAAATAAAAAATAATAGCTTTTTCATGGTTTTCAGTTATCTTTTATCACATCCGCTGTCAAAACTCGTAAAGTAAACGTCGTGAAGTGAGCAAAGAAGAACGAATCTGACTCAATGTATAGGAGAAAAATGTATGGAAATTTACTACATATTTATGAAAAATTATTGGGAAAAATTCATGAATATGTCCTCTTTCCTCATTAAGAAAGCTACAACACGATATTCGACTTCTACCAGAATCAGAAATGACAGTAGAATGAAATTTTCAGCACTGTTTCATTTCCTTCCAACAAGTTTTGCAAGAAAGCATTGATGAAAGTATAACAACGAATTTTATTCACAAAGGGCTTTGAATATTTCATTCATATCAATATCTTTCAGATGTCAGCTGAAATAGAGAGCTAAAAAGATGAATATGTCAACAGCTCGATATATAAATTTGATTAACAATATTGATCTTCTGCTCTTACTGCAGAAATATTCATTTTTCCGCATTGGTATGCAAATAATTGCCTTTAACATGTCGAACTTGACATGTTTCTGATATTCCACATCAGGTTCATTATATAGGGTGGGGCACCGAAAACGAAACAGAGCGAATATTTTCAAAATGCATGTGTTGTTAATGAAATGCAAAGACACCTCGATTTTAAATCCAAGGAGGACATCTCCCTATCATAACATCAAATGTCATTCCTCTTCCCGCACCCCTTGATCACTATTATCCAAACGATTTGAATAGAGAAATTAGTGAGTGTGACACACCATTGAAAAGGTAATTTCATAAGAAATTCAGCAATGTCAATTTTTGATACCTAACTTTTTATTTTGGTGCCCCCTTGCGGGAAAATGAACTGTTTCGTATTCCAAATTATGATACTCCATTTGCGAAGTAATTCGACATAAATTCGGTGACAATGCATTATGTAATTTTGCTTAGGGAAACAACAAAATGGTGTCTCCAAAATGGCGGACAAGATTTGCAATTATGGTCCAATTCGATTCAAAATTGATATGTGGTGGTTTCCATGGTCAGATCAATACCTTATCTGATGGTCTAAAAGACTGCCCTGTTGAGCATCTAGTCCTCTGGTTGCTCTGCTCAAATCGGCTACCTGCACTAAGTTGGCTCCCAGTCTAGTATCTGGAAGAAGCTCACTCCTCTTTACACAAACAGCTATAAAGCAAAGTCCCCCCTTTTTACTCAACAGCCAGTTTTTCACACGTTGTGTTTGTTTTTTTTTCTGGTTCTTTTAGGATACAAAGTTCTGCCCAACTGAAGAGAAATGAAATGCGGAGTCATCATAACCTTTCTATTTACAATTTCTGATACATACTCAATCAATGAAAATTATCAAAATTGTATTGATTTTATTCATTTGAATCTCATATGAAATCTCGAATTCAAAATATCAGATTCTGAAGAGCAACTTGAGAAAATATCCTGAAGCCTTTAATTTAGTAGAACATCCCCAAAGTGCAATCAAAGCAAGTGGCGGCACCGCGACCTTTGAATACGACTTCCATTTCGACCATTTCATCCAGTTTGACCATTTGGGGTGGAGGTTATGAGGCTATGCGTACCTATATGAAAGTTAGATTTGTGCCTATGGAAACTGTTTCTATACAATCAAAATGCAATATCAAAAATTGAATTTGGCTCAATGGGCAAAAGTTGTGAAAATGAGTGAAATATATTTTGGTCTTTTACAGTTTCGAGAGGCGTTGTTTATGTATTTGATCAAACTGAGTATGCGTCACAACTAACTCGTTTTATTGAAAATACATTTATCGAACTTAAAACTGTTCTCATGTAAAACCATTATTTATACCTAAATCATTCGTAGTTCCACCGTTAGCGGTGCCATCAAAACTGACTCGTCAAGCTCTGTGTACTACTTCTCTACTAGCAAGTCCTAATAAGGTGGATTGAACATACAATTAATTGCATATCCGTTCAGAATGACTCTCTCGTACTATGACTCTGGCTATTTCAGCGGCGTGTTATTGAGTACTCAATCTCAATGTCCCCTTCCCTCAGTTCTTTACATATAATTCATAGGGCCGGTTCGCCGTTGGCGTGTGAATCATTCAAGCTAGAGAAGTAATTAGTTTCATTCTATTCCATCCAAAATACTCTCATTCAGGTATAAAACCCTCATATGTGATCTCAATCATAACAATGATTCGATTTACCGTAAGAATCTGTCTCATCGTCTTCTATAGGTAGGTACCGGGACGGTTCGATAACTACACATACGAAAGGTTACCAATATGCACTGGTTCACTAATATTCTCAATGATTATAATATGATATTATATTAGTTGCATTGACTCGATTCAAATTCTACTCAATTACAAAGAAACTTGTTTGGTTTTTGGTTTTGGCTTTTTCAAATTCGTTGGCTAGGAAAAGTAATGTGTGAAAATCAGCTAAATTAATATAAAAATGACTACACAATTCAATTAAAATACTTGAACTAATAATTGAAAATAATAGCTCAACATCCACCATAGACTTTCTGAAATCCTTCTCATCACCAAAACAATGAACTCGAATCTTCAAAAAGATTATTCCAGACTTGAAAATGACAAAACTGACTCATAGTGTAACCCTACGTCTTCATCTGTACCAAATACTCTTCCAGAACACACATGGATATCTAAACACGCTTCTACACTACGGGTTTCTTTGACTTGACAAAATTGGTATTGATTAGTTTGAGATCCGAGACCAGAACATAACTATATGAAACTACAACTTACTTGAACAATGACTGTCCTGAAAAATCATTGAAATTCAACTGTACATTTTCTGTATTCTCAACATGAGCTGGACTACTTCCTCCCCCTTAGTGGGGACCTAGTTTTGTTACTGGCGACTACCATTGGCTGATGCTTTCTTAGCCAAGCCCTTTGACATAGTCGCACCGTGAATTTTAAAAAGATGAAACGGTTCTTGTGACAACTTCAATAAACAAGACTTTTCCACATGATAGTTTGGATGGACACTCCGTACATACTTATAACATACATTATATCATTCGGGAATATTTCTACTTACTCGGAAAGAAAATGCATATAAAAGCTTTCCAGATTATTTCGAATGACTAATATACTACTACCATCGCCCCTAAAACATATTTACAAATATAATATGGCATGTAACATATCGAATCAGTTACGTTCATTGATTTTTCATAATTTTGCTGAATTTTGAGTTCGGGGAAACTGTAGCTATCTGTACAATGTCTTTACAACCATCATACAAACGATGTCTATTGTAAAAGTTCGTCTCACCATAAACAATTCGTCAACGATTAAAAAAATGGAATGGTATTTTTCGGTAAACTAATCAATCAGATGCATTTGTTTTATTTTGTTCCAAAAATGCCTTGACCAGCTGGGCTAGTTCTTCAGTGTAATCTTATTAGAACGATATCCACAAGAAGTGGCGCTCTGAAAGAGTTCATATGCTACATTTTTGTCTTCACATCAATTTGTCGTCACTTTGGAAATATGCCAAATATCTCTTTCCCAGGATTCATTCTTCCAACGAACGGCGTAGGTTTTGAACAAGCTGCCTCGGGTGGTGTTTCCTTAGGTATACAGCCTGCAGAAATTTAGAAAGAACACTACGTTCTGCCGACCACTATATGAAAAAGTTTCTACGAACTGACATCTCCATTTTTCTCACATCGTCCAATTTTGTAGTAAACCGTGGCACATTTTCCAATACTTTCATCTTTTCCATCATCATTGTTGTATAAGAAACTTGCTCCATGATTGTGTTGAAAATTTTCATTTCAAATCACTTGGCAATAACCCTCCGTACATGTTTGACTTCTATAACTTTGAGACAGGGTGATGTTGTTAGCAACTCTTATTCACAACCGCTGTGTGTTTATCCTAGGAATTCCCTACAAATGTTTGAATCGTCTTTTGGTTTAATTGGGAGATCTGGCCTTCGTTGATGATTGGCAAGAACCATGAAACCAGTACGGAGGTGTGTCGCCAATTGAATCAGAAAATAATTCCACCTATGGTAGTTAAAGAGCACCGCAAAGTAGTTCTTGTTGAAAACTTTGCAAAGAATTCAACAGATATAATCTTACGGACGTCAGGGGCAGTAGTTGTTTTCTGTTAGAGACTTGCCGACGAATATACCTATTTAATAGGTGAATGCGGAAGACTGGATCTTACGATCTATTTTCAATATTAGATTAATGGCCTTTTGCTAAGTAGCATTATTGTCCTATGGAAACGTACTAATTAGATACCTAAAATGCTGAAAAAGTAGCTGGCGGTAGTTCAAGTGATTATTTTCGATCAATTCCATCACACTAACGTTCGTGGAAATATATTTCCTCATCAGAAACTCGAAGCAGTTTCTAGTATCAATGAAACTGACCTCCGAGCAATAAAAGATATGCATGTGCATGTGCATATGCATTTCTACAGTGAGCACGTAAATGTTGGAACAAATTCGTTAAACGCTTGATATGGCCATTAGGAAAAATAAGCTCAGACATATCGATTTTATTTTTTGGTGGCGCATTTTTTGGTCTACTTATATTTTTGATGACGTCATCACTGTTCAAGTTATTACGTCATCATAATTTTTTTCAAATGGCAATACCCTATTTTGATAATACCTTCAAAAAGAACGCATTTTTCTGTGTATAGATGTCATATTTTTTCTTATGTTACATAACCGCATGTTCGAGAAATAAAAGATATTTCATTATTCACAATAATGTAATATTACGTCTGTTAACGTGAACTTTTGACTTGAGGTATCCCCACAAAAAAAATTTAGTGGGGTTAGATCAAGAGATCTAGCTGGAAACTCTAAAAGTTCATGAATTACTTTCACTTCATATAGGTGCCACTTATTCTTTTTTAGTCATTTTAAAACAGAGGTTTGACACATTGATTGCTCCAATGCAACTAGACACTGACTGGATAATAATAGTTAGCTATCAAATAATTGTGGTATAAATAAGTTATCGACACCATGCGAAAAGCGAAAAATGACGCAAATATATTCTAAGGATTTCAGGTTATGGGGATAAGACTAGTACGCAAGCTGAGGTTTGTGACTTATTTAACTATAAATATCCCGATAGACCTATTACACGTTCGACAGCGATCAAAGTCGAAGCAAAATTTAGAAATTTTGATAATGTAGGTGATAATTATACGAAAGGTCGTCCAGGCGTTACGGAAGATCAACAATTGAGTGTATTACTATCATTTTAAGAAAATACTCATATGAATCATGAACTTAATGAAGATGATTTCGATAGTAGTCGATGATTTTTAGAATGGCCAGCTAGATCTTATGATCTAACCCCACTAGATTTTTTGTGGGGATCCCTTAAGTCAAAAGTTTACGTTAACAGATCGAATATTACATTACTATGAATAATGAAATATCTTTTATTTCTCGAACATAGGGTTATGTAATATAAGAAAAAATATGACATTCATACGCAGAAAAATGCGTTCTTTTTGAAAGTATTATCAAAATAGGGTGATGCCATTTAAAAAAAATTATAATGACGTCATAACTCAAACAGTGATTACGTCATCAAGAATTTGATTAGATCAAAAAATGCGCAACTGAAAAATAAAATCGACGTGTCTGAGCTTATTTTTCCTAATGGCCATATCAAGCGTTTAACGAATTTGTTCCAACCTTAACGTGCTCACTGTATATGCACAATGTTATATGTATATAGATCACCCTATAGAAAAGTGTGTTGCTAGGGATCATTGAATTAATGAAGATATTATATTCAACTCAAACTGAATTACAATTTATTTTATTTGTTATTAATATATTTAATAACATGGCGCAGTCGTGGAATTTATACTGAAAACATAGCTAACACCAGTATAAATATCGAACAATAATTATTCATAGAAAGGAAAGTCAATCCAAAGCAGCTGCAAACAATTTATTTTATGAAGGATGAGTGACAACCGTGGGATCCAGCCCCTGTCAATTGCAGGAAACTCTGCAGAAAATTGGAATTTTTGGAAAGCCAGGTTTCAGAACTACTTAGTAGCGTCTGAAAGTAATAAAAAGGACGAAAAAACACAATGTGCACAATTGCTACACTTCATCGGTGAAGAAGGCTTCCAAATATATAGTACATTTAAATTAAAAAAGGAAGAGGAAAATATTCTCAGTGTTCTCTTCGGGAAATTTGATGAACATTTTCATGGGAAAGTCAATATAGTTTTCGAAAGGTACAAATTCTTTACTTGTCATCAAGAAATAGGAGAGTCCACAGAACATTTCATAACTGAATTGAAGAAAAAAGCAATACGATGTGAATTAGAAAATCTACAGGAGAGTTTGACCATGACAATGATAATATGTGGAATAAGGAATAATTTTGTGAGAGAGCGACTACTACAGGAAGATAATCTGACGTTGGATAAAGCCATCAATCTTTGTTATGTCATTGAATCTTCTAAGCTAAGAAGTGAAGCGATAGGTTCTACTGGTTCTAGTACTGGCACTAATGTTGGTACAAATGTTGATGCTATTCGACAGACACGTCCATACCAAGACATCCGGAAGAATTTGTCATCAAAGGTAGTAAAAAACTGCTTTAGATGTGGCGGCAAACCTCATTCTCTCAGACTCTGTCCTGCTTTTGGTAGAATTTGTAGTTTCTGTAAGATTCCAAATCATTTTGCTTCATCTTGTTTGAAGAAAGGTACAAAAAATAATGAAGTTTCTGAACAAATTGATAATGTAAATGAAACTTCTGATCATGACAATTTTCTCTTCGTTGGATCTGTGGCTCGGCTGAGCAATAAAGGTAAGAAAGAATGGTTAACTGACTTAGACATAAACAAAAATCCCGTTTCTTTCAAAATTGACACTGGAGCAATGATAAATATACTTCCATTCGAAATTTTCAAATCTCTGACACTTCCCGAAAATATTATTTGTCAAACTGACATCAAGTTGAAATCATATACAGGGAGTTACTTGAAAGTAATAGGTAAATGTATACTTCCATGTCGGAAAAATAATATCCTATATAACTTGGAATTTTTCATTGTTGACTCACAAACACAATCAATTTTGGGGTTAGATTCAAGTATTAAAATGAATTTGATAATCAAAGTAGAATCAGTTAAAACAGACCAGAGTGATTACAATATTTTGATAAACAAATATAAAGATTTATTTTCAGGTGTTGGTTGTATAAACAAAACCTATCATATTGACATTGACAAAGATGCCAAACCTGTGATACATCCAACCAGAAAAGTTGCTCTACCTCTTATGAATAGTTTGAAAGAGAGTTTGGATGAGCTTGAGAAAATGAATATTATAAAAAAAGTCAGTGGAAGTTCAGAATGGGTAAATCCGCTTGTCATAGTAAGAAAATCTAACAACAAGTTAAGAATTTGCATGGATCCAAAAGACCTCAACAAAGTAATTAAACGAGAATATTGTCAAATTCCTAGCATGGAACAAATTACGGGTAAACTTGCAAATGCAACTGTTTTCAGTACCCTTGATGCTGCTCAAGGATTTCATCAAATTCCCCTGGATGAAGATAGCTCTGAATTATGTACAGTGGGAACTCCTTTTGGAAGATACAAATTCTTGAGATTACCTTTCGGGATTAAATCAGCACCAGAAGTTTTTCATTCAAGGTTCAGAGAAATTTTTTCAATGGAAGGGGTCGACACTTATATTGACGATATTTTAATTTGGGGTCAAAATAAAGCTGAGCACGATTTGAGACTGAAAACAGTTCTTGATTTGGCTCGAAAAAGCAATGTTAGGTTCAACATAGACAAATGTAAATTTGGTAAAAATAAAATTACGTATATGGGTCACATTATATCAAATAATGGCATCAGTCCAGATTATGAAAAAATCAAAGCAATTTCAGAAATGCCAAAGCCAGATAATAAACAGGGTGTTCAAAGACTACTTGGAATGCTGACTTATGTCAGTAAGTTCGTTAAAAAAATTTCAGACAAAACTCTCCACTTGCGTAATCTATTAAAAAAAGATGTTGAATTTTCTTGGCAGTCAGAACATGACATAGCTTTTGAGGAATTAAAAAAATCGTTAATCACATCTCCTATTCTGCAATTTTATGATGTCAATATTGAAAGCGTTATATCAGTTGATGCGTCACAATCTGGTTTGGGTGCTGTTTTATTACAGAACAATTTACCTTGTGCATATGCATCCAGGGCTATGACTGATACTCAGACTCGTTATGCACAAATTGAGAAAGAACTTCTGGCAATTACTTTTGGTCTCACACGATTCAATCAATTTATTTTTGGTAAAAAAGTTATCGTGGAAACTGATCACTTACCTTTGATTCCAATTTTTAAGAAACCTTTAAATCAGTGCCCAGCTAGGTTACAGCGAATGTTATTACAAATACAAAAGTATGAATTTGAGGTCAGATACAAGCCAGGAAAACAACTTTTATTAGCGGACGCACTATCAAGAGCGTATATTAAAGAACCTACAGAGGATGATTTGGAAGTTGAAATAACTTCACAAGTATGTTTAGTGACATCTGAAATAAACGTAACAGATGAGAAACTCAAAGAATTGAAACAAAAAACTGCTGATGATATTGAGTTGAGGGTACTGAAGAAAGTTATTCTGCAAGGTTGGCCCAAAAATAATAATGTAGATGATAAAATAAAAAAATACAGTAAATATAAAAGTGATTTGACGATAATGGATGATTTGATTTTTAAAGGAAATGCTATAGTTATTCCACAGGAATTGAGGAAGGAAATGATAGAAAGAGTACATTATAATCACATGGGGATAAACAAGTGTTAAAAATTAGCACACGATAGTATTTTTTGGCCAACTATGAATAATGAAATAAAACAAAGGATTTTGGAATGTCATCTGTGTCTAAAATACTCAAATTCACAATGTTCTGAACCCTTGTTGAGTCATGATATTCCAAAATTACCTTGGAATAAAGTTGGGTGTGATTTTTTTGAAATATGTGGGCAGAAATTTTTAATTGTGATAGATTATTATTCAAAATATTTAGAATTAGAATCAATTGGTAGAGATACAACCAGTTTAAATACTATCAGGAAACTCAAATCAATTTTTTCAAGACATGGTATTCCATTAACAGTGGTGTCAGATGGTGGACCTCAGTTCAGTTCAGATCAATTCAGGGTTTTTTCGAGTGAATGGGAGTTCAATCATGTTATCACATCTCCTACGAATGCACAATCGAACGGAATGGCTGAGAGACACGTTCAAACAGCAAAGAATATTTTTAGGAAGGTTTTAGATGATAGAAGAGATATACATTTGGCATTGCTTTTATATCGAAATATGGACATTTCGAATAATAACTCACCTGCTCAAATATTAATGTCTCGTAAATTGAGATCAATAATACCGTGTGATTCCAATACTCTTAAACCAGAAGTTATAAATAATAGACAGTATCATGCATTTCTAGAAAATAGACATAAATCTAGTGAAACATACTACAATGATACTAGTGTAAAGTATTTAAAACCCATAGAAGTTGAAACAAATGTCTATGTACAACTGAAACCAAATTCATATTGGACACCTGGTAAAATAGTTTCAAAGTTAAGGGAGAGATGTAACAAAATCAAAATGATGAATGGATCAGAAATTGTCAGGAACAGAAAGTTCATTAAACCAGCTCAATGTGAAAATCAAAGTTTTGTTAGTTACCCATCAACTTCAACTTCCAAAGAAGAAGATGTAAGATATTTTTTAGAAACAAACGATACCAATGATGTTACTTCTGCCGAAAGTAATTGTAGTCATGAGTTTGGTGAAACTTATAGCCCGATTTTTCGCAGAAACAATGATAGTCTTAGTTCTAGGCTTAGTTCTAATTGTTTACATGATTCTGTTATTGAAAATTTCGAACCTGGCTTAGAAAACAGAAATTCTCATGAATCAGTCTCTGAAGGTGTACTTAATCCCTTGAATAAAATGACGTCACGAGGTCGAATAGTCAAACCTCCTCAGAGACTGAATCTATGAACTGATATATTTTATGTTCAACTGATGATTGTTTCGTTTTCATTATTTACTATTATATAAAGGGAGGTGTTATATGTATATAGATCACCCTATAGAAAAGTGTGTTGCTAGGGATCATTGAATTAATAAAGATATTCTATTCAACTCAAACTGAATTACAATTTATATTATTTGTTATTAATATATTTAATAACACACAACACACGTTGTTATGACAGCTGCATATCACTATCCTTTGTGATAGTTCGGAGGTGAGAGGAAACCTCCGAGTTTGTAGGGGGAGATTTGTTATTGTTATAATATTCGGATGTTAGCTTAGAACCAGTTTCATGTTATACTTTCACCTATAGACGACCACATGCCTGGTTGGGAAGCCAGTGTGTTGTCAAGATGTCAACTAAAAATACTCTATCGTGCGAAGAATTACATTCTTGCTGAGAAGGCATAGAATAAGGTCATATACACTGAAAAAATTAATGAAAGTGCTGAAGCAAGAAGGTCAAAATATTCGAATTGTTTAATCACATCAGTAAACTATACTCTACACTATATATATATATATATAGATGTCATGAATAACTTACTGTTATAGTATGTGTTGCCTCACGGTATTAATTCTTGAGTGGATTCGTTTTGATTTCGAGAGCTCCATAAATCCTTTCTGGTGAGTGCGTTAGCACGAAACAGCTGTCAAAGGTTAGAACTCTCGGAATTAAAACGAAATATACTCTATTTTCACTTATATATATATATATATATATATATATATATATATATATATATATATATATATATATATATATATATATATATACATATATATATATATATATGTATTTATATATATATATATATGCTATATATGCATTATAATACACATAAGAATTCATACACAAACTATAATGCACATAAGAGATTACATTCAAATTTATGTTGAAAGTGCATCATTGATATACTCATCCAAAGTGTAGTAAAAGCCTTAGTAGCTCTTCAACTCTTTTTCTTATGATTTTATTTTTGAATTCAGATTATTGGTGACTTATGTTCCTTGAACATCTCTCAGTCTCTAGTAAAAATATTGAGGTGAGAGTCATTATAGTTTTTGAGTTAAATAGGGCCTGGCATGTATATCTTAATACATGGCTGAAGACATACCGCTCTATCTTGATGTAGTCTTGATTTGCTCACAGGATGGAGCATCGACTTGCTTATTGTTAATCGTTTGTCCAGCTTGGAACAAATTGAAATTTTGGATTGCATTCTTCTATTATTTTGCTGAAGTTGTCTAATTTTTTGTATCTGACGGATTATAGTTCTCGTTGATACTTTTAAACACTTCCTTCTGGTATCATCTGTGTCCATATCATCGGTTTCACAATCATGAATTACTTCAATATAGCATTCATCTCAAACCCACACACACACACACACACCCACACATCTACACACAAACGCACACATTTATTTCTCCATAAAAACTCTAACTTTTTTCTGCAACAATTCAAGTTGTCTGCTCTCTCGATTGAGCGAGAGCTGCGACTTAATTGCATTGGCCTTCAGCGTTGGCAAACTTTGCCTAAGCTGAATACTTTCACCCGTCATTCGTTGCTGGCGTCCGTCGAGCTATTCCAGTTATCTTTTCAACTCCTCCTTTCGATTTTTAATTTCATCTAGCTCCGTATCGTACGCCAGCAACGAGTTCTTAGCGTCAGAGACCTTTGCAGCAGCTTCTCGATGTTCCGGATATGCTCGGGCTTTTTTGTTCACAAAATCCGAAAAAAACACATACAATTTTCCTATGTTGTTCTTCCGCATTTTGTGACCAAACACTGCCATCACTTTTACCACTTCCCAAAATTGGTGATCCCGATGAACTTCTACCAGAAAACACTGCAGATTGATCTACCGATCGATTCGGAGAAGTGAAACCAACGGATTGTTTTGCTGAGAGAGGACTCGCAAGTGACCCACTAGACACCGAAAACTTCGTTGGAACCGGCTCCGTCATTTTTTGTGGTAGTTTCCTTAGTCACCTGTTTTTTGGGAGAGTTAACCGGGGTCGATGATTTCATTACACTTCCCTCTCTTCCTAAAATTGACGATGACGGTGAACTAGCTCCGGAAGATAAAACTACCGTTAGAATATGACTATCGACGGATTGTTTCGATGTCTGAGGTCTTGTGAGTAGTCCTCTCAGCAACGGAAATTCGTTGGACTCATCTTCATCACTATTCGTGGTAGACATCCTTTGTTTTTTGGGGGAGTTTACCGGTGTCGATTCTTTCCTTTTGAAATATATATTCAACGATGAAGGACCCGCTTCATCGTTGCTTACGTCTTCACATAAGGGGGCATATGGTAACTGAGGTGGAGTGAAGCCCTTGATGTCCGCGAAATATCGTGCCATTTCTACATCACCGAATTCTTGCATATCTGCCACCGATAAGCTAGAATATTGGAAACTCGGTATGTCTGTTTCGTGAAAGCCTTCAAATTCTAAATGATTCGATTGGTCGGTTGCTGTTTGTTCGGGTTTCTGTATTATAATATCACTCAATATATTTATTTTTTTCTATTTTCATTGCGCTTAGGCATGCAAACGTTGCCAGCATATTGACTACCGACTTTCCACTATCCTGAGAATTGAAACTTTTATTACCTTCCATTTCAGTTAATCCAAATCACACCACTCTTTCACAATATTAACAAATGCACGAACGACTCAGAACTTTACCAACGGGAAGAACAGGGTACAATGATGCATCATTCCACCCTCTAGTTTGAGTAACCTCGCACATCCCCTACTCCGAAATTGTACAGAGTCTGCGCACAGGTGAAGATATTGAAAAGAGACCACTACAAGGCCAAATTCTTTTGGGTCACCTTCATGCACCCTGATCGTTCAAAGCTAAGGTATGCGGTACAGGTACCCACGCCTCGCTACCTGCTGCTAGACAAAATAAGGAATGCAGTATAAACTCGCATTCTTCAAGACTAGACCACTCAAACACATTATGGTCGATAAGGACCTAAGGAATGTACATCGGTACAGTTTTTTCAAAACATTAACTACAATGAGACAAAGGAATGATATTTTATGTTATTTATTATGTCCATTCAGTCTATACATACACGTTGAATATATCTGTACATTCAATATGTTGATGCTATACAATATATTTTCAATATTTTATGCTCCACTATGAAATTAACATAAATGAGTAGAAACAATTCAGAAAGTTAATTTCATTATCGAATATTCATGCTTCGAAAATTGTGTTTTTCCTTTCGATATGAGATATTTCTGGATTATTCTCCAACATATAAGTGGGACCGTTTTTCAGTACCTTCTATGTCAAAATATAGGTTGAAAAAAAAAATGAATTAAAATATATGATATGAAGCGTATCAAATCATTTGTTCAACATCTTCGTGAAAACAGTTTCACAGCCAATTGTGAATCAAATAATCCTCTTTCACGCTATCGGACATAAAAACAAAGTAACTAAAATATGTGAAATGAAGCGTAGCAAATGATTAGTTTAAATATTCGTAAAAACAGTTTTATAACCTATTGCGAATTGAAACTTTTTCACGATATCAGATAAATAATATAGAATTTGTTCTAATGATAGTTAACGATTTGTGTTCACTTATTTCGACTTATTCTGCTTCCAGTAATGAGATCAGTAAATCCAAATTGATGTCAGATTGTGAATAATTGTTCATTGCCGATTCCACAATGTTTGAACACCATAACAGATTCTGTTCGGGGTCCGTTCGATAAAATTCAATATCGTTATGACCCCACGGCAATGTTTTTGTGGTATTGGGTATGATAAACCAATTGTCGTCGTGGTGTGACAAAGCAACTTTATTTTTCATTTCGGTGAATATGTCATGAGTATCACTTTCGAAACTTTTAATTTTTCTAAGTTTTCAATGTTATAATCGGAAGTATCGAATCTTTCTATATTTTCGATCATGAATTCTTAAAAGTTTTTATTTTTTATTTTCATTATAAAAGAATCTGTATCTGTGTACAGTAGTAAAGCGTCATTTCCAAAATTACTTTTTATGCATTTATAGTAAAAATCTTACATTACCGTTTTTGATAAATCCAATATACTGAATCCCAAATAAAGTGGTTTATCGTAACAGACTCTTACTTTTCCTATATGAATGGCGACAAAGTTTTCTGTAAATATTGAACACATTTTGAAATTTGGTTGGAAATCAGACAATTAGCCCCCAATGATCTTTTTATATTTTCCCAATGAGTAACCAGTTTAATTTCCCTTCTATTTTCCACATTTTCCAGAGTTTTTCCGTACACGGCATTGTTCATCAACTTGAAAAATTGTTTTTCGAATTTATTTAAAGCCTTATTACGCATTTCTGTATTCAAGTCGATATATTTTTTAAGCCAAGGTGATTGTCGAAATTTTAAAACCCTGTGTGTTTTCACAACCATCAACCCGTTTTCTATAGCTTGTTTAAGAGTTCTATTATGCACGATATAATTTTTTTTATGTAATAAGTTCGGTATCAACTTGCGAATATTAGATTTTTATCCCGTTGGAATTATACTTCCGACCAGGAAGGGTAAATCCAAGTGAAAATCGTGTAATTCTTCTGGATAATGAATGTCCACTTCAAAAACATAACCATAAGGAGAATCAGCAGAAATACCCATTACATCCAAATCCTGTATTTCACAGGGTGTTAACCAGGTGAATCCACTAATGGGCAAAGGTTGAGACATGCTATGACCATACAAATTTGTTGCATCTAAATACGAAATGTAAGATACATCTTTTTTGGCATCGTAGTTAGGTAGATATTCATTGTTTGCGACATGCATTCTGTCACAACATTGACTTATTTCACCACGTATACCTTTTTTGAAAAAATGTATCATGTCAATATCAGTCAAAAGCTCCAATTCAACTTTTGTGTATCTCAACATAGCGTCCCAAGACGAACCTGGGGCGGTATAATACTGGGCCGGATCCAATTTATAAGTGTTCAAACAAATCTCCCGCAAATTCTCAAATGTATCAGTTAACAGTAAAACATCCTATTTCATGTAAAGATCTAAATATTCTTCCAAACTTCGACATCCAAATAAATTCCATACCGGCTCTGCCCTATTATAGCATTCATCTGAAATTTGTTCATCATTTAGGTTATCATAAAATTCTTTCGATGGTAGATGTGTTGTATCTAACTTTCCATACAATCCACGAAACAATATGGAAACACACCTTTCTGTTTCATCAACTGAAACTTTTCTACATCCGGGAAGAACTTTTTAGTCTCTATGAACTGATCTTCCATTAAATTTGCACCGAGATTCTGAAGTGACTCTGAAAGGAATCTATAGCTATCAATGAACCTTAATTTCATGAAATTATTCTTCAATTTTCCATTTTTACCAAAATAACTGTGTGTGAAAAGATGTTTGGTGAATGAAATGTATTTTTCTTTGGGTTTTGGTATGACATCAACTCGATCGCCCTTATCGAATAATTCCTTGATGAATAAGTGGCAATCATATCCGCTCATATTATGACAAATAATTGGAATAAAATTTGGAAGTTTAAAATTCAAATTACATTTAGAATGAGCTGCACCAAATCTTTTCTTTCCGGTCAGGTGACAATGATCTCTCACTTTGATATCACAATCTTCGAAGATATTATCACATATACCACAAGTCTTCGCGTCGGAAAATTATTTTTCTTCCACCTCGGATAATTGATCCATTGGAACAACACTTTTCAGATGTTTGTGATATATATTTTTCAAATCATTTTGAATATTCGAGAAAAATACTTTTGCAGTATCGACCCCTCAATACGAAACAAATTTGGCAAATTTTTTATCAAAAGAACATTTAATATAGTATGCAAACGAGAATGGTTCATGGATGTGAGTTCGGTTGGTGTAAGAACAATCTGGATTCGGTTGACAAGAATCGATGGGTTTCAGAATTGATTCAAAATCTGCATAGACAACAAACGGGACTTTCATCAGCTTTTCAATATTCACATATTTTAATATATTTTCAAGAATGTATTTACCGAATTTGTCGATTTTCAATTTTTCAGAAGGTGTGGTTGTACACACATGATTGCAGTCATTCAACTGATGCTGAGTCAGTGATTTCCCGTTTGCAAAATATAATAAACAACCATCACACAAATATTTTTTATGACCATTGGCAGAAATTTGGCTAGAAACTAATTTTGATAAATCTTTAATCCAACAATGATGATTTTTTCCTGTTTCATCACTGATGAGTAAAATATTAACATGCCTATTGAGTCGTTGTCGAGAATAATGTAATGGACCTACAACTTCATATTTCATTTTAGATTCCTTGAAATTTTTTTCCAACCCGTATACATTTATAGAGCAATCATTGGCAACTTCAAATTTCTGAAATTCTACTCAATTTCATTGGAAAATCCATACCTCATATGTTCAGCACTGATTGGAAGGGTAGATAAGAAGACACTTCGGAAACCCTACGATCGACCGGGTAGAGTGCTGATACCACAGCCCATGCAAAACAATAGTTATCCTCATTTCGCACATTCACAACACCCTCTTTCGACTCGATATCATATGGAACACGCACCAAGACAACATTGATTTCAGTGAACATGATTTTCTTCAGGCTCCATCCTGTAATACAATTAATTTTATATTAAAACTACTATTATTGATTTTTTGAGCAATTTATATACCTGAATCACGATTTTCGAATTCTGTACTTTGTACCGTTATCGTGTCAATGAATGAATCCAAAACACCATTCAGATCCATGGACTGGTCAACTTTTTGGTTCGGAGAATTGAAACACTTCACTTCAGATAATTCCTGGGTCTGCAGAATATGTGAGCTGAATAATTCCATATTCACTCTCACCGCACTATGTATCTTCAACACACCTTCCAATAATAAAACCATTTTCTGTTTGTAAGTATCGAAAAATGTTTTATAATCCACATAGTTACTACCGCTCCCAATCCTATAGCTAACGATTCTACATTTGAAAGCACTTTCAACTATTTGCACGTCTTCACCCAATTGAATGCATGAATTAGACCTGTGTTCGAGTGTTCTCCGATGTGAAACCATCTGACCCACTGGAATTGGTTTATTACAGCATTCACAGAACTGACTATCGTTTTGCGATGAGGGACTCACTCTAGACCGTTTACTAGGTGGCTCTACATGATTGCAGTTGATGGCGATGTAGATTATCACTGCGAGTAAAACTTTTTCCACAATTGCATGTATACATTCTGCACAGTTATCGACTATTCAGAAGGAACATGAGGTCTGAATATCGTGTTTCTCTTTATATAAGTGGTTGAGGTAGAAGAGAGGGTTTACGTTCAAGGTCACCTTTACCCAAGGTCACCAGTCCTCAAGATCACCAAATACAGAGGTAACACACCCTCAAGGTCACCAAACCACAAGGTCACCAAACGTCAAGGTCACCAAATCTCAAGGTCACCAACACCCGAAGTCATTCAATTAGCAAGTGAATCTCTGAAGGCCATTTCCAAGGTCAGTTACAAGGTCATTGGTGGGGGAAGGTCCAGGATTGGCATAAACCCCCTACTCAGCTGAAATGGTGAATAAAGTGACAGATGAAGTGATAGTTTTTGTATTCCAATTTGAAGAAGAACGACAAACTTTCGAGAAATGTCCCAGTTTTCCACAACATTTGCATTTTGTATTCTTAGCTGGACATCAATCACGGGAATGCTTGAAGTTTCCACAAAAATAGCATTTGATCTGGATAGATGACAAATTTGTTGATTGCTCTGTACTACTTTCCCATACGTTCATTGAGGCATTCGTGAATGAAGAAGAGTTGTTATACTTTTCGGATTGATGCTGCGCCATTTCTAATGCTCTGGCTTGATTGATTGCCTCCTTCAGTTGTAACTTTGAATTTTCTAACAATCTTTGTCGGATTTGTGAAGATTTCAATCCACTTATGAAGGTGTCACGAATAAAATCGTCTCTATTTTGATCAGATGTAACAGCCATAAAATTGCAATCTTTACATAAAAGTTTCAGCACTTGAAGATATTGGTCAATTGATTCATTTTCCTTTTGTTTCCTCATTGAAAGTGTGCGTCTGGCGAATACTTCGTTTTTTGTTTTCACGAATATATCATGAAGTGCCTTAATAGCTGATTTATATGAATCAAAATCACTAATATGAGTATATATAAAGGAAGACACATAGTGTACGAGCAAATTGAGCTTATCGTCTCCATTAGCTGACGTTTTTTTCAGGAAATTTTCGAAAGTTTTGTGCCAGTGAATCCATTCTTGACTAGAACTACTGGAATCTACATCGACTTCTAATCTCTCAGGGCGTAAAAGTCTATCCAAGGTTGCCATAGCTGTTTGTGAACTTGCGATGGTTTCCTGACTATTTGGCATTATTCGAGTTACTGTATTATGAGTATATTTGCTTATTAAATTATGATGAGACCTCTTTCGAACTGAAGGCTTCAATAATGAGCAAATACACAGGACGAATATCTGACAACTTTCAGAGTGATACATTAAACTGACATATTGACATATAACAAAGTAAACTTATAAAGGGTCATGAATAATGTTTAACATTACAGAATCAACTGATTTTGAGACAGTTCCTAGGGATTCACATAAATCTGTATATCAGACTTCTTTTCAATTTGATGTTCTTCAAAATGACTTGGTTTTTCAGTAATTTTGTTAGGAAATTCCTCAGTGTTATCTGGAATGTTGTTTACCCATTCCATAGTAGATCTTGTTGGCAAGAAATGAGAAGAAAGTTTGGCACTTTCAGATTTCCCCACTCTAATATCTGAAGAATAACTGCTTCGTTTTGAAGATTCTCTCTCTGCATTTTCAATAATTTCCGCCTCTCTAACTTGTCGTTCCATTTCAAGTAGTTTCAACTCATTTTTAGTTTTCTCTTCAGTAATAGCCTGTCTAGCTTTTTCTGATTCTAATTCTAGTTTTTTTTCTTTATAAATCTACGCTAATGTTCGGAAGTCTTGAATTTGAAAAGTACTTTGATTTACTTTTGTTCGTTTTCACTAATGAATGTGTGTTCTGATTGACTGGAGTTTTAGATTCGTCTTTATTTAGGTTCATGATGTCTGTCTGAAGCTTATTTTGTATGCCTCCTGGTACATTTTCAATAGGATTATTTCTGTCTGGACGACCTTTCCCAAAAACTGGTGGCTAAAGGTTATCACTGTCAAGGTGTCTATTCATTCCTGACGTCTGCCGTCGCCTTGCACCTGGGTTCTGGAAAATTTCTTTGACTGAATTTATTGTAAACATTTGCTATTTTCTTGACTCCTTCACCCACAGGACATGTAGGACAGCTCGAAAGGACCAAAAATGTTATATCGTTTCGTAAGAAATTAGCTTTACAAGTAAGAACTTTACGACTTTTCTTTTTCTTCAATCAAAAACATTGACTGCTTACTGACAATTCATATCAACATCTAACTTGATAAAAATAACAATATTATCTCAACAACAATATCGTTATTTCAAAGTTATATGAAACCTTAGGAGAGAAGTTCTGACAAGCTTTGCCCACATTTCACGAATTCGCTGGTTGTGATGATCCTTCGTTTTACCAAACAGGAAAACAGCGTCCTCCCGAACAAAATCCATGGCTCATTTATTTATCATTAAATTTTCAAATTACTTATCAATTCGCTACTTTTTGTTGAGTTTTTTTATATATAAAAACTTCAGACTGCCACTCCTATACACGTTAAAAACAATTTTGTTGTTTCAATAAATTTCCTTTTGTTGAGAGTTTTAGGTCGAATGAAGAAAATGACTTGCAGCTGTAGCAAAACAAGCTTGAATAGACTAGTAGTATTTATTGATTGGACAAAATATTTTACTCAAATATACAAAATATTTTGTTATTATGGAAAAATATATACTTCGGTCGAATACTTTTTTGTTCCTTCCAGAATAAGTTCAATATTTCAATTGAATTGTTACGACAATCACAAATATTTCGTTTAAAAGGTATTATGTCAACGAACTACTTTGTGTATTACCTAAAAATTTAATAAATTGGTTGAAAAGAAAAGTGAGTAGTTTCAGTACTTTGCGAATTCGATCCGAAGATGCACTGGATAAGTTAACAAAATATTTTGTTGGATGGAATCAAACTCTCATCAAACTACTGAAAGGTATTGTTGAAATAATAAATCAAATTGTGGTCTACTGAAACATCTGACGTTTTCAAGAAAAAAAAATAAGAATTTTCATGAACATAACAAACAATAAATGGAAAGCAAATTGCATTCAATCTGAAAGAATTGCAGATATGCTAATCAATAACAATATTTGTTTCATTCGAATTAATAATCAATTGTGAGATACCGACACTTCGCGGAATCGGTGAAAAATACTGAGCCAGCGTTAGCTGCCGAGTGGTAGGAGAGACCAGGGGACGAGAGGAATTCGTATAAAATTTTTCCGGGTTTTCCGGTTTTTCTACGTTTCTGAAAATCCGATCGGGTTGTAAAATATTCCGTTTGTCCGTATTTCAATTCTCTACAATTTTTCACATTGAAGCAACCAGATTGCTTCATTTAAAAATCAAAACAATACACAAAAACACTTTTTTTTTTATTTAGATGTTCATAAGAAATCATCAAATGACAGTTGCGAGTCGACAAAATAAAAGAATATAACTACGGACTGTCTTGTCTGTCCTACTAGTATTGTCGCGACTAGGACTACTAGGGTAGCATCCTGAGCCGTATAAGGGGTTGCTTCCCTTACACAAAATGCGACTTGGGGGGTAGCTACAGGTGGTAGCTATATTAAATCAAGGGGTAGTAACACAACATAAATATTTATTAAATAACAACTGGGATACGGGGGAAAGTTATATACACATTGTAACATAAGGGGCATTCAATAATATAATAGGGAACAAATAACTCTTACCTAAAACCATAACTAAACCAACACTTACAGCTAAGGCCAAAAGGGCCTAGCCTATGAGGCTAACTGAGCACTAGGGCTCTTTCCTCTATAGGAGTCTATTACTAACTATCTCCCCTGATGCAAATCACCTTATATTTATATATAGATAGAAATGTTTTATTTTTATTTGGTGTGCACTGTCACGGTCATATAATTTGCTAGTCATCAAACCCGCAATTGTTAATGACCTGCGATCATGACCTAATCAATTAATAACAAGAAACAATAGATCAGTGCACCAAAACGATTCAAATGGCATTGCTCGATATCACGACATTTGCCCACCTTCTGAAAAAAGCTGGACCCCAGCTTTAAAATACAAACACAAACCTACGAAAACCTTATACAAAGCAAGTGCCCTATTCTAATAATACATAAATCTACTACTGAAATGATTACAAAAAATATATTTTTCTGGGTCCTATTACGTGGTACACACACCGCGACGGGATCTGGTCCTGTTGACACCATAAGTTTCTTCAGCTCTGGCATTTCTACAGTATTCCGTATCCGGTAACAGCTCGAAATTGAACGGGACTGCATCGTTTGGCACCCTGGGTACTGGCTGTCGACAAACATTCATCGGTGGGACTGGCAGCTACGGTAGGCGTTACCAGCGCTACCACATTCTGGGACTGCAAGTATTCGGAATCACAGCATCTGGAACATCCTTCGGCGCAGTTTCAGGAACAGCAACGGCAATTATCTGGTTTCTCTTCTGGGTACCATTGAGTCGGCTTGGGAGTTCTCGACCTGGATAATCTTCTAGAATCCTTGACAAACTCACGTTTCTCCATCCTCCATTTATGTCTTCAGGAGGAAGCATCTGGATTACTCAGTTCGTCCAGTGCTCCACTCCTTTGTACAGCCTCTCTATCCTGATTTGCTGCCGATCTTTGATACCATCTAACCTGCGTTTCCTGCGTTTGGGAGCTTTTATTTTTGATTATTTCTGGGATCCTCTCCGGACTCACGTTCAGCATCCTCATTCCACTTTTTGGGAAGGAAACATCTGGATTACTCAGTTCGTCCAGTGTTCCAACCCTTTTTGAACCATATTGAATATCGCAGCTTCCCGCTTTCAGTTATTGCCAGCCATGTTGAGTGTCCAAATTATATTCTCGAAATGCCAGACTGGGTATTCGGTTCTCCTGATCTCTTCTCTCCGGGATTGTGTATGTACCATAACCAAGAAACAAAACAAGATGCAAATAAATACATAACTATATCAAATAATTAATCAAAATATAAACCATTACAACTATTACTAATTCTCTTTTTTTTTTTCATAATTATATTTATTACGATTAGTTTTTTTTTCAGCTTCTATGACTAATAGAAAAATTCAAATTTTTTTTTTTTTTGTTACAGGTTAATCCTTAATAATTCTACTCAAAAGAAAATTCAATACAAAATATTATATTCTATCTAACCAATAATTTTCAAACTTCAATTTAAATGACCAAAAATTTTTTTTTTCCAATCTTGAGATAAAAATGACCCGTCAAATATTTCTTATCGAATGAATATCTCCATAAACTTGAGCCATATAAAAACGCTTTATTGCCAAAAACTATCAGTAGAAAATTTGTAATCAAACAGTTTATTGTTTTCAAAACACTCACGATGAATTATTCTCATAGTTCATTTCGAATTATCAACAAATATTTCACATTAATAACAAAAGAAAATCGTCGAATGTTTCTTACGAGAAATCAATTGACTATTTACTGGCCATATAAATCGCTGAATCGCAAACTACTCGACTTTGTTTTCAAAACACAATTGGTCATCACATTTCATTCAATATTTTCAGTATTGCATTATTTTTCGATAAAATTCCGAATATATTCATAGAAGATAACGACAATGGGAGTTTTAAAGAATTCAACAAAAAAATAATATCATTCGAGAAATCGAGACGGCCAAATTATAATTTATCAATTTGGGAATATTATTCAAAACACGATTGTTTGTTATGACCCATTTCATTATTTACTGTTGCAATCTTGTAAATGAGCAATTGTTTTCATATGATTTAAAAAAAAAATATCATTCGAGGTAATGGGGATGGCCAAATTACAATTTATCAATTTGTGAATGTTAGATATCAGTTCACGCCTCCTGATCACCATCTTGAGTGTAACACTGGTATGCCATCAATTTGGTTAGGACAGTCATACAAATCTTCAATCACATTATATCACAAATTTCAAATTAGTAATTCAAACCTCTTAATCACCTTTATGACAACATAATTTTCATCTCTTCAATGTTCTGTTTTGCAGTTCAAGTACATACTTTAAATTTCGTATTCACACTCTTTACAATTCCTCATGACTCATTCATCCAAAAACCTTTCTCCGTGCAACTGTTTCTCTCATACATCGACATCTCACATTATCGCAATTCACCTATTTTCTCGGCAACACATCGAGAAAAAACAACATCATTCACCAATGATTCTCTTGGAAACCCATCAAGAGCATGTATATCACTTTATACCATTTACCAAAAAATCTCGAAACACTTGGCAACACTTCAAGAGTAAGATACTGCAGACAGACGCTCAATCCCACTTTGACGATTTTCTCCCACGTCACTCCTACAAACTCCTTTACAACAGCCTTTTCCGGCCGTCATTCAATTCTTCTATAACTCCGTTATAGACATGGGTAACCTATTACCCATAAATATTGTCATATCACGATATTCCATTGAAAAGTCGATCATACACCAATGACGTCATGAGCATAATTCCAAGAGCATGCAAAGCAGAACATATTTTTCAGAAAAAAATCAAAAACATCAAAATATGTCATTTACAAGTGAAGCAATTCAAAATTAAATTTAAAAATTCTGATCAAAAAAAAATTCTTCACATTAAGTGTGTTTCAAAAATACCTTCAACTCTTTCTATAACTACTTTCACACAAAACCATAATGCACAACAATTGAGGCAAACTCCTCATCCTCAAAACTTTCAAGGAAGATTAAAAAAAATTCCAGGCAAATATGCAGCTTCCATATTTCATTCAACTCAACATTTCTCAACATGCCCCTTTCATTCGGGCATTCATCTACATTTTTCTCCACAGTTTTCTCAATACAACTCGCATTTTTACACCGTGACATATATTTCTCATGAAGGTATTTTTGACATCAATATTCGCACATTTATTCATACTTTCGACATTACTTTCTCATATTCATTCAAACAATCATCTCGCCTATCTTTTTTGCATTGTTTCATTCACATTATTTAGTTTTCTTATACTTGCAATATTTTTCATATTCATCGTGTACCTCTTGGTCCTTGTTGTTATCGACGGTTCCTACTAAATAAAAAAAATCATTATCTATTAAAAACAACAAAATAATTATTTCCCTTTGTACCGAAGATGAACAATGTTCATTTATATCCTTCTCCTGGATATATGTTCAAGGTTTGGTACAAAATTACTCTGTATGAAAATTTCATTATAGTAAAAGTTAATAAGAATATTGAATACCTTCCATTAAATTTAACTGAACATCTCATATTGAAGTTTTTCGAATTGCATACCTTTTCCTCAATTCGATATAACATTCCTTTTACGGAAAATACTAGTAAACTCAAAGCAAAGTTACTACAATTAGACACAAGTTGGCGCAACAACTCAAGCCCATTTTGAATATTCACTAAAAGTAAACTCTTATACTAGCAATACACAATAGGGAAAAAAAAACTTTGCTCTCTATGAACAAAAAAATATTACTCCAGATTCACCCATTTCTCATTTATATTTTTCTGGCTGAGAAGAAGATACCGTGAAACATTTTGTACATAATTCTTAACAAGGTGAATTATGAAAAATTAACCCCCAGGACGAGCAAAGCCCATCCATCATAGTCCTTAGGCTATGGTTGGGGTGAAACGGGGCAGAATGGGGTAAATTATGGAGAATTAACCCTCCGGGACGAGCAAGGCGTCTCTACCATAGTCCTGGACTATGGGTGGAGTAATTATGGGGCTGGGGTTAATTATGACGAATCAACCCCCGGAACCAGCTAGGCGCCTCCACCATATGTCGCGACTAGGGCTACTAGGGTAGCATCCTGAGCCGTATAAGGGGTTGCTTCCCTTACACAAAATGCGACTTGGGGGGTAGCTACAGGTGGTAGCTATATTAAATCAAGGGGTAGTAACAGAAAATAAATATTTATTAAATAACAACTGGGATACGGGGGAAAGTTATATACACATTGTAACATAAGGGGCATTCAATAATATAATAGGGAACAAATAACTCTTACCTAAAACCATAACTAAACCAACACTTACAGCTAAGGCCAAAAGGGCCTAGCCTATGAGGCTAACTGAGCACTAGGGCTCTTTCCTCTATAGGAGTCTATTACTAACTATCTCCCCTGATGCAAATCACCTTATATTTATATATAGATCGAAATGTTTTATTTTTATTTGGTGTGCACTGTCACGGTCATATAATTTGCTAGTCATCAAACCCGCAATTGTTAATGACCTGCGATCATGACCTAATCAATTAATAACAAGAAACAATACATCAGTGCACCAAAACGATTCAAATGGCATTGCTCGATATCACGACAGTATTTTTGTAAAAAAATCACTAATTTTATGCTCTATCGATTGATGTTATGACGGAACCGGTAACGGTGTGACGTGAAACAAACGCATCTAATGTAAAATCTAGTGAGGGAACATTGACTAACCGTTGAAGGTTAAGACTGCTGAATTGAAAAATGTTTAAACTATAATCTTGGATTTCTTCAATGAAACGAAAGAAACATACTCTTGTCTTATTTCTACTAGTTTTTTATTTTCACGGCCGGTTTATTATCAAAATATAAAAACTAACTGATGATTAGTTAGTTTTTATACTTGATAATTGTTGTTATTTCCGTCAACCGATTGCATCCCTACGCGCAACCCTCGGAAGTCTTCGAGAGACTTGTGTGAGCTGAGGAAGACGCAGCCCTTACCTTTCAACGTGTGATGCCATGCACGAGACCGATGACAATGCGAGGCTTTGAAGCCTCGACCCTTCGCTCCAAATGCAAACGCTCTGCCACCACGGCCGTGGTGGGATAAAAGCCGAAACTGGTAGTGAAAATGAATAACTAGTGGAAATAAGACAAAAATGTGTTTCGTTTCATCAAAGTGATCATGAATTTCCACAAAATAAACAAGTCATCAGTTACAAAAATTAGATAGAAATTTGCTAAAAATTACCATTTTCAGTAAAAAAAATTGTGCACAAACTGCATTGAAAATAAGTATACCTATTATACATGGCAATTCAAATTCGACCCCCACCATTGGGATCTCCTAAACTACAGAAGATACGTCGAAGCTTAAATTGGGGCAAAGTTGCGTATTCTGGTGCCTAACAAAATACTGTATTGAAACTTGGAAAATTCCGAGTATTTCCGGAAATATCGGGAAAAACTGAAAATCGGAATTTTCGTTTTTATTTTTTTCTATCGTTATTTGACAACTTAGCTCAAAACCAAAAGTACATTTTCATTGATACTTTTTTTCAGCTACACGTTTTCATGTTCAGATTTACTATCCGACGTTTCGTCTTCTGGCATTCACCATCAACTTTTTTTTCTTCTGTTATTGGCGCCATATTGTTTTTTTATACAGAAAAATAGTGATACTCATTCTGATTTCAATGATACAACTTCATCTGAGATGGTCATGACTCCACTAGTTGTCAGAACTCATTAAACATCATAAGTTTGCACAAATACTTTAGTCGGAATGTCCTCATTCTCAAATGAAGAAAAACGAGATATGTTGAAACTTCATTATAAATTTGATAGGAATAGAACGAAAAGAATACAAATTTATTTTGAATTATATCCGGAAGGACAACAGCCGGATAGAACCTAATTTGGAATTTTGGGCAAATACTCGGCTGAATACGGTGCGTTTCAAAAACCAAGAATGAAATATGGAAGCAGAATGGAACAAAATAGAAGACGTGACTTATTAGCTGAGGTAAAATTATTTTTCATTCCATATTCGAAGAAGTATAATTATTTTTGGTACTTTTTTAGATAAATGCAGATCTTTCCAAATCAACACATCAAGTCTCGGCAGAAATGGATGTGCCACAGACGAGCGTTTGAAGGGAATTCAAAAAATGTGGTTTAAAATGTTATAAGATACATATTTCACAAAAATTACGTCTAGGTGATCCTGAGAGAAGGATGGAATTTTGTAGATGGCTCTCGAATAGGGTAGACCCTACAAACTTCTTGAAAAACATTATTTGGACCGACGAAAGTACTTTTTCGGACTGTGGTGTTCCTAATAGAAATAATGAGCACATTCGGAGTGAAAATAATCCACTACACTTCAGAGAAGTCAGACCACAAGTTCGGTTTCGTTTGAATGTGTTGACTGGAATTTATGACGACCGAATACTTGGACCTTATTTCTTTTCTAATACTTTGAACAGGGAAACCTATCTTCGGTTCTTAAGAAAATAATTCGAAGAATATATGGATACGTTTCCCCTTGTTAATTATAACAGCTGCTGGTTTCAGCATGACGGGGTTCCTCCACACAATAAAAGAGCAGTTTGCGAATATTTACACCAAAGATTTCCTGATAGGTGTCTAGGAAATTCTGGACCAGTGAGGTGGCCGGCAAGGTCACCTGACCTTACAGTTTTGGTTGCTGTCTTGTGGGGCACTTTAAAGAACAGAATCTATGGAGAGCAAGAATATGACACAGTAGATGAACTAAGAGACAATATCCTCACGCAATTCAGGTCTATCAGAAGATGGCTTATTGTTAGGGCTGTTCTTAATTTGAGACGACGAGCTCGGTTATGTATTCAAGAGGAATGCCATCATTTCGAACACTTGTTGTAATAATTTTTGTGTATTTTTTACAAGCTCATAAATTCATTCTTGTTTTTTGAAACGCACCGTACTCAGTCAAGTGTTTGCCCAAAATTCCGAATAATGTTCGACCCGGCTGCTGTCTTTCCGGATATAATTCAAAATAAATTTGTGTTGTTTTCGTACTATTACTATCAAATTTATAATAAAGTTTCAACATATCTCGTTTTTCTTCATTTGAGAATGAGGACATTTCGACTGAAGTATTTGTGCAAACTCATGGTGTTTAATCAGTTCTGACAACTAGTGTTTAATAAACAAAATTTTTCGATGGAGTCATGACCATCTCAGATGAAGTTGTTTTTTTTAATATCTGTGGTTTCAGAAGTGCAAATTATAACAAATGATACATCAATGGAATCAAAATGAGAATCACTATTTTTCTGTTTAAAAAAAAAATATGGCGCCCATAACAGAAAAAAAAGTTGATGATGAATGCCAGAAGAAGAAACGTCGGATAGTAAATCTGAACATGAAAACGTATAGCTGAAAAAAGGTATCAATGAAAATGTACTTTTGGTTTTGAGCTATGTTGTCAAATAACGATAGAAAAAAATAAAAACGAAAATTCCGATTTTCAGTTTTTTCCCGATATTTTCGGATATACTCGGAATTTTCCAAGTTTCAAAACAGTATTTTGTTAAGCACCAGAATACGCAACTTTGCCCCAATTTAAGCTTCGACGTATCCCCTGTAGTTTAGGAGATCCCAATGGTGGAGTTCGAATTTGAATTGCCCTGTATAATATACAACTTGGCTTTTTTCCGAACATGGACATCATCATGCCACGCACAAGTAATTTTATCATGCACACCGGAGAATGAATTTGAGGAGTGGAAATACACAAGCAGAATTTATTGTAATTTATTTTTTATTTCCTACAGGATCTTTGATAAGGTCTTCGACTTCGTCAAGGTGCTGAAGTTCACCAAGATCATTCTTTAATTTGATTTTATTTATTTACTTTCTTGATGAACTTATACAGGGAGGGCCAATGGAAACTTTTCACCCCAATTTGTAGGATTTCAAATCAAAATTTTGAAAAACGCTCTAACACGTCGATATTTGATTTGAGGAGAAACTAATTTCAGTTTTTTTCACCCCCGTAACTTGAACTCTGTAGCGGGGGGGGGGGTGAACAACCCTCAAAATTTGAATGGGGAAAAGGGGTCTTTTTGAAGGTCTCATTGAGTTCTTCATGACCCTATAATTTTGCCTTATTATTGTCATCGATAACGAAATGACATTTTGTCAAACTCTTGGAAATAGACTACTTATTTTCTGAATAAAAATACCAAATAATTAGAGGTGGACACGTCAAATTTAAATTCCAAGCTGTTCAAAATGTCAGCCATAAACATTCGTGCTATAATAAAATCACCCCGGTTTTCTTAGGCGTGACATTAGGGAACAGACAATAATTAAAAATAATCTCCGCCGCAGGAATTTTAGTATTCGCCTATTGACATAAAAACTAACAGAAACATCCGATTTTTTGGCCGTTGAAGAAAAAAGTATGTTTGTACAAACTTTATTTCTACTAGACATGGTCGCACCATCATTTACATAGCGTTAGTTCGAGAGTTTATAGCGAAATTTGATAAGTATGGTTTACACTGTAGCTGAGCGGGTCGAATTGGTGTCTATTTATTTAAAAAACAATGACTGTGCAAGACAAACAGCACGACTATTTAATGAAAGACATCGGGATAAAAATGTTTCACATACTTACGTTAGACAACTGATGGAGAAGTTTTTGGAAACTGGAACAGTGCAGAACCAAAAGGATAATCCGGTTCGTGTCGTTAGGAATGAAGCCGTTTTAGGGCACATTACAATGGATCACACATTGAGTACGAGGCGATTGGCCGAAGTTTCTGGTGTTTCACAAACAAGCGTTAGAAGAATTTTGAAGCCCATAAATTTTACCCCTACAAGATAAAACTGCTTCACGAACTTAATGAGGATGATTATGATCGACGGTTACAATTTGTAGAAGAAATGAGTGAACGCTGTATTGGCGATCCAAATTTCCTGTATAATATCTACTTTTCAGATGAATGTTCATTTTTTCTAAATGGATTGGTCAATCGACACAATTGTCGATACTGGAGCGATTCAAACCCACATTTATTTAGAGACAGCCATTTTCAACATCCTGAAAAGTTGAATGTCTGGGCAGGTATTTTAGGAAAGCACGTCATTGGGCCATTCTTTTTGCAAGGCAATCTGACGGGGCAGCTGTATCTTACTTTGCTTCAAGAAACTATTTTTCCTAGAATAAGGGAGGTCATTGCCGAAGATAACAACTTGACACACAATATTTTTTTTTCCAACAAGATGGAGCTCCACCACATTTTGCAGCACCCGTTCGGAACTTTCTAGACGAAAATTTTCGAGGACATTGGATTGGCCGTACAGGATCTATTGAGTGGCCTGCAAGGTCTCCTGATCTTTCTCCTCTTGAGTTCTTTCTCTGGGGCCATTTGAAGTCTACTGTTTATAAAACACAGCCGGCTTCTCTTCAAGTTCTGCAAGAACGCATAACTGTAGAGTGTCAAAGAATAACTGCTGATATGTTGCAGAATGTTAGAGAAGAGATAGAGCAGCGATTTTATTATGAATGTTAATGGCGGACATTTCGAACAGTCTGTACGATAACTTTGACGTGTACACCTGATTATTAAACTTGAAACTTTAATTATTTGGTATTTTTATTACGAAAACAATAGTCTCATACCAATATTTTGACAACCTGTCATTTCGTTATCGATGAAAATAATAAGGCAAAATTATAGGGTCATGAAGAACTCAATGAGACCTTCAAAATGAGGTATGGCACGACCCCTTTCCCTATTCAAATTTTGAGGTTTGTTCACCCCCCAGCTACAGGGTTATATCTACGGGGGTGACAACCACTGAAAATTAGTTCCCCCTCAAATCAAATATCGATGTGTTCGAGCGTTTTCTACAATTGTGATTTTCAATCCTACAAATTAGGGTGGAAAGTTTCCATTGGCCCACCCTGTATGAGGAAATGGTCTGTTACTTCATAAAAGGCAATTTTTATATAAATAACAAATTAACAGTTGAAAAAAAGTTGTAAATATAAAATAATTCGGACATGTACAGGTTCAATTAAATAATTACTTACAAATAAAAATAAATAAGTATAAAAAGACACGTTAAAATATTTAATTTAGGGAACTTTTACAATTGAATCGGTCTATATTCTTTTCATTCTTCAATGAAGTCAGTAAATGATTATACAATTTGAGTGATATTATGTAAGAACTTTTAGCAGTTTGCGATAACCGAAAAATAGGTATGAAAAGGTCATTTGCTTGTCTGGTAACATAACTGTTCATATCACTACATTTTTGATATTTTCTGAAGTTTTTGTGTACAAATAGGAGGGATGAAATAATGAATGCTGAATAGATGGTTGATGTTTGTAGATTTTTTAATATTTCTCTGCTTGAATGTGGACGGGGCTTGAAAGTGATACACCGAATTATCTTTTTCTGTAATATAAAAACTTTTTGTTTTCTGCTACAGTTTCTCCAGCATACGTTTACCTAGTTGATGGTTGATTGTACAACCAAAAAATAGTTATTTCTCAGGATTGCAAGACGAACTGATTTTCTGAGTTGAAATAGTGCATGATTATGAGTTTCTTTACTGTAATAATCTGATCATTCCAGGACAAATTAGTATCAATATGAATCCCCAGAAATTAAACACATGATTTTTGTTGTGAAGGTGAGTCATCAATTTCGATTGATAAGTTAGTATGTGGTATTTTTGAAGTAGAAAATACTACCGTTTTTGGAAGTTATCTCAACCGAATAATCGTCAGCATGAAGAACTGATAGACTACAGTCTATGCTGCCTACAATATCATTAATAAAATTGATGAATAGAAGTGGGCCAAGGATGCTTCCTTGTGGGACCCCAACTGGTGTTGATTTTAGCTAAGAAGAGTATGTTTTGGTTTGAGCTCGTAGCAAGACGAACTGTTCATCATTGAGAGGGTAAGATTCTAACCACTCGAGCGGTTTACCACGCACTCCATAACATTCTAATTTTTCTAAAAGGAGCTGGTGGTCAGTAGTGTCGAATGCTAGAATGAAATCGTAGAATATGCTTTGCTTCTCATCAAGCGATTTCATTATGTGAATACATAACGTATTTATAGCATTCTGCGTGGATAACCCTTTTCGACTGATCTTCGACTGCTATCCATTCTTCATTGGCAATTCTATGTTTGACCTTTCCCGATGTAATCATTGAAAAATATGAGTGAAAAGCTTCTTTGAATTGAGAAAAAGAATCAGTAAAAGAGTTCGTATTCAATACAAAGGACTGGAGGATTTCTAGAAATTTCGATTTGTTATATTTACGACGGAAATTCTTTTCGAGTTAGCAGAACGATTATTATTTGAAATTTTATCTATCATAATTTGGAGATATTAATTGAGAAAAATGGTCTGATATATCTGGGAAAACAATTTGTGCATCAAGGGTACTTGAGTCAAGATTTGAGAAAATAGTGTCAATACAGGTCTTTGAAATTAAAAAAAAAAATTGTTAAAATTATTATTTCCGTCAACCGATTGCACCCCTACGCGCAATCCTCGGAAGTCTTCGAGAGTGTGCGCTAGGAAAGACGTAGCCCTTACCTTTTGACGGGTCTGACGTGACCGACGACCAAGCGGGGATTTTAACCCTCAACCTTTCGCTAAAGGCGAACGCTCTACCACTATCCCTCATAAAATCTACATTGAAGTCACCGCAGACAAACAAATGACATTGTTGAAATTTTCTAAGTATTTCTCAAAGTTATTTTTCATTTGGTTGATGTCAGAATCAGAGGATCCGTAAAAGCAAGTTATACTGACTCTCAAATTATTATCAAGCAGAATATCAAGCAATGAGTATTCAAACACTTTTTCAATTCTTTCTATAAACTCAATATTCCTCACTTTATAGTCCAGGTAATTTGATATGAAGATAGCGGTTTCTCCACCTCTACTATTTGATCCACAGAAATGAACAGAGTGTTTTATTTGGTGAACGTGCTGCGATTTATTTCTTCGTTTATAAGCCATGTTTCTGAAAGGCATCACACTTCAGGATAGACCAACAATTTGAGGAATATACTCAGCTCATTGTATTTATTTATTTACATTGAGATGCAAGTCTTGCAGCTTCAATCTTAATTCGTTGATGGTGATGGTGGTTTCCTGGAGGCTGGAAATTTGCTCCTGGACCACCCTTTCCAAATTGGAATCTGTTAATTGCAGTACATGTCGTCCACATCTCGGATTTGTATACATCATTTACGAATGTAAGAGAAAATGAAACTATGAAAGATACTGTTTCCACTCTTATGCTGAGCGTTTTATATTTAAACGGGATATTTGGGGCAGTGACTTTCAGACAATCTCTTAGGTTGTCAGATGTCAGATAGTCATGTAAGTATCCTAGTCTAGGAATTGTTTTGACATTTTTCACTTACTTATTTGTGCCTATTGTCTTACGTCTGCTATGCTTACGAGTATCAACATCGGTGAAATCTTTGAGAACAGCATTTGTGCAACCGAGCTCCTGGACTATTTGTGTATTGCTTTTTTTTTGTTTTTGGTTTTGTGAATAAACCTTTTAATTTTGGAAATAATTCAGTCGATCATACGATGTGTTTTGCTAGGGCAAATTCCTGTCTATGGAATTTCCTTTTTTGTGCTCCGCTATGTTTTTCTCTTTGTTCGAGACATTTTTAATGATATCCAAATAGTTGCGGTCAGATGGCGTTGACGTTGTCATTTCATTGAATACATTTTGGGAGTTGTTCAACCTGGAACTGGTATTGTTGGGTCACTTTTGACCCCTAGCGTTTTAAGGCGCCTATATTTAGGTAACTAAACGTAACACATTCCTGACACTGCAGGTATTCCTCGAGGGTTTGGCGTACTCACGAGTGTAGTGTTCACGCGTCTGTTGCCGTTGGCTTTCTGCCCGGTACGCACCGTTCGGGTCAAATTTGACCCATTGATACTAGTTGTGTGCCCTGTTTAAAATAGTGCCGCGTTCAAAATGAATCGTTCTCCTACTGACGCCGAGTTGGAAGATATTATAAACAATGTATCTGACTTCAGTGACAATGAAGCACCACTGCAAATCGAGTTTCAAGAAAGTAACAATAATTTTAGGGGAGGAATCATTTAGAGTTTTGAAAGTGAGACTGATACAGAATCAGAACATGATGATGATGATCAACTGATACCCGGCTGCGACGAAAATGAAGGAGCATACTTTTATAAAAAAAAAGTGGTTCATGAGTCCTCCTGCAAGTTCTAGGAGTCATGTAGTCGCAGAATCAGGTGATGGCCACTCGCAATATTTTGTGCATTATTGAATATAGCCGTTGTAAACAGTCATATTTTGTCAAACTTTGCAGTTAGAAACCTGAAAATGTCCAGAAAAACATTCATTGAAAACTTGGGCGTGACTTCAATACCGACGATATAAAAATCAACATCTACGATGTAAAGAGTGTTCATCTAAAATTGACAAAAAACTCTCAACATTTTGTTCAACATGCAAGAAAACATTGTGTAAGCATCATTTGCATCAACACAATTTTTGTAAGGAATGTAAATATTCAAATAATCAGTTTTATATCCACCACAATGGTTCCTGAAAAGCACTCGTTAGATTTTTTTTGGACATTTTCGTAATGTGCTTTAATTTTTCGAGTGCGTTTACGTAATTTTTTTTGTAATTCGACATTTTTTAATAGTGTTTACTTCATTTGTAAGTTTGTTGTCTTCAAAGTGACAAATTAAAATACGGTTAGTCAAAAAAACGTATAACCACCCCTTTAAAATTAGAGCTGGGTCAAAATTGACCCAACAATCCCAGTCGCTTAGCCTAGAAATCACCATACCAGTTGAGGGTTTCGTTTCAGATAATCTTTCGAATCACTTTGTTCTTCTGTTTGCTTTTCTTGATGGTTAGATAATTTTCTCAGTGTCTCCATTTCCATCAGAAGTTTGTTATATTTCGTGGCTATTTCAAGACATGAATCTTGGGCACATCATTTTGAGGAATCACTCGAAAAACTGCACTACCTCGACCTAGATCACTTTTGATTTCAATGAACTTGATCAGTAAATCACTGGTTACACCAACTGGCACTTTATTATAGAGAATTATTTCAAATAAGTCATCTTTTTTGAGTTTTTTAAGCTCGTTGCAAACAATTATGGTGTTGGCAGTCTGCGTCATTTTAGAGAACTACTTAAATATTGATTTGAACATTGGTTGTCGCTTCGTCATAAAATTTCCTCCAAATTGCCGATTTCCTCTTATGGTTGTATAATAGAGTTTTTGTCCATATTGAAATTAAAGCATTGAATGGAGCATTCTACTCCATGCTATTCTGAATAACGATTGATGTGTAAACAAGCATGTGCCAGCTGTTGTCGCGCGGAAAGGCAACGGCAGGTGGAAGTGTTGTTCCTTGTGCATTATTTGTCAGTAAACAGGTTCAGCGCCTTGGAGGACACCGGTGTCCTACACGTCTCCTAAGACGACAAGGTCACGGTAAACACAGATGTCTGACCAAGTTTTGAATATCACTCTGAACAATCGCCCGCCTGTGTCAGGTTCTTTTCAGCAACATATAGTACAAGAAATAAGAAGAATGGGAAATTGGCAAAAACTACCTTGGCCCAAGAGAAAAGTTTGGTCGAAACCCCCGTGGCTCTCAACATGTTGTTATCAATAGTGCACATTTTTCGTCATAGATTTTTGACACAACTATGATCGTGTAACCAAACTTCACATGCGCAGAAGAATGTATTCTGTCAGTAAGGCTCTATCTTCATTCATACGTGTTGATGTCAATACACTTTTTTGCCTAAAAACGACCTTGTCAGCAATTTATTTGGTATATTAACGGTTAATTGAAATTCCCTTATAAGATATCAATATACAATAAATTTTTTGCATCACATTCAATTGTAGATAAAAATGAATTGCGGACAAAGTATTTTATTTGGTGTTCCCATCACAGTATGATGTTTTCATACCATTTCAAAGTATAAGTTTCAACAAAGAAATACCATCCTGAAATCTCCAAATTTGTTATTCAACTGTTTTTATTGAAAATAAGGGTGTTTTCATATACATGTTAAAAAACATCGAACAAGCTAGTAACGTATGTCAACAAGTTTTTGATAGTTACTCAAATATCGTTCGAAGATATCACATTTTATGAAAATTGAAAATCAAGTTTTCACGCTGCTGCACGTCATGCCAGTTGGTTATTTCAGGACACGAAGATATTGATAAAATTCATATATGAATTTGGCAAAAATTCTAGAATCACGTTTCATTCTTACAGTGGGCCGCTCGTTTATTGAATCATAGATAGGCGACAAATATTTCAACCATATCGTCTATTCAAAGGTGAAAATTTGAATAGATTCAGAACTGTGTATTCTCACAATGAAATTTCACACTTCTCCTTCCCTTTGTTCACAACACTAAAATGTTCTTAGGAGGATCTCATTAAAGTAGATGGTGAAAACCATAATTTCTAAGATCTTAGACGCCTTCATTCTGCGTAGTGTGTATTTGTAAGCTTACTCCGGAAATGAAAAACTAAACTGAAAACGTGTCCTATCTGGCTTCCAGTGTCGGATTCATATTTATCATATGAAATTTCGGTAAAATTCCGTTAACTGGGCGCTACAAGCTTTCAAAAAATTTTTTTCTGAGACTTACGTAGTTTGACCTCCTGAATAAAAAATCATATTGAAAATTTTGGCAGTCTCAAGTAATTTCGGAGATACGGGCCTTTTTTTGAATGAAAACTGGCATTTTCTAGCACACGTTTCTTCTTCGAAAAACACACTCAAATGCCTCCTGATTTTCACCAGCACAATATACACACCCTAATTAATAATAGTTTTTTATCAACAAATTCTACTTTGTTTTAGCAATAACAAAATCAACAAATTCATGTTGTTTTGTTTAGTTTATATCTGTCATGTTGGTATCAATGGAAATGACGTAAGGGCGAAGCGACATTGCCAGTGTGATTCCAGAAATATTCAATTCACGTATAAAGTCTTGTTCATACCCTAGCGAATTTCGCAGTTTTTCTGCGAATAAAATGTCTGCCGACATGGTTCTGCATCGACGATTGGTCCGGCATGACTGGCAGCCATTTTATTCGCAGAAAAATTGCGAAATTCGCGAGGGTTTGAACAAGACTAAACACGGAATATTTCAGTGAATGAGTAAGAAAAATGAGTTGATATCCACAACATTTTCCCAAATATCAACACTTTAACTGCACCTTTGAAACAATGGTACTTATACTGTTTCTAAATGACTAGCAAAATTCAAAGGACGAGACAGATCACGGAAATGTGCGCAAACATAACATGAAAACACATGCGCACAAAAAATAATGAACACTTTTCACATAAAATGAAGCTACTTCAATGACTATAACTTATCCCGACAGACCCGATCTCATGCAAACCCAACCGAACTTACCCGACTATACAATACAGTTAGGTTGCGTCTTTTCTATCTGTTTGCGCAATCGCACTTACCAAAAATGAATGTTTGTAATCCGACACGTTTATTCAAGTAATTATTTGTTCGCAAAAAATGCCTCCTAGCTCTGTCTATTTAAAAATATCTTTTGTGCATTCAAAATATTAATACCAAGACTTTTTCCAAATCCTGTTCTCACAACGAAATGGCTTGTTTCATAACAAGGTAGCCAGTATCAATGTCTTTCATCGAATCAACAACAGCGAGTCTTAGAAGCTTTACTATACAATGCGACGTTGTCAGATTCCCTAAAATTCCTGAATACTGAATACTCATGAATATGAAGTGATTGTAGTGGATAGTTTTCAGAAGTATTGGCGCCCTAGAGACTGGCACTTTTTTTAAAAGTAATAATAATAATGATAGTTCCTCATAAACACTCGAAGAGTGAACCATTCTTAGTGAAGATATTCAAAAAGAAATACGTAAGCAAAGCGAGCACGCGCATTCCGGTTACCACTTTGTTACTTATGTAACTTATCTCTTACTTCTTGGTGAAGATATCTGCGAGACAGACACGAGCGCGCGCATTTCCATTATTACTTTGTCGATTTCTGTCAACTTTGAGTAGGAATTTTCATCCCTTGTTACTGAACAAGACCAGAAATACGCGAGCGATGCGATCGCGCGCATTCCCATCACTACTTTGTCGATTTCTGTCAACTTTGAGTAAAAAACTTCATATCTCATCTGTTAGTGAACAAGACCAGAAATACGCAAGCGAGCGCGCGCATTCCCATCACTACTTTGTCGATTTCTGTCAACTTTGAGTAAAAATCTTCATACCTTATTTGTTAGTGAACAAGACCAGAAATACGCGAGCGAAGCGAGCACGCGCATTCCCATCACTACTTTGTCGATTTCTGTCAACTTTGAGTAGAAATTTTCATCCCTTATCTGTTAGGGAACAAGGCCAGAAATACGCGAGAGAGGCGAGCGCGCTCGCCCGACATTTCGCAAATCCGCGCTCGCGAAGTTGACAGAAATCGACAAAGTAGTGATGGGAATGCTCGCGCTCGCTTTGCTCGCGTATTTCTGGTCTTGTTCAGTAACAAGGGATGAAAATTTCTACTCAAAGTTGACAGAAATCGACAAAATAGTAATGGAAATGCGCGCGCTCGTGTCTGTCTCGCAGATATCTTCACCAAGAAGTGAGAGATAAGTTACATAAGTTATAAAGTAGTAACCGGAATGCGCGTGCTCGCTTTGCTTACGTATTTCTTTTTGAATATCTTCACTAAGAATGGTTCACTCTTCGAGTGTTTATGAGGAACTATCATTATTATTATTATTTGTGAAAAAAGCGCCAGTCTCTAGGGCGCCAATACTTCTGAAAACTATCCACTACAAATACTTCATATTCATGAATATCCAGTATTCAGGAATTTTAGGGAATCTGACAACGTCGCATTGTATAGTAAAGCTTCTAAGACTCGCTGTTGTTGATTCGATGAAAGACATTGATACTGGCTACCTTGTTATGAAACAAGCCATTTCGTTGTGAGAACAGGATTTGGAGAAAGTCTTGGTATTAATATTTTGAATGCACAAAAGATATTTTTAAATAGACAGAGCTAGGAGGCATTTCTGCGAACAAATAATTACTTGAATAAACGTGTCGGATCACAAACATTCATTTTTGGTAAGGCGCATGCGCAAACAGATAGAAAGGACGCAACCTAACTGTATTTTATAGTCGGGTAAGTTCGGTTGGGTTTGCATGAGATCGGGGTCTGTCGGGATAAGTTATAGTCATTGAAGTAGGTTCATTTTATGTGAAAAGTGCTCATTATTTTTTGTGCGCATGTGTTTTCATGTTATGTTTGCGCACATTTCCGTGATCTGTCTCGTCCTTTGAATTTTGCTAGTCATTTAGAAACAGTATAAGAACCATTGTTTCAAAGGTGCAGTTAAAGTGTTGATGGGTGGGAAAATGTTGTGGATATCAACTCATTTTTCTTACTCATTCACTAAAATATTTCGTGTTTAGTCTTGTTCAAACCCTCGCAAATTTTGCAATTTTTCTGCGAATAAAATGGCTGCCAGTCATGCCGGACCAATCGTCGAAGCAGAACCATGTCGGCAGACATTTTATTCGCAGAAAAACTGCGAAATTCGCGAGGGTATGAACAAGACTTTATACGTGAATTGAATATTTCTGGAATCACACTGGCAATGTCGCTTCGCCCTTACGTCATTTCGATGTTTACCAACCTGACAGATATTAACTAAACAAAACAGCATGAATTTGTTGATTTTGTTATTGCTAAAATAAAGTAGAATTTGTTGATAAAAAATTGTTTTCAATGAAAAAAAAAGTGTAAAACTGGTGAATTAGGGTGTGTATATTGTGCTGGTGAAAATCAGGAGGCATTTGAGTGTGTTTTTCGAAAAAGAAACGTGTGCTAGAAAATGCCAGTTTTCATTCAAAAAAAGGCCCGTATCTCCGAAATTACTTGAGACCGCCAAAAATTTCATTCGGATTTTTCATTCAGGAGGTCAAACTACGTAAGTCTCAGAAAAAAAATTTTTGAAAGCTTGTAGCGCCCGGTTAACGGAATTTTACCGAAATATCATATGATAAATATGAATCCGACACTGGAAGCCAGATAGGACACGTTTTCAATTTAGTTTTTCATTTCCGGAGTAAGCTTACAAATACACACTACGCAGAATGAAGGCGTCTAAGATCTTAGAAATTATGGTTTTCACCATCTACTTTAATGAGATCCTCCTAAGAACATTTTAGTGTTGTGAACAAAGGAAAAGGAGAAGTGTGAAATTTCATTGTGAGAATACACAGTGCTGAATCTATTCAAATTTTCACCTTTGAATAGACGATATGGTTGAAATATTTGTCGCCCATCTATGATTCCATAAACGAGTGGCCCACTGTAACAATGAAACGTGATTCTAGAATGTTTGCCAATTTCATATACCTTAAAGTGCGCGGCATCAAATGAATCATAATAAAATGGTCTCTTTTCCTAACCCGACAAAAGTTTCAATTTCAAAATGAAATTTCACATTTTGACCTAAAACAGTGCAGGTATATTCCCCGAAATTATAGGTCTGTTATTAGTGATTTGAAAGTATCCATAGCACTCTAGCTTGAAGAATAAAACTCAAAATTGAAAAGTAATTGGTAACAAAAAGTGACAAATGATACATGGTTGTATTCAGAATGTCATGTGGAGACAAAAGAGGTGAAAATATACTGGGTGTCCCATTTGGAAATCGAAAGTTGAAGTCACTTCTAAAAAACGCAGTATTATATCTTATACAGATCCTCTGAATATCATTCCATCGTATTCAAAAACAAAAAAGTTACAGGTGCGAGCAGCCTTCCGCGGACACCCGGTATACATACCAAATTGCACAAAAACAGCATCATCTGCTGAGCCCTGCCTCTTTTGGAAAGAAATTTGGCGAAAAGTTCTTTATTAGAACGTCTACTTTTGAAGAATTGTAAATATTGTGAACCCTCAGTAAAGGGAGATCTTTCCGTAGGTTACAAGCTGCAAAAATTGAAGAATAACTCTCCTTTCCGAATGGGTTTGAAGAAAACATCTATATTCATAATTTTAAGCTCAGACCGAATTCATGTGTTTCCTACCAGGTGACATAGGAGACATGTTTTTTAAATCAAAAAATTAAAAATAGTTTTTTTTTTTAACAAAATTATAAAAAATTTAAATTTACAGGATGTAAGTAATCAATGATAATGCTTTCTCCGAACCTAACTTTTTAATCACTTGTAACCCACTTCCTTTTTCAGAAGTCACCCTGTGTATTCCTCTAGCCTATCTTACTTGCACTCAAATTTTCTATTGTTTTACAATTTGCTATTAGTTTCTTGATTATTGGATGTTAATTGCAGTGTATTGAAAAACTTCAAGTTGGCTGTGATCCGAATTCGATAAAATTTCAATGCTTGGCAGGCTTTGAAACAGAAAGGTCATTAACAAGCCAATATTATTCAAATTTTCTTCATACCCTGATCATATTCCATGCGGGTTTTCAATGACTTCTTTGATTTGAAGAGAAAACATTTGAATAACTCACGATATTGAGAAAACATAGATAGGAACATATTTTTTGGTGGATTTTTGTAAACAAACTGTCTTCAATGTTGCCATCTTCTTTTCGTTTCAAAAACCTTATTATTGTGGGAGCATGTCGTTGTGCCCACTCTCCATTATACCTACATTTCGTTGCACCCACACTCCGTTTCGCCCACATTTCTTTTCGCCCACATTACGTTATGCCCACAGCTTCCGAACATATCCGTTTCAAGCGCTGTTGCCAAATGCTGACATGCAATTCTACAAAAAAATTAATGTGGGCTTGATGATCCATCTAATGAAATTGCTGGCTTGCCTAACAGTTCGCTGGTAGGTGTGATAGGTTTTTACGAGTGGCATACGTATCTTAAATGACGTTCCTTCCTCACCGACGCGAAAGTAAGTCGGTGACAGAGCAGCCGAAAGAATGTTAACTATGTGGTGTTCAATGGTTTAGCACTTTCGATCTGAATCATTATACCAAGTGACAGATGACAGTTATTCAGAGACGTCGACATGTGGGCGTAACGGAATTTGAGTACAAGGCGATGTGGGTGTAATGAGATGTGGGCCAAACGAAATGTGGGCATAACAGAATTTGGGCGAAACGCAATTTCATTGAATGTGGGTGCAACGATATGTCTCGTTAGACCCACAATTATTTTTTCAGAGATATTCAGGAGAAACGAAATTTGGGTACAACGCGATGTGGGTGTAATGAGACGTGGGCCTAACGTAATTTGTGCAAAACGCAACTTCATTGCATGTGGGTGTAACGAAATATCTCATTAGGCTCACAATAAATTTTTTAAAGAATTTCATGTCAGCATTTGGCAATAGCGCTTGATTTGGCTATGTTCGGAAGCTATGGGTACAACGCGAGGGCATAACGAAATGTGGGCGAAACGAAATATGGGTGCAATGAAATGTGGGTGTAATGAGATGTGGGTACAGCGCAACGCACCCATTATTGTTAATCATGCGTTCCACTCATTCTTGTTCACGACAAATATTCGGATATGCTTCATCGGTAGAGAAACAGAATAGACCAACCACTTCGTATTTCAGCGAATGTTTCTTTGAAATCTAACCAGACTTGCTGACATTTTTTTGTAATCATAAAATATATCAGATAAGAAATCTTCTTATCATCTTATCATCACACCACGAAATACGTGGAATAGTCATGACTAATACCACTGCTGAATGGTGATACTATTTTATTTTTTGTCAAACATGGAATTTTTTGTGTACAACGCCCCGTAGGCCAAAGAATACTGACAAAAAATACCTAGACGAGGCTGCCCGCCCATGGTGCGACTGTTTCAAGAAAAAGGTTGCAAATCGGTAGATCTCACAACTCTTTTGTAACCTCGGTAACGTGTAGTAGTATCATCAAATTCGGGTCACATTCAACTTGATGTTTATCAATAAAATGCAATTGAACAAACAATCAAGAAACGATTACCAATTGGTAGAAATGATTTTGTGGCAAATAATATGGGTTAGAAAAATATTCATGACCATGTATGAAGAAAAAGTTGGGGTTTATTCCGGTCAAACAGGTAGTTGAAAAATGTTTGGGTAAGGTTCGCAGAAAGTGCTATTATTGATTACACACCTCATATGAATTTAGAACTTTTATCTCTATAAATGAAAAAACTGCAGGCTGCTACATGTTTCCTGTATTACTATACAACAATTTCAAAGCAGCATGTACCTACTTTTTCTACATGATGATGATATTATAATGATGCTCGTCCACGAAAGTATGAAAATTAATATATGGAAATGCTCTCAGGCGAATCTCACCCCATATTATAAGCAATATCTCTAGCCCTAATCGATAAGGATTTCAGCCGGAACAGTCCACCGTGACAATAATCTTATCTAGAAATTCTAACGTCACTCGAAGCGTATGTGAATCTGACTGGCATCTTTCGCGATTTGATTCGCATATTTGGCTGCATACAGTCCGAAAAGCTTCTGGTAAACTGTTCTGTATCGGTTTCAGAAATTCTTTGTGATATACACAAGTAGGGCTTATAATACATCTCTGTCAATAGTAATTATCTGATGCCAGGGCGTGGCGCAGTGGCAAGAGCGTCTGACTTTCCCGGTTTCAAGCTACAGTCGAAGCTGGGATTTTTTAAAATTTAATTTATCCAATTAAATCATAAAATTCTAGTAGCTCGACTAGGGTGAGTCCTGCACGATTAACTGTTGCGTTCAACCTAACAGTGATGCTCTTGAGGTGACGTATGGAGTTAGTAACGAAGCCTACCCAGAACACACAATTATCGATGCCACTATGAATATTTACGAGAAAAAAATTGATGAAGGAAGTCATAATACTTTGGCTACGGTTATGCAGATGGTCATCAATAAGAAAAAGTACCCAGCTAGATAAAACAAAAGAGAGAAGTGTTTTGCAAAGTGTTTCATGATCCAGAGCATACTGAGTAAGTCAGTGTGCTCTCATCTGTGTCTTTGAATATAATCATAATAATAAATCGTCATTATTCAAATAGAATGCAATATGCTGTTTTACAACTCAACCATGTCATCAATATGTCATCAGTAACATATAATACTGTTGTGGTACTCTGATTTCGTCTGAAACCAGACTCTGATGTGATGATTTTTTTACATTCATATATGGTTTATTGATTTTTTATTATATTTTTTGCAACTTGACGGTGAAATACCGATGAGTCGAAGATCTGACAAAACTAATGGTGTATTTTACTTGAAAAAAAAAAATAACTAAAACTTGTTTCCAGGCCTGAGAAAATACAGCACCTATTTAAATTGTATAAATGGCTAGAACGCGAAAAATACTTAACTGAATGGAGTATCTTGCGAATCTATTTTAGGCAATTAATTTGGAGATTCTTCGATTATAGAATGCCCTGGAGTGATTGCTTTCAGGTCGTTCAAGTTGTTCGGAATCCGATGTCGGGAAGTCAGAATAGCCACTCGTGTCAGAATGGTGTAAAATTTCTTATAAGTGAACGAACATTGTTTTGTTAACCTTTTTAAATATTTCTCGGATCGTGAAGCAGCCACCCATACGAGGACATGAGAATGGCATGGATTATATAGGTTTGTGTTTTGTGTTGTTTGTGATAACATATTGTCGCGAATAGGGCTCTATAGGGAAGCTATAAGCCCTTCGATTGGGACGTAGGTCAGCAAGACCCAGAAGTAACACGATCTTTACTCAAGATACCCTCTAATAAGTAAAACAAGTCCCATCTTCAAAGGTGTTCTATATTAAATAATGAACCTGGTGCACACAAGACCTTCTCAACTAGATACATAATAAAGGGAAAAATGGGCAATGTAATACACAACAACGACAATAAACAATGTGTTCCAAATATAAAAGGCTCTTACCAAACGCAGACACTCAGCGTATTTGGGGATATCTCTTAGAGGAGGGTTTTACACAAATGGCTTCTGGAAATCGATCCATCTTCCCAATAAGTACCAATGACTCAATATCATTCTCTACGACACTGGATCTCTCGGGACCCCGCGATACTCGCAACCGAGAGAGCCCCATATTTTTCGGTTATCGTGTATTTATTCAACTTTTGTAAATGTTTTTGTTTTTATTACGTGCAAAAAATATTCAATGTCGAGCCACTGACATGCCGAATGATATCATCAATGAACTGCTAGTTTATACTTTCGTGGGTGACCCCGCTGTTATGTTTTGTTCATCAAATTATAAACTTCAATAACTAATTTGTATACTAATTCATAAAATGTGAATTTTGGGAAAATAGATATAATCTGATAATATTTTAAATGAATCAGTGCACTATTGACAATATTGATCAATATGTTAGTTTCACGACCTTTGTTATGATGACTGAGTTTGTTTTTGGAGATTTGAACTATTGAATTTGATAAAACTCTATTTCTCTGAAGCCAACGTTTCGTCAGTTCATTTTGACATCTTCAGGGCACTGTATGATATAAAAAGGGGATGTTGTTTTAAAAAACAAATTTAATTATTTTGCTACTACAACTATTTCAGACAAAATCACTGAACTATGTTTTGGTTACAAATGAAACTTAAGAATGAATAATATTTTCACTTATGAAAGGATGAGTTTTCAGTGTAATGTAAAAATTATCGATGGTAAAAATAGTAATTGGTTTTGGGTTGGAAGCAACCGACACACAACACAAGACACGTTAAAATTTGAATGAAATAATGGCTTATTTGGGTGCATGCCAAATTGAAACCTATAAATTAGCCGAAGGTATAATTGAAGAAGTAGCACAGAATTAGAAACAAAAAACAATAATTAAAAACAAAATACACAACACAATGTATATTAACGAACAGTCGTTGTCGACCGATGATGAACCCTTTACTCCCATATACACCTACCACGTATGCTCATCATGGCAAGTTCCTGTCAGAAAACAACTACTCCCCTGGCTAAGACCACGACGGGTATTGATTTAAATCCAACAGATACTTATGCAACGTTTCTCAAAGCATCAGATGACGCAATTGCAAGTGCCCTCTGTGACCAACCAGCAGGATTGTTCTGATTTGGACAGGATGACCAGCTGCAGACTAGTTTAGAAGTTGTGGCCTTCCATCAGAGCAAGGGTAGGTCAACACAGACAGCACTGCAACCATCTGTTCCCCGTCCAAACCAATACATACTCCGCTGCTTGGTCACCTTTGGTTCACGCGATGAAGAGGTTTTTAGGCCACTCCACCGAGCGAGCAACAACTTCGAAACTAGTCTGCAGGTGGTCACACTGTCCATATTAATACATAATTATGCTGGTTGGTAACAGATGGCACTCATAATTGCGTCCTTCGATGCTTTGAGGAATGTTGCACAAGTGTATGTTAGATTTAATTCAATACTCGCCGTGGTCTTAGCCAGGAGAGTAGTTGTTTTCTGACAGGTCCTTTCTATAACAAGCCTGCGTAGTAGGTGTATATGGTAGTAAAGGCTTCATCATCGGTAGGCAACGACTGTTTGTTACTGAACGATCTCCCAAAAGAACTCCGTTTTCACATAAATCTCTCAATCTGGAGATTCGGGGTGTTCTCCCTCTGCTCGCTAGGTTGAGCGTGAACCAGAGGTGGCCAAGCAGCGGAGTGTGTATTGGTTCGGACGGGGAACAGATGGCTCCAGTGCTGTCTGTGTTGACCGACCCCTGCACTGATGAAAGGCAACAACCTTGAAACTAGTCTGCAGGTAGTCACTCTGTCCAAATCAGAACATAATCCTGCTGGTGGGTCACAGGGTGCGCTCGCAATTGCGTCCTCTGATGCTTTGAGGAACTTTGCACAAGTATCTGTTAGATTTATTTCAATACCCGTCGTGGTCTTAGCCAGAGGAGTAGTTATTTTCTGACAGTTACTCGCCATAATAAACCTACGTACTAGGTGTATATGGGAGTAAAGGGTTCATCATCGGTCGGTAACGACTGTTTGTTACTTAGCGATCTCCCAAAAGAACTCTGTTTTCACATAAATCTATCAACCCGGAGATTCAGAGTGATCTCCTTTAGCTCGCTAGGTGGAGCGGTCTAGAAACAGCTTCATCGCGTGAACCAGATGTGACGAAAGGTCCATGATCGATTCTAATATTTCCTCTCTCAAAGAAGGAGTCTGTCTTACCGTATTGATCAAGTCCCCTTTTATGTACTCCGATTTTCCAAATCTTTTTTCCAAAGTAATGTAGTATTTTAAAACAAATTCACTCTAAAATAATTTATTTTACGAAATACAATGCTTCAATAACTTCAACACAGTACTCTTATTCCTATAACAATCACTGGACTATTTATGTTCGACTTTCGCTTTACTGACTGTCCCAACTCTGCTGCGTGATTCTTTTAATATTCACCGTTCATGACTGTGGAACGCTCTTGAAATATCGCGAAAGCATCGATTCGTCCAGATTCTTCTCGGTGCATAGCGCCTCGAAAGTCATATGCGGTCTGCGTGAGCGTTCAGGCCCGGCATCGCCCACAGCTTCGCCACTGTATCAATTACCTTTTTTACTTCTGTAGTAAAATTCAGAGGAGCCTGTACACTCTCCTTTGCTTTGCCCTTCATGGATTTTTGCAGACGTGCCATATTTCCCCTTTCTGTGAACATACCGGTTGTTTTTCTGAATACCGAAATGAATTGCAACCACTCCATTGGATTTCTTGTGGAAAATTGAAGATCTTTATTCACCGAATGCCTTGTCATGAATAGCATACATTTTTCATTTTCAGTAAGTGGACGTGCATTTTTCGTTTTTTGTTCACCACCTAGTCCTACCTTTTTCTCTTCAAAATTTGTCACTAAATTTGCCAATTGAGTAACCTTGCCAGATCTAGAACATGAAACACTTTTATCAAAATTATAAGTTACTTTTGGTATTTCATCAATCCAGTACTGAATTCTAGTATTGTTTTCAACAACAGACCCTCCAGAACCATCTACGTCGTTCTCTATATCTCCTTCCACTTCTGGTTTCTCTTCAATCCTTGCCTGTTGTATCTCTAGTTCTTTGAGGACCAACCTTCTTTCCATTCGTATTATACGTTCGTTTTCCATCCTCATTTATTCCTCAATTGCATCCAATCTTCTTTGGGCTTCAATTACCTGTTTCTTTTTCATTGTGGCAACCCTAGGGCGAGAGACAGTCTAGATGACAGCAGAAAGAGGTTGCCCACAAGGGGGAGTTCTATCGACTTTGCTGTGGTTACTGGTTGTTGACGACCTGCTAGTAAAGCTACACGAATCTGGTTTCACTACTCAAGGTTATGCCGTCACCATTAGGGGCAAACATGACGGAGTAATCTCCATCCGCATGCAATTAGCCCTAAACACAATCAGTAGCTGGTGCGCAAAGGAAGGACTCAACGTCAATCCTAGCAAAACTGTGCTGGTTCTATTCACCAAGAGGAGAAAGTACGAACTCAGAGCCTCAACTCTGAATGGAACCCAGCTAACATTTTCCAAAGAGGTTAAATATTTGGGAGTTATAATAGACCAAAAACTGACTTGGAACAGCCAAATCAACCACATTCTTTCCAGGGCTATAGCGGCAAGCTGGACATGCCGCAGAGTTTTTGGTAAGGCCTGAAACCAAACCTGAAACCAAAAATGATTTATTGGTCATACCAAACGATCATCAAACCCATGGTCACCTACGCCTCACTGGTATGGTGGCCAAAAATTCAACAAATTTCAGCACAAGTCAAGCTGCAGAAAATGTAGCGGCTAGCTTATCTGGGAATAACAGGAACAATATTTACGTGTCCCACTGCAGCCTTATAGGTAATGCTAAACCTTCCGCCATTGCACCTATGTGTAATGAAAGAAGCAGCAAACAGTGCCTTCAGACTGAGCCAGACAAAAAACTTAAAAGCTGGCAATCTGATTGGAAACATGATGATATTGGAACACATTCCCCCAGAAGCCATGTCTAAACCGACATATTTCATGCCAGTTAAGTACGACATCGAAATGCAGTTTGAAATGGTCATATACAGCCACCAAATATGCACAAAGAACGGACCTCAACTGGGAAGGGATGCATTAGTGTGGTACACAGATGGATCTAAGATGGATGAAAGGGTTGGAGTGGGCGTTACAGGACCAAATTTCAGGCTCTCAAAACCCCTTGGTAACACCCCAACCATCTTCCAAGCAGAAGTACATGCTATTGAATTATGTGCCCTGGAATGCCTTGAAAGAGGCTCTCGAAGGGCAGAAATCTACATTCTATCAGATAGCCAAGCAGCACTTAATGCTCTGAGGTCATACACCTGTGAGTCTGAGCTGACTTGGGACTGTAAACAATCCCTGAGACAACTGGCAACAAACAATCAGGTCACCCTGATGTGGGTGCCAGGTCACAAAGGAATTAGAGGTAACGAAGAAGCAGATTGCCTTGCCAAAGAAGGGGCAACACACAATTCCCCGGTCCAGAACCCTCTTGTGTACTCTCCAAAGCCCACTTGAAAGAGGAGTTCCGACGCTGGGAAACCGATGAAATGAAATCTTACTGGAATAAAGTGCCAGGACAAAGACAAGCGAAAAGACTAGTGTGCCTATTGCCAAAGAAAGCTCAACAGCTTTTCGAGTTAGACAAGAAAGACTCCTCAATGGACACTGCCCTCTGGGGTACCACCTTATAAAGATGGGTAAATCAGAGAGTGATAGTTGCCGCTACTGCGAGAACTTCGCGGAAACTGCAGAATATTTGCTTTGCGAATACCCAGCACTTTTCTGCAAGAGGCATAAGTTCCTGGAAGGCGCCTTTTTAACGCCCTCCGACATCAGGAACTTAGCTCCCAGGAAACTGATAAACTTCACAAGAAGTCTCGGAATCCCGGGCCTCGAATAGACCAAGGGTCACGCACAAAAGAACTTATAGGTCGAAGTGCTTGTGAGGCTGCACAGCCTGTACGAGATCCCTACAATCTACAATCTAATCTAAAACTGTTTCTCTGCTCTCAATTCTGCCTCCATTTGTCACCTCTATGGAACTGCTACTGCTTGTCTTCGATAGAGCTGGAGCTTCTTGATGACTCCCACACATTTTTCTGGTTTGAATTCTCTCAACAGCATTCAAAGATTGAATCTCTTCTGGATTTCTATGCTGTACCCTCCTTTCTTTATCCATATATCTTACTGAGGGGGCACTTCTTCGTACTGTAGACATACTTTTCTATCCACGGACGTTCAAAATATACTCGAAGGCCAAATGTTGACTTTTTATTATTATTTGCGAAGAAACACAGCTTTTCTGACAAAAAAACTGCTTAAAAATTATAACTTTTATTAACGTCCATCAACAATGAATGAAAATAACATGAAAATCCTCCATTCGTGTGATGAAGGAAAAGAGAATTTGCCTCTCTGAAAAAAGTTATTTCGATAAAAAAATCTCTTTTGAGTGATTCGTTATTAGTGAACCTTCAGTTTTCATCCAAATATATTTTTAAATTATAGACTGGGAGATGCTGACAGATTTCAGGTGACGATTTTCTCGTTTATGCCTCCGAGATCAGTGAAAGATATGAAAATTCTGAATGAAATGATGAAAAATTTGAGAGGCAGCCGCGTGGCCTGCATATGAAGAATTCAATTTCAGCTCTCAACCCCACTTCGACATCCTCAAACCTTATGCCACTTTAATTTTTTCGCTGCTATTGTCTATCTTAACATGCCGTTGTTGTACATGGCAGCGGAGATAAAATCTTTCCAAAACAAGTAAACTTTTTAATGAAAATCGAATTTTTTATATGAAAGCCCTGCGGCGACCGCTCAAATTTTTCATATCCTTGCCAGAATTTTCATATTGTGGCGAAGCTGCGGGCGATGCCGGAGCTGAACTCTCGCGTGGCCGGCCGCGGGTGACTGTCGATACACTATGCATTGAGAAGAATCTGGACGATTCTAGGCTTCGAGAAATTTCATGAGCATTCGGAGAAGTGAGCATTGGATATAAAAAGAACTACGCAGCAGACAATCAGTCAGTAAGAGAAGTGAAAGTCGAATATAAATAGTAGAGTATTGTGAATCATTGTATTTCGTTAAATAAATTACTTTAGAGTGAATTAGACTTCAAATATACAACAGTTGGTGGTCAGAAGTGGATTTAAATATATAAATACAGAGTGTTCGTGTAAGTAGACAGATTGTGTATTTCGGACAATTATTTTCGGGAAAAATAGACAGTGACTGATAAACATTTTTCGTGAAGTAGACAGTTGTGTGCATTAACGGAGTATGAACTGATTCACATCTCGCGTGTGAAATAGACGATAATAAAAATGATAGACTGGTGGACGTGGAATAGACTGTGTGAAATAGACAATAATAATAATAATAGACTGGTGAACCGTAAAATAGACTGTGAGACATAGACTAAGACAAAATGTGTTCGAGGAAAGTTCGCCTGGTTGAATTGAAGGTTGCATAATTGAAGCAAGAGCTGGGGGAGAGTGAACTTGATACAAATGGTAAAAAGGCCGTGCTTCAGGCAAGACTTTCTGAGGGATTAATCCAGGAGGGCGAGGATTCAGGAACATTTTTATTCGAAGTTTCTGGAATGGATATGACTTCTATGATGAGTACTTCGAAAGAAGAACTTCAAAAAAAATTGAAAAGTCTGCAAGAGAAACTTCTAGTAAACTCAAAAAATCTGGAAGGAAAGCTGCTAGAAAATTCGAATACCCTGAAGGAAAAACTTCAAGCAAAACTTGTGGAAAATTCGAATAGTCTGAAAGAAGAATTTCAAGATAGTTCGAGGAATTTGAGAGGAGAGATTCTGGAAAATTCGAAGGGTTTGAGGGAAGAACTTTAGAAAACTCGAATAACATGAAAGAAGAACTTTGTGGCGTGGCTACCCGATTAGAAGAAAGAATGGAGACTTTTGAGACAGAGATGGAGAAAGTCAAAAATGAAATTGAGGAAGAGATAGGAAAATTGAAAGAAACAATCCAAATCCAAGGTGAACTCGAGGCGGAAAATAACAAAATGAAGGAGAAAATCAGTAAGTTGGAAAACCAGATTGACACTACCCACACCACAGATTCTGTCAATGAAAATTCAATGCTGGAACTGAGTTTGAACTTGGATAATGTTCAGAAGGGTCTAGAAGATGTCAAGATCAGTTCGGAAATAGGAAAACTCTCTATGAAACCACCTCAGTTCGATGGAAAAACACCATGGACAAATTGCTGCTGACAATTTGAAGCTGCAGCAATGGCAAATGGATAGAATGCAGTAGAAAGAGCTGTGGCATTAATACTGGCTTTGCGTGGAGAAGCAACAAATATTTTACAAATCCTCACGGCATAAGAACAAGAGGACTACGAGCAGCTGATTAAACATTTCGAATTACGGTATGGACAGACCCATCTAGAACATGAATACTACTCACAGCTCAAAAACCGCTACCAGAAATCAAGCGAGTCCCTACAGGAATTTGAAGCAGACATTGCACGCTTGGTTCGCCTGGCATACCCAGCCACACCGGAAACGGTAATGGAGCGACTAGCAGTTCAGGCATTCTTAGATAGACTCCGTGACCAGCAAACCAGACGAGCATTGACATAAGCTCGTCCAACACATCTCGTGGATGCACTGACACGCGCGTTGGAATTTGAGGCAGCAAAGCAATCCTGCAAAAGCCACAGTAGAGTCCGAATTATTGAGGAAGATCCACAGGAGCCTGATAACCTGGAAGCTGCCATAATAAAGGTGGTGAAGGAAATGTTGCCTGAGAGAAGACCGATAAGATGCTGGAATTGTGGCAAAATTGGGCATGTGCGTAGCAAATGTCCAACATTCAAAGAATCATCACCAATGCAGGAAAACTAAAGAAGGTTGATGAGGAGGGGCAATCGTCGACCTGTATCCAGCAAGCCCCCGATAACAATGCATATGTCGCTATCCTTCAACGTCAAATTAATGGTGTCTTTGTAGACGATCTCATCAACAATGAGCCTTGCACCATGCTGCTAGATACCGATGCGACTAGGACAATCCTTGGGCCTGATTTCACTAAAACATCAGAGAGAATAGAACCATCACCCTGGAAGCTACGCACAGCAATAGGGGAGCCAGCCACTGAACATGGTGAGCTACCGATTGAACTGATTCTAGGCAGCACAAAAGTGAAACATCGGGCATTAGTTGCGAACATTGAGGACGACGCAATTATTGGAGTGGACATCATGAATTCCAGAGGGTTCGAATTGAACTTCAAGCCCTCTTTGAAATCCTACGTGTGAACGAAGAAGAGCTGGTGCTACATGGAAGAAGTGAAGAGATGATTCGTGTTCTGCTGGCTGAAGATGTTAGTGTACCCGAGAGGGCTGAGACCATACTGAAGGCTCGCTTGGACGGAGGTGCGAGCAATGGAAGCGTGGTGATATTCGAGCCCAAGCTTCATGATGAGAAAATTGGACGAGGGGTTGCACTAGGCAAGACTTCGTTGCGTTCTGATAAAATTGTACCAGTAAGGGTAATGAATGTCAATTATTACCCAGTGACTTTGAAGGAAGGAACTGTTTTGGGGCACTGCTCGTCAATTTCCTCTGTGATCAGGAGTGTACACGGTACTGTTAGTCAAGACAACAACCTGACAGCGGAACTGGAAAATCTTTTCCAGGGGCATTAAACCAGATCAACAGCCCAGATTGAGAGAATTAATCAAGGAGTACCAAGATATCTTCGATATCGGACAAAGAAAAAGGGGCCGAACGAATGTAGTTCAGTATAAAATTGATACTGGGGATGCCCGACTGATCCGACAATCAGCTAGAATACTTCCTCTTGTCAAGAAGGAAGAGGCTGAACAAATAGTCAGTGATAAGGGGAAAGATGGAATTATTGAACCATCCGACAGTCCATGGACCTTTCCAGTCGTGCTGGTAACGAAGGAAGATGGATCAACACGACTTTGCGTAGACTATCGTCAACTGAACAACGTGACGAAGAAAGACAGTTAGTTACCCTCTTCCATGAATATACGACACCCTAGACACGTTGGATGGCTCCACGATTTTCTCGACCCTTGATCTGAAGAGTGGATATTGGCAGGTAGAACTGGCTCCAGAAGATAGGGAAAAGACAGCCTTCACCATCGGCTCAGGACTGTGGCATTTCACCGTTATGCCATTCGGGCTTTGTAATGCTCCAGCCACATTCGAGAGATTAATAGAGACGGTTTTGAAAGGACTTTCATGGAGGACGTGTCTGGTATATCTCGACGACATTATTGTAGTTAGCAAATCGTTTCAAGACCACGTAAAAGACCTGGAGGAGGTATTCCTGCGACTGAGAAACTCTGGATTGAAGCTGAGCCCCAAGAAATACCACCTGTTCCAAAATGAAGTACGTTCCTTTGGCCATGTTGTCTCTGGGCATGGAGTAGCAGTATATGATGAGAAGATCAAAGCGGTGAAGGTGTGGCCAATTCTGACTCCAACAATTCGACTTCGAGATCGAACATCGAGCAGGGAGTGGCCACAAGAACGCCGATGCCCTGTCAAGGAGACCATGCCCAGACGACTGCTCTCACTGTCGACGAGCAGAAGAGAAGGAAGCAGCGATTTGAAGAACCATGGCAGTCGACATCAACTGGAATGACAACGACGTCCAGAGAGACCGAGAAAGAGATCCAGATCTTGGTTTAGTCATCGGTTGGAAAAAGAGTAATCAAAGACTTACATGGCAGGAAATCGCAAGATATTCCCCAGCAGTCAAATCCTACTGGGCTCAATGGAATTCCCTCACTCTGGACAATGGGGTCCTGAAACGTCTATTGGAGTCTGAAGATGGTGGGGAAGACAAACGTCAGATAGTGATGCCCAAGAACAGACGACAGGAAGTACACCGAGAGATCCATGATGGAGATGCTGGAGGACATCTGGGTGTGACGAAGACCCTGCAGAAAGTAAGGCAACGGTTTTACTGGATCAATTGCCAAGTTGATGTCAATGACTGGTGCAGAAATTGTGGATATGTCGATTCGGTGTCCCCTTGAAGCTGCACTCAGAACAAGGCAGAAATTTCGAATCCAACCTGTTCCAAGAAATGTGCCAACTGCTGAACATTTGCAATGCTCTACATCCACAGTCCGATGGAATGGTTGAGCGGATGAACAGGACTATCAATCGCCACTTGTCCAAGGTAGTCTCTGACCATCAAAGAGACTGGGACCAGTATCTTCATTTGTTCCTGATGGCCTACCGTTCCGCAGTACACGAGTCGACCGGCCAAACCCCTGCTAGTATCATAATGGGCCGAGAGCTGCGACTTCCCTGTGACCTTAAGTTTGGGATGCCACCAGGACAAGATACCAGAGTGCCAGCGACCGAATGAAAGCGAATTATGACATCAATGCCGATGCTGGAGGATATCAGGATGGTGACCTAGTTTGGCTGTACAACCCGAAGCGTCGCCGGGGCCTGTCACCGAAATTACAGAATTCATGGGAAAATCCGTACAAGATCATCAAAAGGATAAACGATCTGCTTTACCGAAGCCACAAGCCACAAGCCACCTAGAGGTAAACCCAGGGTCGTTCATTTCAACAGGTTGGCCCCTTACGCAGAAAATCATGATCAAGTCCGCACCCTCAGACCATCAGAGGATGTGATGACGTTCCAGAAATTCATGTCCTCATACTCAAATGGACAGAAAGTGTCAAACGGGGTAACTCGAGAGGAGCCACGGGACCTTTTCAAAGAGCCAGTCGATTACGCCCTAGCACACTGCGTCGCAGAAGATCTTCGAATGTCCAGGAGTATCGCTGTGGTGTTCTCCAAGAAATTTGGCCAACTCCAACACTACGAAAACAGAATCCAGAAATTGGAGGTGTGCTACATCTGAAGAAGGGCCAGAGGAACATCTACTACCTGGTGACCAAGAAGCATTCCAAAGATAAACCGTCCTATAAAGATGTCCGGAGGAGCCTCACCCAACTGGGAGATACCATGGTGGACCAGAATCTGATGGACTTGGCGATTTCAAAATTATCCTGTGGTATTGATGGGCTGGATTGGAGAGTTATAAGAAGTATGTTGGAGACGATATTCCGACCCAGCGGCATCCAGATTTTGGTTTACTGTAATCCTATTCCACGACCTAACATGAAGACTGTGGAGTGTTATTTCCATCCAACTTCACGATGCAGATATGGGGAATTCTGCAAATATCGACACACTCCAAGGATAACATTTCGGGACGAAATATCTTTAAGAAGGGGGCAATGTGGCGAAGCTGCGGGCGATGCCGGACCTAAACTCTCGCGTGGCCGGCCGCGTCGATACGCTATGCACCGAGAAGAATCTGGACGATTCAAGGCTTCGAGAAATTTCATGAGCATTCGGAGAAGTGAGCGTTGGACATAAAAAGAACTACTCAAGGGACAGTCAGTCAGTCAGAGAGGTGAAAGTCGAATATAAATAGTAGAGTGATTGTTAGAGTATTGTGAATCATTGCCATTTTTTATTTTTTCACCTAGTATAACTAAACTGAGCACAGTTATTATTCGAACTAAATGTCAATTGACTGGTGTAACGACAAATTTCTACAACTTCCGGTTTCCCTGGAAATGACCTTAACTTTCGATATGTAAATGGGACACCCTGTATATTGTTTGTTTCTATGATTCTTCAAGTCATTCTACATCCGAATTCATTGGTTTTCAAATGATTTTGACATAAATTATATTTTTGAATAAAATTTTAATTTTCAATGTAGGGTGCCATGGCCATCCTAAAATTTCCCCACTTAGACTCTCTATTCACAGAAGAATAAAAAAAAAACTTTGCTAGCCTAGAGAATGGCTGTGATGTATAATTTAATTTTTTTGTATTAATTAAATAAACTATTGTTGAAACTTAACCCGCCACTGCTTCTTAACAGTGGTTTTTGTTTACGTTTTTTATGTGTACCGTCGATTTGGAATTTGTAAAATAAAGCCAGTTAAAATCCGAATGTTGCTTCACTTCATTGTTATTCAATGTAAAATAACTAATTGATTACCTAAAGAGATATATATATATCAACAATATCTCAGGTTTACTACAGTGGCGACGAGGATATCGGAAATAAAACATGTCCATTGGCAAGATAAGTGAATTTCAACAGGGAAAAAGTTGGAAAACCTATATTTCCCGACTAGAACAGTATTTCGTTGTGAATAATGTCTGTGATGATATGCGAGTTCCAACGTTGACCACAGCTGTCGGGAATTCAACATATGAGTTGATGGAAGATTTGTGTAGCCCAGATAAGCCGGCAGAAAAACCATAAGATATATTAGTCAAAATAGTGAAAAATCATTTAGAACCAGAGCCATCAGTGATTGCCGAAAGGCTGAAATATAGACAAAAAGTGCAAAATCGTGGGGAAACTTTTGCCTAATACAACGCTACTCTGAAAAATTTAGCGAAAGCTTGTGATTTTAAAGAAACTTTAGAAGAAAACTTGAGAGATCAGTTTGTGGCTGGACTGTCAAGTGACATAATCAAACAACGATTATTTTCGGAAAAGTTTTTGAATTTTTCTCGTGCCTACGAAATTGCGAGAAACATGGAGGCAGCTGAAAAACAAGTTTCTGGCCCGGAAGCAGGACAACACAGTGTTAACAAAATACATAATCAACATTTTGGAAATTCATCAGGAAATACTCGTCGTTATTCGCGTAATACAGAGGATGAATCGCAACAATATCGGGACAAAAAAGGTTCATCTTCATCAGCCTCATGGAAAAGAGGTACTGCGAGAGAGCGATAGTGTTCAGTTTGTGGTAAGAAAAATCATACGACCGGTGAGTGTTATTTCAAAAATTCCTATTGTGAAATTTGCGGAGCACAAGGCCATTTGAAACATGTTTGTAAGAAAAAACAGTATACGAATTATTTGGTTGAGAATAATAGCAATCCTGATTTTAGGGATAATGTTACAAATGACAACTTCGATTCAGATTCATCTACCACTCTGTATAATATTACTATCATTAATAAATGCCATCCTATAGAAGTTGAGATAAAAATTGAAGATGTTAAACTACTAATGGAAGTTGACACGGGGTCAGCTGTTTCGTTAATCTCTGAACGTGTAAACAAACAGCATTTTGGCAATTTGTCAATATCATCCTCAAAGCTGAGTTTCACTTCTTACACTGGTAATCAAATAGAAATTAAGGGATACATAATTGTCAATGTTAGTTATAAACAACGTTGTTTGCCTCTGAGATTATATATAGTTCCCAAAGGAGGACCTTCACTTCTGGGACGAAAGTGGTTATCAGAACTGCGGATTGATATTGTAAATAATGCTGTAACATGCAATAATATCAACTTTAACAGCAACCATAACCAAATAAAAATTTTGATATCAGAATATAATTGCATATTTGAAAATAAAGTAGGGAAATTAAAAAAATTTATAGCTAAACTTCATCTAAAAACTAACGCCGTGCCTGTTTTCTATAAAGCTCGTTCATTGGCTATAAATTTAAAAACGAAAGTCGAAAATGAACTTCAAATTCTAGTTGATACTGGTGTTTTATCTCCCGTTGAATTTAGTGAATGGGCGAGTCCAATTGTGCCAGTGGTGAAGAAAAATGGATCAATAAGAATTTGTGGAGACTTTAAAGTATCTGTAAATCAAAAATTACATATAATTATCCATTGTCAAAAATCGAGCAACTTTTTGCAAAATTATCTGGAGGAGCATTTTTTAGTAAAATTGATTTTTCTCAAGCATTTTTACAAATTGAATTGGATGAAGAATCGAAGAAAATCGTCACGATAAACACTTCCAAAGATCTTTTCACTTTCAACCGATTACCTAATGGAATCGCATCAAGTCCCAGTATTTTTCAAAAAATCATGGATAGCTTGTTTGGAAATATGGACGGTATTGCGTTTTTATGGACGATGTCCTAGTTACAGGTAGTAATTTTGAACAACATTGGTTACGGCTCATAAACGTGTTCGAAAAAGTCAAGCAATCTGGACTGAAAATTAATTTGGATAAATGTAGTTTTTTTCAGAAAGAAATCCATTATTTGGGGCATAAAATCGATTCGCGGGGCTTACACCCAAACAACGATAAAGTACAAGCTATAGTAGAAATGAGACGGCCTTCAACTAAAACCGAGTTGAAATCGTTTTTAGGTATGGTAAATTCTTATGGGAAATTTATCCACAATTTGAGCATGAAATTAAAACCTTTATACCAACTTCTTTGCGACAATGTCGAGTGGGAGTGGAATCAGTCTTGCACAAACTCTTTTGAAAATATCAAAAAAGAAATATCCTCACCTAAATTGCTATTGCATTATGATCCGAATTTACCCCTTGCAAGTTTTACAGGGGTTGGTGCCTATTTAGCCCATGTGTATTCTGATAATGATTTTCGTCCTATTGCCTTCGCATCGCGAACTCTTAGTGAAGCAGAAATTAATTACAGTCAAATTGATAAGGAGGCACTCGGTATGATATATGGAGTTTGAAAGTTCCATGATTATTTGTATCTACGGCCATTTATTTTATATACTGACCATAAACCTCTGGCGAAAAAAAGGCATTCCGCAAGTAGCGGCAAGTAGGCTGCAGCGATGGGCAATCATTTTATCCGCGTATCAATATGAAATAAGATATGTGCGTTCAGAAAACAAGTGTAATGCTGATGCCTTATCACGTTTGCCGTTACTAGCGGAAGTTGAAAAAAAAATTGATTATGGTCACATTTTTTATTTGGAAGATTCAAATCTACCAATTAACTATAAACAGATTGCGAAGGAAACCAAACGCGATGAAATTCTACAAAAGATTTATAGTTATTGTTATACAGAGTGGCCACAAAATAGTCACAATATGTCAGATGAAATGAAAAATTATGCAAGCAAACAAAATGAATTACATTTGGAACAAGGATGCATTTTATGGGGTGTCAGAATTGTCGTTCCAAAAATCTTGCAAAAACAAATTTTGAAAGAAATTCACTCAAGTCACCTAGGTATAAACAAGAGCAAATCTGTAGCAAGATCATATTGCTACTGGCCTAATATAGACTGCGACATCGAAAATATCTGCAAAAAGTGCAGTATTTGCATAGAATGTCAAAATAACCCACAAAAAAATACACCTTTTCCCTGGCCACCTACAAACAAAATATGGTCACGAATTCATGTTGATTTTTTGGGATCAATCTAGAACGAGAAATATTTTATAGTAACAGATTCACATAGTAAATGGTTGGAAGTTTTCAAAATGACCACTACTGCCGCAACAGCTGTTATAAATAAACTCAGATTTTTATTTTCACATTTTGGTTTGCCGGATACCATCGTATCGGACAATGGTCCGTTATTTTCATCACATGAATTCGAGAACTATTTGATAAAAAATGGAATTAAACATATTTTTTCACCCCTTTTTCACCCACAAAGTAATGGGTGTGCGGAAAATAGTGTCAAAGCAGTAAAAAATTGCATAAAAAAGGCCCACAAAGAAAAAAAGGATATCAACATTGCACTGCAGCAATATTTGTTAGATTACCGTATTGCTGAACATCGTATCATAAAAACGAGTCCGTCAATTTTAATGTTCGGTCGAAATATAAAAACCCGTTTAGATCTTTTACGTCATTCTCAATCGCAAATCAACGACGGGAAAAATGTATATGATTTCAAAGGTAAATGCAATGATTACAGAGTTGACGACTGTGTTTTTGTGAAAGATTATTCAAAATCCAATGATTCTACTTGGGTACCAGGAAAAATTGAAAGTAAAAACGGTCTTTCAGGAGGCAAAATAGTTCAGAGACATTCGAATCAACTCAAACCGCGTGAATCAACAGCTTACCCCGAGTCTTCTGAGAATGCCCAAGATATTAATTGTTCGCCTAGTATAAGTCCTATTAGTGATACTGATACAAATCCAAATTGTGAGAATGAACGCGATGATGACACTGAACAAAAAAATAGTCCTGCAATTGTAGAACAACCACGTTATAATCTTAGAAAACGCAATATGTAAATTAATATTATATTATCTCTTTGAGTATTTATATTCAAACTAAAATAGAATAATTTTTATTTGTGAAATTGTAGGGCAGTTTCATTGTACCTACCAGGTTTATATTTTTCAAATGTTATTTTAGGTTTTGGATTCTCATTAGGAATAAGGTATTATTTGTTATTTTCCAATACATCTAGTTTTACTTAAGGAGGGAGAAAATGTGAAACTCAACCCGCCACTGCTTCTTAACAGTGGTTTTTGTTTACGTTTTTTATGTGTGCCGTCGATTTGGAATTCGTAAAATAAAGCCAGTTAAAATCCGAATGTGGTTTGACTCCATTGTTATTCACTGTAAAATAACTAATTAATTACCTAAAGAGATATATTAACAATATCTCAGGTTTACTACAACTATTTCTTCGAGATTCGGCCTAGATTCGGAAAACTTAAATTATTAATGAAAGAAAATTGAGTTAGAGTGAAAGATGGTGGTAGTATTTGATATACATTTTTGGATTCGTCTTGAAATAATGCATTTAATAGTGTTATGGAAGTGATATGGTTACATATACGTTTTTTGAATTATTACAAAAAAATTAAATTATACAACCTTTCAGCCTTTCTCTATGCTAACGAACCAAGATAATAATATTTTCACATTTTTCTGAAAATAGAGAGTCGACGTAGAGAAATTTTAGGATGGTCATGGCACTCTAGATTGAAAATTTTGGTTTAAAACTATGATTTATTTCAAAATCAATAGAAAAATTATGAATTCGAATGTAGAATAATTTAAAGAATCCTAATAACAAACGATATACAGGGTGTCGAAAGTATAGAAAGTTAATGTCATTTCCAGGGAAACCGAAAAATGTAGAAATCAGTCAAATGACATTCAGTTCAAATATTAACTCTGCCAAGTTTCGTTTACAGGGTGAAATGATAAAAAAATGGCAGCCCGAAAGTGATATCGTTGTCACCCGGTATATAAAATAACACTGGTAGTATCCATAATTGTGACTGATTTCGTATATTCAACGATGCTAAGTAACTGTTAGAGAAACCGTTAAAACTAGTGATTTTCATTCAATAACCTTACAACATAAACTCCACTAATTATCTTATACGCTCCAATATCTGTATTAGCTGTTGAAATGACATTCATTGAAGAAGTGAAGTTTAGGCAAAGGATTGTTGAAAAATTCAAGAGATTCAAACCATTTTCTAGTACAAACGCTGCCATACTCTTCATTGTTAATAACACTCACAAATCCAAGTTAATATTTTCTGAGTGTGGAGTTATATGTTTTTTTTGTTCCAGTTATTCAGAAGCTTGAAATGTTTTTTTTTTTTTGTTCCAGTTATTCAGAAGCTTGAAAGTAACGGTGACAATCACAAAATGAATTTTCCTTTTATTTTTGTTATGTTTCTTTGTGAATGCCATAGCGTGCTTGATTTTCCGCCTTCAATTTGTTGATGGAAAAGTAGAATGTTCCTCCTTTTCATTTCAATGAATGAGGTGATGGCTTGGGAATTATATTTTTTTCGGAACACAATTCCAGAATATGTTGACGGATACATCATAGTTATATATCTTTTATTCTTTTGTTGTACATGTATATGAGCAGCTAGAAAAAAATCTTTACTTCTGGTTGAGAAGATATAACAAAAACTTGTACCTACTCATCATTCATGAAGAATTTAAATAATGTCAAGGAACGTACCGATATCTAAGTCACTTTATGTGCGACCAGGAATGTTAATAAAAAACTCGTGTACAAGAAAAAATTGCTGCAATTGATTCAAGCACGAGGAGTATTCGGTAGAAATTTAATTAATGAAATACTTATTTGAGTAAATTCGTAGTAAGCTGTTAGCGTTGGTTGGGAATATTTGATTTCCCTACGCTTTAGTGAAATGAAGTTAGGATAATTGAATAAATTGGAAAACATTCTACTTATGTCACATGATATTGTGTTAATCATAATCAGCATTTTTTGAAATCATCTCAAATGAATATTATTCTCTATACGTTCCGTAATTTTATTCTACTAGAAACAAAGGAAAAGCATCAAAAGAATTAGGTAATAATGAATACAAAATGAATGATAATTCAAGGCGTTATAATAACACAATCAAAGGTGGCTGTGGAGTTCTTTGTAGTTGTTAATAATAATAATAATAAAAGGTCCTAATTTCTCAAATAAGTAGGTACATGATAACATTACAATACATTTTATAAAAAAAAAAAAAACAAAAGGGACCAACTCATAGGAAAACGCCGAAGATCAGATGATGTCATGTAACTATAGTATTAAACGACCCAAAGTCGGACGCTCTAACCACTGCGCCACGCCCCGACATCACCAAGGGTATCAAGCATATCTTCGTAAATCTGCTTACCTCTTAACCCTTTCAAATACAGGTACTTGATGATGGCTCGATACTTCAATTTTTCGATTTTCACGTAACTCTGGTTTACTTTTTTACGTCAAACTTTACAATGACACTTCTAATAAGTTATTGGTTCGTTGCTATGGTAACGCAATATTTTGTTTATGCAGGGAACTGGTCGAGGCTAACTTGATATCAATACATACTCGTATTACTACATTACCAAAATGATGATGATGATGATGAAATGATGATGATTCATCATTCACCGAATTTTTTCCGCCGTATGAGTCAAATCGCAAGTTTTTTCGAAGATTTGCAAGGGTATGAACGAGACTTACGAGCTTCCGAACTACCTTGTGGATTGTTAAATTGTAAAATGAAGGGTTCAAACACGCGGGAACAAAGTGGTGAACAGATATCCTTTTTTTTTTCACAGATGGCTGCTCTGATCGATCGAGGTCAAAACTCCTTGCAGGAATAAAACGTCACAGAACGGAATAGTTTTCGTTTTTGACCGTTTTGTAATGTTGCCACAATTCACAACAAGACTGTACCTCCTCTACGTCGTATTGCAATAAACGAATGATTCCATTTCGATCCGAGCAGTCCGAGGTGAATACCGAAGGCGCCTTTTCGTAAGGTTTGGTTCTGAATCAGTTCTGTGAGCGCAGTAGCATCTTCAAGCTTGCCAGAAACATTCCGACGATTAACAGCTGTGCTACCATATCGGTTCTGGATCAGTTCCATCCTGGAACCGAAACAAACCTCTGGTTTCATTGACATCTCAACCAGTAACCAGTGCTCAATATTTTTATTTTGTATTGTTGTAAAGTTGTTTTCAAGATTTAGGAAGAATAATATTGCAGAGAATTCTTCATAATTAGATGAGAAATAATGGTAAAACAACAAAAATATATATTATGCATATTGCGAAGTCACTCATAATCTACATACTAATCTTACCTATTTGAATGAAAAATGCAATGTGGGAGAAAATAATAATGGGAAATCAATCAGCGTAGTACAAAGAAAGCGCCTGGAGATTTCGATCAAGTATTTATAAAAAGATAAGTTGATTAAAATTGTTTCAAATATTAAATTCATTTAGTCCAGCGTAGGTAGAGATTTGATTGATATAAATTTCATATCAATGAACTTCTTTATCGATCAAATGTCTTGAAAATGGAAATAAGCTAATTCGGAAGCAAAGTTGAAGAAAACTTTTCTTATAACAGGCCAAATGAATTTATGACTGCAACTCCAATGGATTATTTTCATTCATTAATTTTCCCCAGGTTAACTTCTGACTACATTCATGTTCAATTTGATCGACAAGAACGGAAAATACGTTTCCAAATGGCAATGGGGGTCGAGTGATACGTATGCCGAACGGTTTCAGTCTGATTTTTATTCAATGAAATATAGTTTAGTATGCTTGGCATACGCTAAACTATCATCATAATACGAGATTTCTTCAAGCGATCAACAATAATCAACTAGTTTCTGACAAATTCTATACGTGTTTATGCATGTATTTGAGAAAAAAGTTATTATTACCATTATTGTAATGCTCCACGGGTAAGCGCTCATTCTGCTTCTTCATTGATCATTATATTCATAACTACCAAAACCTGTTAGGAGCGAAATTTAGGAAAGGAGAGCAGTGAATGTGCAATGATGTGTCACGCCTCTAACATACCCAGCAGCTCAGTAGGCGTGGATTCGACAATAAAAATTGATTCCGATAAGATTGAAATATGGGGTTAATTTTCCGGAGCGCCACGGATTTATCGCTAGTGAAAAATCCGAAACCACCCTGATGGAATGGGACAACCCACTGCACTAATATTACTAAAATATTTAAAAAATAGATACCTGTAAATGGTATAATAAGAATATATAACTATGTAGAGGTTTTGTCTTCCCTTACGCTTAGATAACTTGGACCAGAATAAAAGAAATAGTCATGTCCCTTACTGATAAAATATATTGATCGTTACACACCCTGTATGTGCACAGTTCAGCTCACCGTACAGAAGAAAATTAAATTAATGTAAATATCAACCACCAAGATGAATTCAAGTGAATGCTGTGATTGAGAGTATGGTATTGTTTGAATATATAATATGAAACCTCCAGTGAGGGCTATGCCTGTGACGTCACGATGATAGCTTACAATAATCGATACTTACGCCTTAGGGGCAGTCTTATTCCAAACTTATCTGATACTATGTAGATATTCTCAAGCATGCAAGTTCACCAATTATTGTGGTTGTAGTTCATCAGTGCCTTGGTGTATACAGGTGCACAGTGGGTACGGCACAATCAATCAACGTACATGTACAGCTGGGACGAATAGCGAAGGAATGCTGAACAACAGATATACAGCGGGACAACCACAGTCGAGCAGGAACAATCACAGTAGTGGAACAGTGGAAAGACAAACGTGTAGCAACGAAACAGTGGAACAATCACATGAGTGGAACTCCAATGAACCGTAGCAGAGTAGTAGCAATAAACCGTAGTGGAGCACTACCAGCGGCAAAGAGGTAACAGTAGCAAAGTAGTAGCAAAGTGGTAGTCGCAGCAGAGAACCCTAGAATATACAATACCAGTCTGACTTCTGATTACACTTGTATGGGGCCATAAGTAGAGCCCAAATGCAAATACTAACCTCTATTAAGTGGGAGGGTTCTGATAACAGCTTTGACGGTCTGTTTGCTGTCTGATAGCGAGTATGTCGTTCCAGTAGTTTCACACAATGATGAAGTGACCTCCAACCTCAAAAATCCGCAAAGCGAACGGAGACCTCTCAAAAATATAAAGCGTCAAAATTCGCAAACCATATGAGAAACTCTCCTGATATGAATTTTTCCAAGATCCATCAACGATGATCAAACTTTAATTGGAAATCTTCAAAGTAGGTCAGTCACTCATCAAGATCAAATAAGGAAAAAGAGAATATCTCTCAGACGTCAAAGTCAAAACTGTCAATATCTGACAAGGCGCTTTCTTGTTCGTTAGTGTTCGGTGGGATCAGTGCAGGAACTACCTCGAGCTACTAGGAGCTATGAAAAGAACACTTCAAGATTCAGTGTTGCCAACTGAAACAACACGAAAACGCCAGCCTCTCAATCTCAGAACCAAACAAACAAACAAACAAAAGGTCGAGTATTCGAATGTGAAGTAGGTAACCTCAATGACACAAGATAGAGATAGAGTAGGAATGTTACGGTTTTGTGTTCTAAGTACAAAACAATAGACTAACCATAAGTATGTTTACAAAACAACGCTGTCATACCGCAAAATAGAACAACTGATAACTGTCATTAGCTTAAGGCCGGTTCATGTCCGCTCGAACTAGTACAGCAAAGGTAAGTACTAACATTCGGAACAAGCTATACATGACAACGATCAAGTTGTCATTTTGAGAAATCTGAAGAAGAAGAATACAGTGGCGTACAGAGTGGAAAGTGTATATCAATGACAGATAATTTCTGATGCTATTGTATTAAAACAGAAAGGGTTTTCTAGTGCAAAATAAACCCGTAACAAATCCCCCCCCCTACTCGGAGAGGCATTAAAGTTCCCAGAACTTTAATGACGATTAGCCATGAAGCTAACAATAACATTATTTAACCAACAATAAGAAATTCAAGGAAGTGTAAATCAGACTGGTAGATATTGAATAACATTATAAGAAAGTAAAGAAGATGAAGCATCAGTGGAACAATACCACTATATCGACTCCGCATATAATAATAGTAATAATCACCAACAGCGCATATGAAAATGAGCATGTCGTACAAAAGATTGACATTTCAATGCAATTAAGATAGAAAAGGAGACTTCATTCAATAAATACCTGTTAGGAAAGAGTCGAAGGTTAGTTGATATGTCCACCTGGTACTATCAACAGTGAAAAAAACACAAAAACATTCAATATCTACACAATTAAACGACCGAAATCATAATAATTAAATACAATATCTACAAAGCAATCAGTGATTGAGTAAATTGATGTCAAGTGGTCAAATGTTTATATTATCACTGTGGGTTCTACAATACTCAATAACATAAGCCGGTGTTGGTCATTCCAACAAATATAAAAATCCAGCATATCCAAATACCCAGTGAAATATAAATAAAAATATGTCTTTCCAGAAAGGTGATCATTTAATCAAACAAATCCCTCAAAGGAGGACATCAGTACGAGTGCCACAAAAACAGCTCAAATATGCAACAATGCAAAGCTCGTTACCAAAATACACGTGTACTGAAATATGCTGCAAGAAAACAAATCCCGAAATCACAAATACTAACCCGGACAATAAAGTAATCTCTTGACAGTAGATTAAATTGTTACCAATCCTCAGAAAAGGGCATATTTTTGGCTCCAAGTGTCGGAGTGGCATGACACTGTCAAACAGAGGTTTTTCTGTCGTGAAAAAAAAATCACTAGTTGGGAACTAGCCTAGTTCAAGTAGCTTTAAGCCGAAGCTAGGGATAGCCAACTTCTATCCAGAACCACCGAGACAGCGCTCGCATTCAACATCAACAACGCAAATAATAAAAATTTTAATCAATCACCGACAACGCAAATCATTTGTCTGTTGACAATCACTATTGTCAACTTATCACAGACAAGAACAAAAAAAAATCAAAAATTCTACTGAAGAACCTCTTAAATGATGACAAAATTTAATTCATAATGAATTTACTGGAACATAACATCCAATGATGTTAGTATTATGAACAATAATTTTTGAATGGCCTCAAAATTATAGAAAAACATACCAAACAAAAATTATAAATGCAGCAGTGTTGCTGTCGTGAGATTTTATAATCGCAATCATTTTCCCTAGATATTATGGGTGCAAAATCTCACTAGTTGGGAACTAAGTCCAAGTTCTAGTTGCTTTAGGCATACGCCAGAGATAGCCAACTTCGGCCCCAAATGAAATAACCGAATGTAATTTTAATCTGGGTGGTCGAATAAGGATGGGTAACCCTCATCCGGAGAATGAGCCTTCAAGTCTTTTCCATGCCAGATAGACTTCTTACCCTTGTCATCTTTTAATTCATAAGTCCAAGGTGACACTATTTTAGTAATGATAAAAGGACCAAGATATTTTGCAGCAAGCTTGGCAGTGAAGTTTTTAACTGCATTTGAAATTGCATAATTTCGCCTCCATACCTTCTGTCCAACTGAAAATTTTACAGGACGTCGCCGAAGGTCATAATGTTGTTTACTCTTAGTATGTGCTTTCAGTATTCGAGCTTGCACATCTTTATAAATTCTAGAAAACTCATTTTTCTTGTCCTCTGCAGAACAAATAGGGTAAGGTGACTCGCTAGGAACATATATTTCATTCTTTCCATCAAGAGAGACCTCACGTCCAAAATTCACAAAATTAGGAGTTAGAGCAGTTGTTTCATGTTTGGACGACCAAATTACATAAGCAACTTTTGGGAGATAAGTATCCCACAATTTTTGATTTTCTGAAACATACGCCCTGAGCATGGTCTTAATGACTCGGTTCACTCTCTCAATAGGATTTGACTGAGGGTGATAGTTGGCGGTATATGCAATATCAAAATTGTAAGTCTTTGCAAGATTTTTGAAGAGATTACTCCTAAACTGCACACCATTATCAACGATAATTTTCTTTGGTGCACCAAACATAAGAACAACTTGTTCCTGCAGTAGCAGATCTCAATGGAAAGAGCAAGACAAATTTACTGAAAGCGTCACAGACCGCTAAAATATATGCAAAACCCTTTGAACTTCTAGGCAGAGGTCCCATAAGGTCTGCACTGAGAAGAAGAAATGGTTTATCTACAGTGGGAGTTTTACTCAACATGTATCCAGATGGAGCTTTTTGCTCTGATTTAATTGAATAGCAAATTTGACAACGTCGAATGTATTTCGTCACATCAGATTTCAATTTTGGCCAATAATACTTATTGGAAATACGAGCAACCGTTTTGTATATACCTGTGTGACCTGATACTGGATCATCGTGATACTTTTGGAGGATTCCAAACGTCTCTCCTTGGGAACAACTAACCTCCATTGTTCAGATGGACTTGATAATTCAGGGTATTGTGGACGAACAAACTTGAAAATTTGACCTTCATCATTTATGCGGAAGCAAGGGTAGCGTGCAGGATTCTGTTTTATTTCAGCTGACAACTTTTGATACCATCGATCAGTAGTTTCAGCATTATCAAAATTCTCAAAATCCTGAATAACCAACCTATCGACATCAACAGATTCCACGGAAATAGGAACAGATCTAGAAAGAAAATCAGGAACAACATTATCTGCTCCTTTCCTATGAATAATATTATAGTCGAATGGTTGCAAACGTAGACTCCATCTACCTAATCTACCCTGAGGATCTTTCAAGTTGTGAAGCCACTGCAACGAATGGCAGTCTGTGATAATCACAAAATGATATCCTTCGAGATAATGCCGGAGTTTTTCTACCGCCCATATGACAGCTAGACATTCTCGCTCCGTGGCACTATATTTTCTCTCCTGCGCAGTCAGCGATCGAGACAAATACGCAATTACCTTTTCACCATCGTCAAAGTTCTGACTCAACACCTCTCCGACCCCAAATGCAGAAGAATCTGTTTGAACATACATTCTACTGAAATCAGGGCACGTAAGAATCGGTGCGCTTACCAAACACTCCTTCAGGTAACGAAATGAGGATTCACACTCATCCGTCCAGCAAAATTTAACATTTTTCTTGGTAAGGTTACACAATGGTGATACAATTGAGGAAAACTGAGGTACAAACCTCCTATACCATGATGCTGTGCCAATGAACTGTCTCACCTGCTTGGCTGTAGTTGGGGAACGGATATTTAAAATAGCTTCTACTTTTGAAGCATCCGGGCGCAAACCAAAACGACCCACAATATAGCCTAAATATTTCAACTCAGGTCGGCAGAAATGACATTTATTAAAACTAACTGTTAACTTTGCAGAATATAACCTATCAAACACTTCACTTAAAGTTTTCAAATGAGTTTCAAAATCCTGAGAAATAATGATTATGTCATCTAAATATACAAGGACTGATGGGGACAAATTTGGGCCTAGCACTTTCTCAATCAAACGTTCTGGAGCATTGGTCAACCCGAATGACATAACCTTAAAATGAAACAGTCCCCCAGGGACAGTAAAAGTTGTATAGTCTCTCGAAGCTTCCTCAATAGGGACTTGCCAGTACGCACTTTAGATGTCCAATGAACTCATATATTTCGCATCACGAAGTTTATCTAAAATTGAAGAAATATATGGCAAAGGAATTTAATTGTAACTGCGTTTAATTCACGATAATCGACGCAAAAGCGATATGACTCATCTTTCTTTGTGACCATACACACAGGGGAAGCCCATGGACTTCTACAAGGTTCAATGATATCCTTGGATAACATGTCTCGAATTTCTTCATCAATAACTTGCTGTTTGATAGGGGAAACTTGATAATAGCGTTGCTTAATTGGTTTTGTATTGGGAAGTAGCTCAATGCTATGTTCAACCAAATTAGTTCTACCTAAGCAAGTTCCCATCAAATCTTTCTTTTCCTCTACCAAGTGTCTGAGCTGTTCTTGCTGAGAAAGAGAAAGCATTTCATCACATTCTATACCACACATCTCAACTGACTGTGGAAAATCATTGGAGAAATGCCAAACTCTTTGTCTCAAATCTGGAATAATATTCATGGACCTCCAGAAATCAATACCAAGAATAAGAGTATGAGGCAACACGGGGATAACCAAAATATCTATAACACAAATCTTGCCAACTAAGCATAGAGGGGTGGTCACATAACCAACACTTCTACAAATTTGACCATTAGCCACTCTACACTCATTGACAGAACTATACAAACTTAAACCCCGTTGTCTCAGAAACTCATAACCAGCTTGGCCAACAATTGTTCTGGATGCTCCAGAATCCAACAATCCAGTAATAGGACATCCAAAAATAGAAACATCAAGGTATGGTCGTTCATCACCAGACACACTTGAGAGTACATAATCAAGAATTATTTGCTTCCTAGAATCTAATACAGAAAAGGTCAAATTATTTGACTCGGGAGAAACTTCCTGACCACCTAAGGTCTCCCTGTAGAGTTTCCCTGCTGTGATGAAGAAGAGTTGTTAGCATGTATGTTGTTATTTCTACTTCTATTTTTCCATCTGCTATGTTCTTGAGAACATTTTTGACAGTCACGAAGTGTTACGTTAGGAGTTCCACACTTGAAGCAGAATTTTTTCCTTTCAGCTAAACATCCTCTGAAAGTATGGCTATCACTTCCACAGTTAAAACAACTACCCAGAGATGAAACTTCTGCCAAATCTGGTACAGAGTCACTCCTTGATGAACTAGAAGCATATGCCAACTCAGGAATCAAAGATTTGCTTCTTGATGGTGGGGGAACATAAGATTTCACTAAATCCCGCTTCTCATCAAGAGTACGACAAACATCAATAAGCTCAGTTATAGAATTAACTTGCTTGAATGCTAAGAATGGATGATAATATGGATTAATCCGTTCCATCATTAATGAAAGTTGAACTTCATCTGATATAGGTGTTTGCATTTTATTAAACAAACTCTTCATGTTAGCAACATAAAAACCAATAGACTCATCAGGACCTTGTGTCCTACGCCTAATGTCTTCAAATAAGTCTTTGTCAAAATTGGCAGGTAAAAATTGCTGTCGCATCAACTGAACTAAAGAATCCCAATCAGAAGCCCAAGTTTTCACTAAGTTATACCAAGTAGCAGCATCTCCTTCGAATAAATCTGCAGCATCCCGAAACAATATTGATTTCGATATACCTCTAGACTTTCTCATTGTTCCTACTTTCTCAACAAAAGTGGAGAACGACATCATTCCAGGCCTTCCAGTGAATTTCATACCCCAATCACGAACTGGGACTGGCCTAATTTTCAAAGGTTCTTCTTCCTCACTGGAAGAATCACTAGAATAAACAGCAGAGCTGTGTGCATTCGGTGCTGTCAAGGAATGTTTTAAAACTGAGATATCAATTACAGAGGAATCTTTATGGCCTTTACGAGCCTTTCCTTGTAACTTATCTAGCAACAATAACAATTGTACTCGATAATCAGATTTAATTTTCTTTTCAGCATCATTCTGAGGACTAAACCTATTCACACGACCTAAAACATGAGCTATTTTTGAAGATATACCTACATAAGTTGTATCTTTTTCTGTACCTGAAAAGTCGTCGATCAAACTTTTCAACAAATCAATATTAACAGTAATAGCCGCAGAGTCATCAATAAATTTGAAAGGATATGCTGGATTTTTAATTGCAAGTGAAGACAACGCTTTCCGTAAAGCTGCCCTGATATCAGCTACTGTTAAGTCTGTACCATCACCAAGACCTCTAACCATTATTTCATAAATTAATTCATCTCTAGAAAGACGATTGACATCTAATTTAATTTTTGAGGAACTCATTTTTAAAAATGCAACGAAAACAGTTCAAATCACCCAGATAATAAAATACTTTAAATATAATAAACAAATTAAAGTGACCATAAAACAAAATTTCAACAAATAAGTCACTAAGAAAAGCGACGCCGGACGTTTGCAAGCTATAAAAGTGTCAAGAAAACCAAATTATACCAGAAATAGACACTTTTAGACAAACGACGCCGGACGTCGGTAAGCGTCAGATCGCGTAGGTGCGTTAAAATTCTATAAAAGTGCAAAGCAGACCAAAATATACCAGAAATAAGCACTTTTAGAAAAAACGACGCCTAGCGTCCGTAAGCGTCGGTCAGCGTCGGTCGGTACTCTAAAACTATAAGAAAGTGCTAACAAAACCAAAATATACCAGAAATAGCAACTTTCCAATAACCGACGATGGGTGACGGTGAGCGTCGCGACGACTGAGACAAATAAACAAGTAATTCACACCGTACCACTTGACAACAACTCTAAACGATACTGAAAGATAGAAAGTAATTTCAGTTATCAAATTATGAGACAATGCAACTCTCAAAATGACTATTCTCTATCCCGATACAAGAAACCGAGAAAGAAAAACACCTTTATAAGTACATCAACTGCTACGCTTCAATTCTAGATAAACTAATAAATAATACATGAAAAGCATTCAAAATAAGCAGTAAGCAATGTATACTATCAAGTGCACTTCTATTAGTATTCAATATATCGAACAGAAGGAAATACAAATACCTCTATAGTTGTCGTCAAACATATAAGATAAATAAAAAAAGCCGCAAAAAAATGGTCTTATCTTTTCCTGGAACGTGCCACATAATGTTGGGGGCAAGTGGTGCAAGAGTTTGAAATAGCTAGTGCATTATAGGTAACTTCGCCATGGGTAAAGAATTTTTCAATTGCATCAAATTCATTATTGACAGAGGATTAAATAATCCAATTTTATTTAGATTGATGAGTATACTAGAGATCGATACTAAGTACATAGATACGAGTAATTCAAAAAATATATGCAGTATAATGATTCTATTTATCATTAATTAAAAAGTTATTCAACAAAAAAATTACAAATAAAAGACATTCTTGTATATACAGGGTGTTCATTCAGTACTGCATTCTTCACGACTCAACATCTGGATTGTCAGGAATTCAGATATTTTTGTTCGGATAATTTAAAATTGATCTAGAGAAGAGAATTCTCAAATAAGTGCATATACCAACATGGTCTTCCATAAAAATAAAAAGGGCCAGCTTCACGTGCAGTTATTTTTCGATTCCCGACGCATGCATGCCAAACTACACGCACATTCAAATATAGTACGCCAACTTCATTCCTCGAAGCTTCTCGATAGCTAGTGGGCCTTTTTTCGCGATGTGTTCTTTACATTCAAAGAGAAAAATTGCATGTATAAAATTAGAAAATGAAGATTCCAGAAGAAAGACACAGAGTATTGGTCCAAAAATGGTACTTGCGCCGAAATCACATTAAGACTACTAGAAGCAACTATACCTGTCTTCTCGTTACAATTCAATTCGACTGTTCTTCTCTACAGTCGGAGCGGCGCGGGAATTGTCCCATCACTTTCAGTTTTGGATGACTCTTCTGTTCGAATCGCGCTAGAAGTTTAAGAAGGTTGGAACGTCTCGCGCCGCGTCAGATGCGAGAAGCGCCAGGCGTATGTTGACACTTCACGTTCGAATTTGGAGTGGAGCGGTGTAGTGTCACTTTGGAAGTCACGAAAAACTCTCCGTAATTCCATGTTTTCAGATTGAATAGTGCGTTGCCACGCTATCATTATTTATACAGATTTTATTGCGAAAAATCACTTCACTTTGAACTGGAATAATACTTTCGTGTTTGAAGATTTTATAATAGATAATAAGCACAATGTGTGATTTTTTTCTGATTGAAGCTCTCAGTGTGGTTTGTCAATGATCAATTGTGCTAAAATTCCAAAATTATATTTATCATATGGGTGTCTTGAACGGACTTTTCATCCGACACAATTACATTAAATTTTGGTGCCAAATATAGTTTTCTCGATTTTTATCGGTGATTTCTATCAAGTTTTAGTGCAATCATATATTTATTTCTTACATAAAATTTAATGTACTTTCATATCCTAAAATCAAATTTGGGAATATAATCAATATTGGACACTGGCATTCTGTTTCGTACAATTATATTTTTATTCATCTGCTCTTGGGTATTTTGTGACTCCCTAAAATATTCTGAATAGCTGGATGAGTTAAAAACATACAGTCTAACTCCCACCATCCGGTTATACATCCGGTTATATCTCATTTCCACTGGATGTAATGGATCGCCTTCGTTGGATATCTTGAATAGTATGTGATTGGTGATCCTTCAGTAATTAAAGTAAATTCAATATTAATTATCAACTTTAACGCCCTGCATCTCAAAAACAAATTGTTTTCTTTTACATGTTCACCTATAGCCATTATTTTCTGTGCAATGTGAGAAATTAATGAAAGGACCGGTCCACCTTAGGAATCATCCTGTATGAGCAAATATTGTGCTAGTCCTCACATTTCCTCCAAAAAAAATCAATCACAAAATATATATTTCTGCCAAAAATGCATAGTACCACGCCATACACACCTTATATGTTAATCACATGAGAATATTGGCTAAAATCAGTATGAGTCAATATCAATACTTACATAACTTCAGGAAATTACCAGGAAATTAATTCCTATTTTGTCAATAACCAAACAGTTTTTCAGACTAAAATCGCACTAAATCAATAAATAAAATTATTGACATCTCTACCTTTATTCAAATTATTCCACCTATCGCCCCCACGTAACACTTAGCGCGAAAGATGTAAAGGCCCGCACAGCAATTAGGAATGTTTTTTCCCTGCAGGGTCGGGCGTAGTTATAATAGAAATCACAGCTGTTTGCGGTACGCCCAGCTATTAGCAAATTAGATTTCGACGGGGCAGTTGTTTACCCAATCTAAGGATACTAATAATTATAAAAATAAATTATTCTGAATACAAAAGTTACAGTGCTTTTGTTAAATTAACTTGAATAATCTGCACGCATCACAAAATTTAGCGGCATATGTACAAGTCCGACCCTGGTTGGCGGCATGGGAGTCAATTTCATGCTAATCGACCATTTTTTGCGCCATTTTTTATTTATCTTATATGTTTGACGACAACTATACCTGATTTTATTCGGAATCTATAAAATCAAAAAAATTCAAAAACGTTGGGCGCCATTTTGTTAGGGGCGAAATTTAGGAAAGGAGAGCAGTGAATGTGCAATGATGTTTAACGCCTCTAACATACCCAGCAGCTCAGTAGGCGTGGATTCGTCAATAAAAATTGATTTCGATAAGATTGAAATATGGGGTTAATTTTCCGGAGCGCCACGGATTTATCGCTAGTGAAAAATCCGAAACCACCCTGATGGAATGGGACAACCCACTGCACTAATATTACTAAAATATTAAAAAAATAGATACCAGTAAATGGCATAATAAGAATATATAACTATGTAGAGGTTTTGTCTTCCCTTACGCTTAGATAACTTGGACCAGAATAAAAGAAATAGTTATGTCCCTTACTAATAAAATATATTGATCGTTACACACCCTGTATGTGCACAGTTCAGCTCACCGTACAAAAGAAAATAAAATCAATGTAAATATCAACTACCAAGATGAATTCAAGTGAATGCTGTGATTGAGAGTATGGTATTGTTTGAATATATAATATGAAACCTCCAGTAAGGGCTATGCCTGTGACGTCACGATGATAGCTTACAATAGTCGATACTTACGCCTTAGGGGCAGTCTTATTCCAAACTTATCTGATACTATGTAGATATTCTCAAGCATGCAAGTTCACCAATTATTGTGGTTGAAGTTCATCAGTGCCTTGGTGTATACAGGTGCACAGTGGGTACGGCACAATCAATCAACGTACTTGTACAGCTGGGACGAATTGCGAAGGAATGCTGAACAACAGATATACAGCGGAACAATCACAGTAGTGGAACAGTGGAAAGACAAACGTGTAGCAACGAAACAGTGGAACAATCACATGAGTGGAACTCCAATAAACCGTAGCAGAGTAGTAGCAATAAACCGTAGTGGAGCACTACCAGCGGCGAAGAGGTAACAGTAGCAAAGTAGTAGCAAAGTGGTAGTCGCAGCAGAGAACCATAGAATATACAATACCAGTCTGACTTCTGATTACACTTGAATGAAGCCATAAGTAGAGCCCAAATGCAAATACTAACCTCTATTAAGTGGGAGGGTTCTGATAACAGCTTTGACGGTCTGTTTGCTGTCTGATAGCAAGTATGTCGTTCCAGTAGTTTCACACAATGATGAAGTGACCTCCAACCTCAAAAATCCGCAAAGCGAACGGAGACCTCTCAAAAATATAAAGCGTCAAAAATCGCAAACAATATGAGAAACTCTCCTGATATGAATTTTTCCAAGATCCATCAACGATGATCAAACTTTAATTGGAAATCTTCAAAGTAGGTCAGTCACTCATCAAGATCAAATAAGGAAGAAGAGAATATCTCTCAGACGTCAAAGTCAAAACTGTCAATATCTGACAAGGCGCTTTCTTGTTCGTTAGTGTTCGGTGGGATCAGTGCAGGAAATACCTCGAGCTACTAGGAGCTATGAAAAGACCACCTTAAGATTCAGTGTTGCCAACTGAAACAACACGAAAACGCCAGCCTCTCAATCTCAGAACCAAACAAACAAACAAAAGGTCAAGTATTCGAATGTGAAGTAGGTAACCTCAATGACACAAGATAGAGATAGAGTAGGAATGTTACGGTTTTGTGTTCTAAGTACAAAACAATAGACTTACCATAAGTATGTTTACAAAACAACGCTGTCATACCGCAAAATAGAACAACTGATAACTGTCATTAGCTTAAGGCCGGTTCATGTCCGCTCGAACTAGTACAGCAAAGGTAAGTACTAACATTCGCAACAAGCTATACATGACAACGATCAAGTTGTCATTTTGAGAAATCTGAAGAAGAAGAATACAGTGGCGTACATAGTGGAAAGTGTAACTCAATGACAGATAATTTCTGATGTTATTGTATTAAAACAGAAAGGGTTTTCTAGTGCAAAATAAACCCGTAACAAACCCTAAAGGGCATACGTTATAAAATCATTACATATTTTGACAGCGGGCTGATGGACTAATATTCCAGAAAACTGAAATTGATCATCACAGCTCTGGTCCAATGCCTTAAACTTCAGTTTAAGTTAGATATCTATAACATAATTTTCATATATCTCATATTGGAATTGAAAATCATCAAATTCACGCTGATGGCTGATGAAATTAGAAATGGAAGGAGGGTGCAGAAAATATATCTCAAAGACACCGTCAGCATTGATCTAGACTGCCAGTAAAGTCTGAAAATAATGGCAAAGAACGATCTTACACATTAATTATCAACTTTTATCGTGGATTCAGTGGCAGGTGATAGTACTAACAACAGGAGCATACTTATAATGAATAGTCAAAATGGATTTGATAATACAACCTTTCATGAACCTATACGATAGATATTTTTATCGGCAAGTCTCCAAATCAGCACTAAAAATTTGAAATAATTCTTCTGGACAATTTAGAAAATAATTTTCAGTTTGCAGTTCCCACGGTGCTACATAAGTTGAATATTTTATAATATTCTTATAAAAATAGAAGACAATGAAACCATTTTTTTTTCAGTTAGTGTTGCTCGGTAATAAATTGAGGTTGTTCAAAATTATTCTGGGATGCTTTATAAGATTGTCTGTTGTTCAAAATGCAGCAAAATTTCCACTTTGGTAGTTGACCAAAACATATTGATCAATTAGTATTTTAATCGCTACATGAGATTACGAAGCTTACTGAAAACATTAAAATTTGATATTCAAATGAATCCCAACCGTTCTGAATTCTGAGCAGACTACTGTCGGTTCTGAGTTCATTGAAACCAGCATAATGCTATAATGCTATAATGTATTCCCAGTAAACACAAACATCTAGGAGATGTTGCTTTCATGATTATTATGGTAACAAAATGAGTTGCATTTAGACATCACTGTTACCACTTAGTGATGCCAAATTTTATGAATTGTTCACAATTTTCTTCTCGTTAGTGTCGCTTTGAGCACGAAATGTGAAGAGAATTGCAAAGCACATTAACATGAATTTTGGTTTCATCGCGATTTTGTCGGTATAGAAGAAATTAGGTTGGTAACAAAATTGAGCATGACATCACCATCACGACACAAAATGGCCAGAGTTGTTTGTCGAGTCGAGAGTCACGTAGAATCTGTATTTTGTTGACGCTATCCTGTAAATATTCTATAGGTACTTCTGATAATGTGTAGTGTTCTGTTTGATTCTTTTTATTTCAATAATCCAATCACAAGTGTTTATTAACATTGTTCAATTATTACTTCTACCAAGAACTGTATCCCTTCAAGGACTGGAGCGGTGAGTAGAAAGGTAGAAAGGTAAATTCAGTGATTTACAGAATTTGGCATTTTCAGGATTGGTACTGATTTCGACGCAAAGAAAATGCTGTCCAGAGGATTGAAGTTGAATTATAGATTTTTTCACATTGCTGTACAGAGTTTGATAAGTTTTGATAAGTTTTGTTTGTGAAAAGTATATACTACAGAATCAACTCACGCATTTGTTTTCTAGCATTCCATTCCATATGAACCGTAATTCACCAGTAAGAATAATAATACTGAGGTATAATTTCTATTTATGTTGAAACATGGTGAACTTTGTTTTATTCTTGACATACAGGAGAATTAGAAAGTGAAGCGCATTTTTGAATAAGTACCAGTCCTTTCAATTTCACTTTGTTACATCGAAAGGGTCTCGATGTGCTTTCGATTTCGAAGTATGAATGGAATGTCACATTGGGCTAATTTCGAGTCACATTTTGCATCACATTTTGATGTCTCGACATGACCAACGGGGCACCGAATAGACGTTTATGCGATAATAATGGAAGTCACTTTGCGATTCACTGGTGTGATCTGAAACATGAATGTGAATCCCACTACCATCTCTGAGACCATTCTGTGTTGACTGGGTTGGTCGACAGTGTAATTGGACCTATAGCCTTGGTGACACTACATGTGGATTTGAAAAATTGTTATACTTTCCATGAGCTGGTACCAATAACGTAACCTTCCTTTATTGTTTCCAGTACTCTTATTTATTCGAAGATTTCACGTACAAGCATCTGAATTACTATCAGATGAATGGAAGGCCCTTTATAAACTATGTAACACATTGGAAAATAGTGTAGTATTGGAAAATTGGGAAAAAATCGATTGTGCATACCCGACAACCTAAAAATTGAATTTGATAGGCGGAAATGCTATGCTATGATGAGACATAAACTGGGGTTAGATGACAGGATTTCGAGAAGAGTAAGTTGAAAAAGAATCTGATATAACGGTTAGATACGCAACAATGTAGCAACGAGAATTCTGCCGAAGATAATTTTTTAATTTGTTGCCTGACATTTGGTGTGCAGAAATTGAGAAAGTTTCATCATTTTGGACGAAAAACAAATGTTTCACTACAGTAGAAATATTCGAAAAATTAAAATAGATATTTTCGAAGAGATCGGAAAATACTGAAAAAAATTTGCTATTTTTTTATGTTTTCAAATGATTGCCTAAAAATCTATATAAGGGTATAAAACTAAAGCAACTCCTTCGTATAACTTTTTTCAATATCTTGTCATGCAACCCCATTTTTGGTCCAACCATAGAATTTTTCAATCTACCGACTTCACGTGACATGTGTCAAATTCAATTTTTTTTCTGGTTGCCTGACATGCACAATCGATTATCCAGGAAGTTTTTTTCGATAATTCAAAACTATTTTTTTTTATATATATATATATGTTGTATACTTTATGGAGGGCACCGTATATTGTTTCATCAAATGTACTCAGGCCTCAAATACTGTTATTTAATCCAATGTTCTCCATAGACCCAAGCACTTTTTTCGTATATTGTTTTGATATTAATATGTTTGAAAATATAACTTGCGAACCACATCAATTTTTCATCTATGATTTGAGACGTAAACCTTTACTAAGGGTCATCGGAGCCGGGACTCTGGTCACAGAGTGAAATGAAACGCATTCCTTCCATATTAGTCACATTCTACTATTCCAAACTTCTTTCTTTATTTTCTAGTAGAAACGCTCTGCCTCCTTCTTCTTCGAATTCATTGCATAACTAACCTTTCCCAAATCTACGAGAGTTGCCTTTTATATTTCGGGTTCGGACAACCCCAGTGTTGCAATCTGGCAACTAACAGCTCTATCGTAAAGTTGGACATTTTTTAGGTTATGCGTACTCGGAACGTTCTGAAATACAAGCACTATTTGTGTTGTTTAACTTGAAAAATTCATCTTGGACAAAAAATGGAATTAAATCGTGAACATTTTCGTGAGTATTTTTTACAACTTTCGATGTGAATTAACTCAGCAACAGTACATCGATTAACTTATTTAAATTTTTGGCAATTAAGCTCCATCAAGGACCAGTGTATATCGTGTATCGATGGTATGGTGAATTCAATCGAGGTCGTGGTTCACTCCAAGACGAAATCTGTTATTCCAGAAACCATTGATGCTGTGCGCGAACTGATATTGAAAGATCGTCATGTGACCTATGAGGAGTCTCGTAGATGATGAAGTACTCGGAACACTTACCGGGAACGGAGTCACTTGCCTTGGATATGCTGACGACATAGTCATTATGGCCAAAGGCAAATTCGAAGGAACCCTCTGCGATCTCATAGAAACGGAGCTATAGACTACCAGAAGATTGTACCTCTCTGTGGGGTTGATAATTAACTCATCAATAACCACAGTGGTATCATTCACTAGAAGAACAAAGTTTCAGCTCCTAAGGACTGTTCGCGTCGACGGAACTGAATTAGAATGGCTGCAAGAGGTGAAGTATCTAGGGCTTACCCTAGACTCAAAACTACTCTGGAACAGACAAGTTAAAAAAATCATTAAAAACGCAAAATCATCACTGATGGTGTGCAAGAACATTACAGAAAAAACGTGGGGATGTATTAACCCATCAATATTGCGATGGATGTTTACCATGATAGTGAGACCTATGATTACCTATGGAGCAGTAGTGTGGCACGGCAGAACCGAACACGCCACAACAGATAAGAAGAAGAAAGTGAAAGTACAAAGACAAGCATGTCTTTGTATAACAGGAGCAATGAGGTCGACTCCAATAGCTGCCATAGAAGTCATTCTGGACCTTACTCCTCTCCATATCATGGTGAGGGAAACTGCTTGGGGAGCAAACCTCAGGTTGGCTAAAGTTGGACTCAAAGGGACAGCACACAGTGCGAGGGGCTCAACCCCCACCGGAAGTGCACACCTCACCAATCTCCCAACTGACGAAATTACCAGGAAATTCAGTTTCGAGAAATATTTTCTAACGGAATTGAATACCAAGAACGAGTGGAGCATAGAATCCTTCCGGGCACTGGGAAGGAATGCCTTAACATAGTACACGGACGGGTCCAAAACTCCCGACGGAACTAAAACAGGAGTCTTTGTGCCTCGCACCAAATATTCCGAACCCATGCGCCAGTTCCCCTGCACTTGTCAAGCGAAAATTCACGCCATAGAAAGGTGCATTCAGTTCAACCTCGACAGGAAATTACGGAACAAGAAAATCGCAATCCTCTCCGATAGTCCGATGGCCATCAAAGCGTTAAGCTCATATAACAACTCAAAGATGGCCTATACCCAGACCATCGTCGAGTTGACAAACTCAATGATCTGGGTGGGAACCACAAGGTGATCCTCTGGCAAAGACTTCCAGGGCTAAGACAGGCCAAAGATCTCCTCGGCAATTTCAACCAAGCAAGATTGAAGACACTGAATAACCTCAGCAAAACTGAAGTCAATCGCAGGTTTTCTGACGGGGCACTGCAGACTCAAAGAACACATTAGGAAGCTAGGCTTAAAGGAGGACAGCACCTGCAGACTCTGTGGAAAATATCCAGAATCACTCCACCAAATACTGATGGAGTGTTATGTTGTACATCACAAGAGATTGAATATACTGGGAACACACCAGCTGACGGTGGGAGGAATGCCACGAACGGACCCCCTCAAAATCCTTGAATTTCTCAAGGAATTGAGGCTTGAGGGGCTGCTGTAAACGAGAACACCTTGACATAGATGTAATCAGCGCATCAGCTACCATCCACACTTATCATCGTGAGATTGAGACAACCTTAGCCATCAGTGGGATCAGCATACATTCAATTTTAAATGAACTATTGACCGTAAAAAAAAATTGTTTGCTGCGTTGGATTCCACACAATTTGTCAATCGTTCAGAAAAGGCTCGTGTCGATTGGTCGAAAGAAATGCTCAAAAAATACTATCACGGTTCTTCGAAACACGTCTAAGAAATCGTGACAGGTGACGAATTGTGGATTTATGTGAATGAGCCCGAGAGTAAACAGCAGTCGACTGAATGGGTTTTTGAAGATGAGCCAAAGCCAACAAAAGTTTTTCGCGCACGAAGCACTTCCAAGCAAAAGGTCGCCAGTTTTTTCGAAAAAACTGGACATGTCGCAACCGTACCACTAGAGCAACGCAGAATAGTCAATTCTGAGTGGTACACAACCATCTGTTTGCCAGATGTCTTCCAAGAAATAAGAAAAACCAACCGCTGAAGACGGATCACTCTTCACCACGACAATGCGAGCTCGCACGCATCGGCTTAAACAACTGCATTTTTGAGCACTCAAAACGTAGATTTGATGAGTCATCCACCGTATGGTCCCGGCTTGGCACCGAAAGACTTCTTTTCATTTCCGTACGTGCAAAATAAACTGAGAGGTCAACGTTTTTCGACACCTGCAGAAGCGGTTGATGCGTTCAGAATGCATGTTTTCAAAATACCTCAATCAGAGTGGCAAACGTGCTTCGACAATTGGTTCAAACGTATGCAGAAGTGTACAGATCTTCATGGGTACTATTTTGAAAACCATAAAGCGATTTTTGATGATTAATATTTGTTTTTGTTCTCGAATCTCGGAATATCGAAGGCCACCTCGTATTTGTGAATGAAGCGAATGTTATAATGAACTCAATGAAATATATTCTTGGAATTCGATGAAGAATTCCTAGAATTGTTTAAACTGAATATCGTTCAGTCTTTTTGACATTGGAAGAATTTCATTTCCATATCAAATTTTGAATATGGATATTTCATGTTCTTTTTGTTTTTCCTTATATAATTTTTATTCATGAATTGCTCCGCTGTTATTTCATAAAGGGGTGGAATAGAATCACAAGGGATATGAAATAGTTATTTGTGTAATAAGGCAGAAAACTGTATTTTTGCTAGTGCAAGTAATGTTTAAGGGCAGAGGTCGGAGACTTTCAATTATGAGCATATGCAAAACAGTTTCTGGGCTTGTGAAATACAATTGTTTAAGGCTCACCAAATACTTACTGAATACCCACTAACATCAATTTCTTCCGTTGGCAATTCTTCTTGAATGGAGTGAGCTGTCACGTTCTTGTCTAGGCAAGCAGAAGAGTGTTAGCTGTCACTTTCCTACCTAGGCAGACCAAATACAAGACGATTTCTATGAAAGTAAAGTCGGGTTTTCTGGGAGGAGGCCTAAAAACAAATCATTTCTATTCACCAAGCAGCCAATTGGCTGCAAATTGATCATATTTTGTCCCCGTTAATGGTCATTCACCAGCTAACAATGGAAGCTTGGTAGGTATACTGAATCTTCATAAAAACTAAAGTTCACGTTGCTTATAATTCAAATTTTGTGGTTGAGAGATACCATAAAGTTAGTATATTATAGCATTGGTAAATATTTGAAAAACTAAAAAAAAATTAGCCAAAATCAACCGTTTTTGAACAAAAATAACCGCGATTTTCATCATTCCCACATTTGAAATAGGAAAAAATGATAGTGTAAAACGTCAGGTAATTGTTATTATCCTATAAAATTAAATAATTATCGTACAGAAAATTATCGTTTTTTTTGGAAAATATTGATTATCAAGTTGTCTATATATCGAGACAAATATGTCGAAGTATACAATCGTCATCTGCTTCGACAACTTTATTTTAACATTTGCCATATTGCCTGCAGCATTTTCTATGGCCATCTCATGAATGCTTATGATATAAATATCGTCATTTTTGTTCTCTGATCCACTACAACTGTCTTCAAAGTTTGCACTTGCGTGCTAATCGTGATTCGTAATCAGAATGTTGAACTTCTTATAGTTGGAATCACGTGCCGGAGTATGTTTTATAGTGATTTTATTACACTGTTGTGTTCTTCCGAGTGTCGAGTAGTACCTTTTATAGTAGGCGAATGAAAATTCAAAAAAAGTCGAAACAGTTTCAGTGATAGTGACCGATTGATTAGAAATAAGAAGAAACTTTTGAAAAAAATTTAAGTTGAAGGGAAACGCGTACTTGATATAATTCGAGTGAATATTTGAAAGCAATTGTTAAGGAAAAACTGTTGAATCTATATGAATGACAATTAGCTAAAATCGCTGAAGCTACATGAACCATCAAGAATATTAATTTCCCTTCTGGGTGAGTAAGATTCTAGTGATTGTGTCAGATGATGAACATCTCGAAATAGGAAATGTACTGGACGTCTCAGATACTGAGAAAACTGTGACCCAGAAATCCTTTGATTATAAGAAGAACCAACCAGAACTGAGCCAGTAATTGAAACATATGTTCATCAGGCTCTTGCTGGCCGTTAGTATAAATATCTCTTTTAGTACATTCCCAAAACAGAAAAGAAGGAATGTGAAAGGACGAAGTGCTTAAAGAGGAAAGTACCATGGACAATAACAAATCTCAATTACTACCCAACAAAGTTTTTCATATTGTTATCATGTGTTATCTCCAACAGAAAATTCGTGTAGAAGCTCAATTCAATCCAACTGTGAGAAAAATATTGAGGGAAGGCAATCCCGATGAATTTATCTTCGGTGCCAATTTCGCCAATGAATCCGAAGAGGTTATGACACACTGGAAGACGGTTACAGAAGTGAAGTCCACCAAACACTCTCAGCAGTCCCAATCGGAACCCATTCCGTTTACTTCGAGTGCTGTTACTCCAAGATTTTTCAATTACGAGCCCAGGTTCCACGAAGAGAGAATGAAAGAGATGCATCAACCCAAACCAGTGAACAAGACCAAATACTGTTAGCTTTGAGTTCTATTGAGCAGGTAGGTTGAAGTTTCATTTCCGGAATTGACAAATAATTTCAAAAGACGAAACAATTCTCTCCTGGGCGAAAAGATGCAAAATTCTGTTCGTAAACAATTCCTACCTACCTATGCCGTAATCCTTCCAAAACAAAATCATTCAGGTCATTTTTGGTTTATTAGAAAAAGGGGTAATGAGCGAATGTGAACCTTCTCGAAACCAATTTTTGCCGTTCTTTTTTGTAGTTCCAAAATCTGACAAAACAGTGCCATTTATCCCCAACCTGAAGAGACTGAATAACTTCGCAGTGGTACCACAGTTCAAAGATAATTACTATACTGTCAAAAATCTGATAATGAAAGATTGTTTTATGAGAACAGTGGACTTGAAAGATGCTCATTACATGGTGCCCATGAATGAAATTCTTAAAAAGATCTACGTTTCGAATTCAGAAATAACATTTATCCATATAATTCCTTGGCTATGGGATTGGCAACTGCCCCGTATATTTTTACGGGATTATTGAGGTCAGAATTCTGTTTGTTCAGAAAAAGGGAATTTATCTGTTCAGTCTATTTAGATGATACTCAAAAGAAGTGGAGTGTTTCAATTATTTTATGCCACGTACAAAAATAGTTTTTTCTACAAATCACAATAAATCTCATTTGAATCTATCATATGAATTTAAGTTGTTGAGGGTTCATTTTGCACTAGGAAACCCTTTCTGTTTTAATACAATAACATCAGGAATTCTCTGTCATTGATATTACTTTTCCACTCTGTACGCCACTGTTTTGGAATAACAACTTGATCGTTGTCATGTACAGCTTGTTCCGACTGTTAGTACTTATCTTTGCCTTACTAGTTCGAGTGGACATGAACCGACCTTAAACAAATGACATCCCGCATTCTGCTGTATGATAGCGTTATTTTGTAAACATCCTTTGGATTAGTGTATTGTTTTGTGTTTAGAGCACAAAACGGTAACATTCCTACTCTATCTCTATTTTGTTCTATTGAGGTACTTCACCTTCGTATACGTGACCTTGTTTGTGTTTGGTTCTGAGATTGAAAGGCTGGCGTTTTCGTCTTAGTTCAGTTGGCAAAACTGAATCTCTAGGTGTTTTGTTCACTTGAGTCGTCCCATTGTCCCAAGGAGTAGCTCTGAGTAGCTCGAGGTAGTTCTTGGACAGACCATGAACGAACAAGGAAGCGCCTTGTCTAGGCGTGTTCCGTTTCATGCATTGAGGACATAATGCGCATATGACCGATCCGTTTCCTACATTGACATTCCCACTTTTATATTCCCCTCTTTGGCCTTGAGACATCGAAAGTGCATGAACTACTGTCCGTTCGTCTAGCAGCGAAGAATGCGATCCAAAGTAGATCTGTCAAAGTCAAAACAAAAAGTTTCTTGTCTGTGGTTTCACATTCGAACAGAAACCGTCAGAAACCGAATTAAAAAGTTCAAATTTAATATTTGATGACGTGTCAAGTATCGTGCTTAATCACACTTACCTGATATATCGTAAAATGGAGGAAAAAATCGTCAATTCATTCAACATCGAATCGTCGGTCTCACGCGAAAAACATGAATGTGCAATTTGTCATTTCGAATGAGAAGAGTTTTGAGAATATTCGTGCTTCTTGCTTTGAAAACCTAGGAAAGTTTTCACATTCGCGAATTCACTGTCGTTCACAGTAGACAACCTGATAGCACTTTCGTAAGTTTGGCATTAAAAATTTTGGTAGAAAATTATTATTTTACATATTGAAGTCAGAACCCTGGAATTAGCATATTCGCGGTTTTGGCGTGGGACAGAGGATGTTACATAACTATCACTTGTATCAGAATCTGAGCTACTCTCATTTTCACAAAACTTGCTTCCTACTCTTGCCATTAACTCTTTCGTTCTACCCATATTAATTTATTTGCTAAAGATTAACAGATTTGTTTTTGTTACATAAGAATTTGGTTAACTGATAAAGTGATAAATGTCAACATCTGCGGGACACGGCATGCACCACGCAAGCGAAAATCGTTCGGATTCAACCCACCAACGTCAATGTTAGTTAAAACGGAACGCTTGATTATGTCTGCAACAGTGATGCGATGAATGCATGAAACGGAACACGCTATATGTCTGCAACAGTGATGCGATGAATGCATGAAACGGAACACGCTTTGTCTGATAGTGACAGTTTTTGACGTCTGTCACTTTTTGAGTGACGATTTCTGGTGTGACGTTTTGACTGACCTATTTCGAAGATTTCCAATCAAAGCTTGATCATAGTTGATGGATCTTGGGAAAATTGAAATCTGGAGATTTTCTCATGTTGTTTGCGATATTTGACGCTAAACATTTTTGAGAAATATCCGTTCGCTTGGCGGACTTTGGGGTTGTGTCATATCTTCATCATTAAAACCACTGGAACAAGAAACTAGCTCTCAGACAGCAAACAGACCATCAGAGCTGTTACCAGAACCACCCCACTTGATGGAGGTAAGTATTTGCATTGCTCTACTTATGGCCCCATATAATCAAAAGTCAGTATTGTTAATTCTAGGGTGCTCCGCTACGGTTTTATTGCTACTGCTCCGTTGCTACTGCTCCGTTGTGCATTTTTACTGTTTCTGTTCTTGCTACCGTTTGTGACTGTTCGACTACTGTGATTGCTCCACTGTTCCTGCTCAGCTGTGGTTGATCCAGTGAATATCTGTTGTTCAGTATTCCTTTACTGTTCGTACCCTATTATTGGCATTCGTTGATGGTATTCGCCCCAGCTGTACACGTACTTTGATTGATTGTGTCATACCCACTGTGTACACCGGTACTCACCAAGGTACTGGTGAACTACAAGTACAATTGGTGAACTGGCCTGATTGAGAAAATCTAGTTAGTATCAGTCCAAGATTAAGATTGTAGCCCCTAAGGCATAGGTATTCATGATTGTTAGTTACCATCGTGATGTCACAGGTCACATAGCCCTTACTGGAGGTTTATATCAATATACTTAAACGATACACTATTCTCAGTCATGGCGTACACTGTAGTTCACCTCGGTGGTGCCATATTCACATTTCATATCATTTTGTATTGTGTACCGAATTGTTCATATACGGTGTGTGTGTGACATCAATCAATATTGATTTCAATGAAAATATGAACAGGATGTTCATAAAGTCAGTTCTGGAATCATCTGCGACTGAAAGTTGGAATTTAGTCGCTATTTTCCATCGTACAAGATAACCTCTCTTGGAAGGGATTCATGTTTTAAAGAGAAACATTCTCAATTGAAAATTGAATCAATACATGTCTCCCCTGGAAATGGAAAAATAATATATTTTATCATTAAGAAACATGTCTATTTCTTTTATTCTGGTCCAAGTTATCCAAGCGTAAGGAAAGACAAAACATCTATATATTGAAATTTAATTTTTATACTATTTATAGATATCTATTGTTTGATATTTTAGTAATATTAGTGCAGTGAGTCGTTCTATTCCATCAGGGTGGTTTCGGATTTTTCACTGTCAATAAATCCGTGGCGCTCCGGAAAATCAATCCCATATTTCAATCTCATCGAAATCAATTTTTATTATCGAATCCACTTCTACTGAGCTATTGGATATCTCGGAGTGAAACATCATTGCACATTCACTGCTCTCCTTTCCCTAATTTCGACCCTAACCAGGTATTTGGGACATGTACAAAAACGATAACGATGCACCTTCGAGAAGACAAAAAACAAACATAGAAGAAAGCGATAAACAAGTTTAGTAGTGAAAAAGTTAGTGAGGTCAGAGAATTATCACGGATAACAGAGTTACTTGTATGAGTTTGTCCGGCTGTACAATATGGCTTGGTTAACGTGAAGAGGTTAGAACGTGATGACTGAATATAATATCATTTTGCTACTAATATTAGTATCAGTATGACAAGACTTCATGTCTATCAGGCATTATCTATAACTATTGAAGAATTCACGACAATAGATTTTTTTCACTCTTTTGGTTTGTGAAATTATCTCAATAAATACTGCTCGTGCTCACAATACTTTCTATAATTCTATAATTTGAGATAACACCACTCGTCCTGAATGACTCGTGGTGTACCAAGCAATTTGATCTCGTTGATTTCTGACAGAATCACTATCGATACCATCGAGAGTACTCGTGGTATTACCCCTGACTATTTCGCAGACATGCCAAATGAACCAGGAGCTCTAGTCAAGTTCGGATTTTCAATAATACCGAACTTGACTCTTCACTATGATTGGTCTGTCAAGACCATTGCTCATTACGATTGCAAATATAAAATTCTAATATCTGCAAGGGTAGAGGATATGATGATGAATGTTATGAAAGATATACAAGCTAGTCAAAACTGACAAGCAGTTCCTTGCACTTGCCTACACATGATGGCCAATAAGTTATATCACCACTATGGTGATAATAAGGCATTCCAGAAATATCCCAATTTCAATCAAGTTTCGATGATAATCGTGCAAGAGCGTTTCACTTCACAAAAAACTGAAAATTATTGGGGCAAATTGAATACTCTCATTTGAAAATTTCCATTTTATGTAAGATGTGAATCGCTCTTTTACGGTTATCTTATGCATTTGATCATAATCAGGAAAATATTTGTGTTCGTTATTTCATATCATTACAATAGTCGCAAAATTGTAATATAACTGTTAGATGCGAACAAATGTTACGATGAGAGTTGTGCAAAAACCATTTTTCAATTCAGAGTCTTGTTGAGAAGAAAATAAAAAAGTTCTGTCGTTATCGTCAGAATACACATTGTTTACTATAGTCGAGCTACTTAGAAGAAAATAATTCAATGTTTGTGAAAAATGGTAAAAGACTGGAAAAATTGCTATTTTTAATTTTCGCAAATTATAACTTTTGATTAATGAGTATAAAATTCAATTATAAGCAACATTATCACAAAACTTTTTACAAGCTTATATTATAAAAATATTGAAAAACAACAATAAAATAATTATGGTAGTTTGATCTATCTAGTTTTACTGTAATATACAGGGTGTCCAGTAAACCTGGTACAATATTCAAACTGGTGATAGACCAGGTCATGACTGTTCAGAATATCGGAATTTTACGGTAGTAAAAATCTCACTGTTTTCGAGAAAATGAGCAATTTTTTAATTTCTGGAAAATCACTACCTCACCTTGGATTTTTGAACGCCATGTATACAAATTGGGACGAATTCAAATATCTTTGCTGCTGAAGATTACTGATGAGTAATGCTTCCAGATGTACGAAACAGTTTCTCAGAAAACATAACAATTCTTCAAGAAATGAGGGTAAAATGACGGGTAAAATAACAGATTTGAGTTTCACCAATTTTTTTTAACAACAGTTTGACATTATTGTTTGAAAAAACATAACCAAGTGGAACTGGATATTCATTACAGAAGAATGCCCATTCCGTCCAGGCTCTACCATGGTATAAAACATACGATTATCATTTTTGGAAGGAGTAGAATTTCGATAATATTAGAGTGTGATGTTATTCTGAGCTAAAATCAACTCCATTAGACTTTGTCAGTAATGTCTTTTATTTTTATCCTATCAAGATGAAATGATTAAATAGTTATGAGTAATAACGAATGAACTGCTTGAAAGCATTCAATGAGATGTAATGAAGTAAATACTAATTCAACGTTTTTTTTTTAAATCAACATACACTATAAACCACAATAACGATTATTCAACATCGCACTGAATAATATTACAAAAATGTTATTTTCCATCCACTCATACGCAGAGACGACATATTTTCAAGAAGAACCTTTTCAAATGCGTTATAGGTTATAGTCCACAAATTAGCGATTCTATGAGCGGCATTGTGCAATCGGATATAGTTCTGCATAAAGCGCTGCTGCAGCAGTAGCACTACCTCCACATTCACCATAAATGTAGTGCTTATGCACATATTCTCGGGGAGTATAACGTATGTACGGCATGACAAAGAAATGAATACCACTGAATGAAACAAGCGGAATAATTCCAAAAAACTACGACAGAAGTCACAAGTTGTTCAAACAAAAGTTTTTAATTTTCGACAAGGATTCATCTCTTAAAAAAGTTTGCACTTATTTGGTTACATCCTGTATATCAGTCGGTCTCTGAAACTTCGTTGTAATTTGGATGTTGGACAATAGCGACATTTATCAAAAGAATTCGTATTAATCGGTGCCTTGTCGGATAATCGACATTTCATTTCGATAATTTTATTAGGCCTAATTACAAGAAAAGTTAATTTCATTGTCATACTATTCAATGCTACCAAGTAGTCCATTCTTTATTATCAAAGATTATTTCCACATTATATCTTGATAAAATCTAAATAAAATATTTTTTGGGCGTAAGTATAAAAGTTGATCAAATAAATGAATATTTTGGAACCTTTGGTGTGAATACAATTCAAGAAAAAAATAAAATACCCAAACACCAAAACTACGTCACAATCTTAAAATCTTACTTTTAGCTCCTGAAGATGCTAACTTTGTTGGCGAAACGCGCGTCGAATGTGATTGTGACGTAGTTTTGGTGTTTGGGTAGTTTCCTTTGTTTCTCGAATAAAAGTTGATGGAAGCCTAGATTAAAACCACGCCTAATTCAATGGAAATCACTTCTTCCAATAATAATTATAGTTTGTTTTATATCATGGTAGAGTCTGGACAAAATGAGCATTTTTCTGAAATGAATGTCCACTTCCAATTGGTTATGTTTCTTTCAGATAATAATGTCAAACTTTTTGAAAAAAAAAGTGATGAAACTCAAATCTGTCATTTTACCCTCATTTCTTGAATTTTTTTTTCACTTTCTGAGAAACTGTTCTGTACATCTAGAAGCATCACTCATCAGTAATCTTCAGCAGCAAAGATATTTGGATTCGTCCCAATTTGTATACATGGCACTCAAAAATCCAAGGATAGGTGGTGATTTTCCAGAAATTCTTAAAATGCCCATTTACTCGAAAACGGTGATATTTTTACTGAGGTGAAATTCTGATATTCTGAACAATCATTACCTGGTCTATCACCAGCTTCAATATTGTACAAGGTTTACCGGACACCCTGTAGATAAGACTTTTGCCATATAAGTAATTTTGCTCAAAATTATAAGAACAAACGACTCACCTGTAGAAAGTTCGTTCTGAATTATATGAGATAACGAACTTCCTACGGGTAAGACGTTAAGACTCATAGTTGTATTTCACTTCACTCGTCCAAAAAGATTACTCAAGTAGATATTGAAAGGCAATTGAATTTTTGATGATTCAGAAATTTCTATTTCAATTTTAATGTAATGCATGTTCTTTTGAGGGTTAATATGAAGCACGCAGCATTATCCTTCTTTTTTCAAACTAACACTATATTTTCCTACTGAGTTTATTTGATTTTATAATTCGGAAACTGCCCATCTTGTTAACAAGTCCATGCTCCTTTCTTGTATTCCCTAAGAAGCACGTTGCATTCTACAGCATTCTTTAAAAAACTTTGGAAAGCATGAAATATTTCCAACAGTTCCAAATAATGTATATGATATAGAGCGTTTTCTCTATTCCAAAATCAATGGGTGACCTCTGACCCACAAACAGCCTCCTACCCTGTACTGGATGCATATAAAAAAATTCATAAGAAAGTTTTTCTCGAATTTACGTAATTGAATGATTTCAGTATATTGTGCTTCTACTACAGTAAGTCGTCTCTTCTCAACAGTAATACAACAAGTGATTTAATTCTCGCGATAAGTCTGTCGATTCATTTATGCATAAAACTAAATTGCTTCTAGATACAATTCAGTTGAGTTCAGAAATAAGAGAACCACGGGTGGAATTTAGACTATTTCACAAAAAATTAGAAGGTAAACAATCTGAAATTTGGCAGAATAAGACGAAATTAGCAAAAGAGGTAATCTGAGAAATTAATAAATCTAAATAAATAGGAAACATTGATTAATTCGATAGAATTTATCCCACATCTGCTCTTTTTGGAATGCGTGCATAGCGATATCACTTATATTTAACGTTCAACTGTCACATATACGAATCTGAAAACACCTAACTTGACAGACCAATCAGAGTCAAGAGTCAAGTTCGGTATTATTGAAAATCAGAACTTGACTAGAGCTCCTGGTTCATTTGGCATGTGTGCGAAATATTCAGGGGTAATACCACGAGTACTCTCAATGGTATCGATAGTGATTCTGTCAGAAATCAACGAGATCAAATTGCTTGGTACACCACGAGTCATTAAGGACAAGTGGTGTTACCTCAAAGCAATTTGATCGAGTTTAAGATTTCTGACAGAATTATAGAAAGTATTGTGAGCACGAGCAGTATTTAATGAGATAATTTCACGAACCAAAAGAGTAAAAAAAAATCTATTGTCGTGAATTCTTCAATAGTTATAGATAATGGCTGATAGACATGAAGTCTGTCATACTGACACTCATATTAGTAGCAAAATGATATTATATTCAGTCATCATCGACTATAAGCCATATATATTCATCACGTTCTATCCTCTTCACGTTAACCAAGCCATATTGTACAGCCGGACAAACTCATACAAGTAACTCTGTTATCCGTGATAATTCTCTGACCTCACTAACTTTTTCACTACTAAACTTGTTTATCGCTTTCTTCTATGTTTGTTTTTTGTCTTCTCGAAGGTGCATCGTTATCGTTTTTGTACATGTCCCAAATACCTGGTTAGGGTCGAAATTAGGGAAAGGAGAGCAGTGAATGTGCAATGATGTTTCACTCCAAGATATCCAATAGCTCAGTAGAAGTGGATTCGACAATAAAAATTGATTTCGATGAGATTGAAATATGGGATTGATTTTCCGGAGCGCCACGGATTTATTGACAGTGAAAAATCCGAAACCACCCTGATGGAATAGAACGACTCACTGCACTAATATTACTAAAATATCAAACAATAGATATCTATAAATAGTATAAAAATTAAATATCAATATACAGGGTGATTCAAAATTCGATGTGAATATTCCAAGGACGTATTGTTGGGATCAAAATAAGACTTTTTCTTCAAATCAATATGTGTCCTAAAATGCACCTCCTCTGAGCTACAGCCCCTGTAAAGTAGGAAAAAAAACAAGATTATCTAAAACTGTGACTATAATAACGAATCGAATCTTCTGAAAATTGGCGTACCCCTATTTTTTTAGGCACTCTATCCTTTTTTGATTCAAGAATTATGTAAACCCAGTTTTGGGGGAGTTGGAAGGGGGTCCACACTTTTATTGGCCCAATTTTTATGTTCAAAAAGAGAAACTCCGAATTCGAATAGCATAATCTTATTGGCCATAAAAAAACTAAGAATTAGGTCTCATGCATTTTTGTCGTACAACCAACCGTTTGCCGGAAAATCGTAATCAACGAAAGAGGGGTATTTTCACAATATCAAACTAACAAAACATGTATTAGCTAATTTATTCAAAATTCGATGTGAATATTTCAAAAACGTATTGTTGGGATCAAAATATGACTTTCACTTCAAATCAACATGTGTCCTAAAATGTAATCCCTCCGAGCTACAGCCCCTGTAATTTAGGAAAAAAACGAGATTATCTAAAACTGTGACTATAATAGCGAATCGAATCTTCTGAAAATTGGCATACACCTGTTATTTTAGGCACTCTATTCTAAAAATTGGGCCAATAAAGGTGTGGACCCTGTTAGATATTATTGTTAATGTTATAATACATCATATGGTATAGCATAGAAACGAGGTTGTTATAAAAAATAATAAAGAGACACATATCATTCATGAAATAAAAAATAAAGTACATTCCCACAATTACTCGTATCTTTTAAAATATACATTCAAACATGGCGCAGTCGTACGAAAACTAACTTTAGTAAGATTCTAACAGTTTAACATAATAATAATAAAGGCAATCAACGAAAATGGCAGAAAGAGGTATCAGTCCAATGAGACTAGATGGTAATCAAGCTGAGAACTGGAAAATATGGAGATCCCGTTTCGAAAACTATTTGAAGGCATCTGAAATTAACAAGAAGTCTGAAAGTACCCAATGTGCACAGTTGTTGCATTACATAGGAAAGGAAAGCTTCAAAATTTATCGAACCTTCGAAATTCCCAACGAAGACAAGGACAAATTAAACATTCTCATAGAGAAATTTGAAAAACACTTTCTACCAAAGGAAAACTTATCCTATGAACGATACATCTTTTTCACGATGAGGCAGCAGAGTGTACAGTCTTTGGAGAGATTCATAGTTGACCTGAGAGAGCAAGCAAAAAAATGCAAGTTTGAAACACTACAAGATGGTCTCATCAAATGTATGATCATATGTGGAGTGCAGAACAAAGAAATAAGAGAAAAATTGCTACAGAATGATAATTATACTCTGGCTCAAGCGATAGAAATGTGCAGAATTATGGAGAAAGCTAAGGAACAATGTAAAGAAATGGAAAATGGTGGTGGTTCGGCGGAAATAGGTGCCGTAAGGAAGTTGAAGGATGTTTCACACAACAAAAAATATGATAATTTTGAAAATAAATATAATACTAAAGGTATGAATAGAAGCAGAAAAATATTTCGTGTTCAAAGTGTGGTGGCACTCATGATTTAAATAGATGTCCAGCCTATGGAAAAATTTGTAATTTATGTAAAATAAAAAATCACTTTTCGAAAGTTTGCAGAAATAGAAAAGTGAATCAAGTCGAAAACGAAAATATTTTTTCTGAGAATAATGATGAGAAAGAAAATAATTCTATATTCATAGGTTCCATTGAAATAGATATCGTGAGGACTCAGGGCCTCGATACTGTTTGGTATGCCAATTTGATAGTCAACAATGTCACCTTGAAACTGAAAGTTGATTCTGGTGCAATGTGTAATATAATTTCAATTGAACATTTGAGACAGGTAGGTTTACCCAAAAGTGTCATTTAACATACTGGCATTGAATTGAAATCTTATATACAGGGGACTTACTGAATGTTGTTGGTGTTTGTGATATTCGATGCTTTTACAAGAACAAAAAATGTATTCTGGAATTTTTCGTAGTGAATTCAAAAACACAAGCAGTTTTAGGGCTACCTTCCTGTCAAACTCTGAATATTATAAATTTAGTTGACACTGTTGACATTCCAGACTACACTATTTTAGTCAAAGAATATAGTGAAATTTTTTCAGGCATAGGATGTTTATCGAAACAGTATCACATAAACTTGACAGATGGGGCTCAACCAGTAGTACATCCGATTCGAAGAGTCGCTCTGCCATTACAACCTAAATTGAAGGAATGTTTAAAAGATCTCGAGATACAAAAAATAATTGAAAAAGTAGATGGGCCAAGTGATTGAGTGAATGCTCTAGTTTTGGTAAGAAAACCAAATGGATCTTTGAGGATATGTTTGGATCCCAAAGATCTTAATAAAGTTATTAAAAGAGAGTACTGTCAGATTCCAAATCTTGAAGAAATAACTGGAAAATTGGCAGGAGCAAAAGTTTTTAGCACATTAGATGCTGCTAGTGGATTCTATCAAATTTTATTATACAAGGAGAGTTCGAGTCTGTGTACTTTCGGAACTCCCTTTGGTCGCTATAAATTTCTTAGGTTACCGTTTGGTATAAAATCAGCTCCAGAGGTGTATCATGAAAGATTCAGAGCAATTTTCAGTGATTGTGAGGGCGTTGATATTTATATTGACGATATAATAATTTGGGGTAAAAATAAAACAGAACATGATCTCCGATTAAAAAAAGTTTTAGAAGTTGCTAAAATAAACAATGTGAAATTCAATTTAAATAAATGTAAATTCGGAGAAAATAGCATAAAATACATGGGTCATATCATATCTGAAAATGGTATTGCAATGGATGAAAATAAAATAAAAGCTGTTTTAAATATGCCCACTCCTACTTGTAAAGAGGATTTACAAAGAATTTTAAGAATGATTACTTATTTGAGTAGATTCATTCCAAATTTTTCTTCTGAAACTGCCCCATTTAGGGATTTATTGAAGAAAGATAATTTATTCGTGTGGCAAGAAAAACAGGATGAAGCATTCAAGACTCTTAAAAATAAATTCACCATAAGTCCAGTCTTGAAGTTTTTTGACGTGCACAAAGATACTGTTATATCTGTTGATAGCTCAAAGTCGGGCTTAGGTGCTGTGTTGCTACAAGAAGGCTTACCTTGTGCATACGCATCAAGGGCACTCACAGACACCCAAGTCAGATATGCTCAGATAGAAAAGGAAATGCTGGCTGGCTATTTGTTTCGGATTGAATAAATTTCATGAGTATATTTTCGGAAAAAAGTTATTGTTGAAACAGATCATTTACCTTCAATATCAATCAATAAGAAACCACTGAACAAATGTCCAGCACGTCTTCAAAGAATGATGCTACAAATACAAAAAATATGACATTGAACTCAAATATAAGCCCAGTAAAGAGTTAATAATTGCTGATACATTGTCTCGAGCTTATATTGAAGACAATAGTGAGGACAATTTTGATAATGTATTACAAGCTCAAGTTTGTATGATAGCATCAGAAATTAATGTAACTGATAATAAGCGTCAAGAAATTATTAAAGAAACCAATGAAGACGAGGAGCTTACAATATTAAAAACTGTTATTTTGAATGGGTGGCCGAAAAGTATAAAAAAGTAAACAGTTTTGTTAAACCATATTACAAATACAGAAGTCAGCTAACAATAATGGATAATCTCATTTATCGAGAGCATAGTCTTGTTATTCCTCGCAAAATGAGGAGAGATATGTTAATGAGAGTTCATTATAATCACTTGGGTACACAAAAATGTTTGAAACTGGCTAGTGAATCCATATTTTGGCCTACTATGAGAAATGATATCACGCAGTTCATAGACAATTGTGGTATTTGCCAAAAAAAATGGTAGATCACAAATATCGGAATCATTAATGTCTCATGAAATTCCTCACCTTCCATGGAATAAAGTAGCGTGTGATTTGTTTGAGATAAGAAATGAAAAATACCTTTTAGTTGTCGATTACTATTCAAAATATATCGAAATTGAGAAATTACCACGTGATATTAGTAGCAACAGCATCATAAAGTTTTTAAAACATGGTATCCCGAAAATTGTTATTTCAGATGGGGGTCCACAGTTTTCTTCAGAAGTATTCAGAAAGTTTTCTAGAGAATGGGAGTTTGATCATAACATGAGCTCACCTACTTTTTCTCAGTCGAATGGAATGGCAGAGAGACACATTCAAACTGCTAAAAACATTCTCAAAAAATGCTTTGAAGATCAAAAAGATATTCATCTAGCACTTCTAATGTATCGAAACATGCCTGTGGTTGAGAATTTTTCACCATCTCAAATTTTAATGTCTAGGAAATTAAGATGTATACTACCATGTTCAGAACGTAATTTAGAACCACAAGTAATCAACAGGAACAAATATTCTAAAAGTTTGAAAAATAATCAGCTTAACCAGGAAAAATATTACAATAAAAAAGGGGTTAAAAATTTGTCTCCTATTGAAATAGGATCTCATGTGTTTGTTCAATTAACACCTAAGAGTATTTGGATACCTGCTGTAGTTGTGAAAGAACTTAAGTACAGATCCTATCTTGTTAAGACAAATGATGGTTCGAATTATATTAGAAATCGAAAATTTCTTAAAAAACATATGAATAACTCAAACCATCATGTGCCTAATTATTCTGATTCAGAAATTTTTAATGAAAGGGATAAGAGTAAAGAAAGATATTATATTGAAGTTAAAAATGATAGTGCAAGTAGTAGCAGTGCAGCAAAGGAAGAAAAGACAAGTGAGGTTAGAAATAGCGATGGTCCAAATTTCAGAAACATTAATCATAATGTTACAAGATGTGGTCGATCTGTTAAACCACCTGATAGGTTGAACATATGATTTGTTTGTGAAATTTGTTTTGTATATTTCCTGAAAAAACAAAGAGATGTTAGATATTATTGTTAATGTTATAATACATCATATGGTATAGCATAGAAACGAGGTTGTTATAAAAAATAATAAAGAGACACATGTCATTCATGAAATAAAAAATAAAGTACATTCCCACAATTACTCGTATCTTTTAAAATATGCATTCAAACAGACCCCCCTCCAACTCCCCCAAAACTGGGTTTACATAATTTTTGATGCGAAAACAGAATAGAGTGCCTAAAAAACAGGGTATGCCAATTTTCAGAAGATTCGATTCGTTATTTTAGTCACAGTTTTAGATAATCTCGTTATTTTTCCAAAATTACAGGGGCTGTAGCTCGGAGGGGGTGCATTTTAGGACACATGTTGATTTGAAGAAAAAGTCTCATTTTGATCCCAATAATACGTTTTTGAAATATTCACACCAAATTTTTAATAAATTAGCTAATACATGTTTTGTTAGTTTGATATTGTGAAAATGCCCCCCTTTCGTTGATAACGATTTTCCGGCAAACGGTTGGTTATACGACAAAAATGCAGGAAACCGAATTATCAGTTTTTTTTATGGCCAATGAGATTATGCTATTCGAATTCTTAGTTTCTCTTTTTGAACATGGAAATTGGGCCAATAAAAGTGTGGACCCCTCTCCAACTCCCCCAAAACTGGGTTTACATAATATTTGAAGTAAAAAAAGAATAGAGTGCCTATAAAAATAGGGGTATGCTTATTTTCAGAAGATTCGATTCATTATTATAGTCACAGTTTTAGATAATCTTGTTTTTTTTCCTAACTCACAGGGGCTGTAGCTCGGAGGGGGTGCATTTTAGAACACATGTTGATCGAAAGAAAAAGTCTTATTTTGATCCCAACAATACGCCCTTGAAATATTTACATCGAGTTTTGAATCACCCTGTATAGATGTTTTGTCTTTCCTTACGCTTGGATAACTTGGACCAGAATAAAAGAAATAGACATGTTTCTTAATCATAAAATATATTGTTTTTCCATTTCCAGGAGAGACATGTATTGATTCAATTTTCAATTGAGAATGTTTCTCTTTAAAACATGAATCCCTTCCAAGAGAGGTTATCTTGTACGATGGAAAATAGCGACTAAATTCCAACTTTCAGTCGCAGATGATTCCAGAACTGACCTTATGAACATCCTGTTCATATTTTCAATGAAATCAATATTGATTGATGTCACACACACCGTATATGAACAATTCGGTATACAATACAAAATGAGATGAATTACAGTGTACGCCATGATTGAGAAAAGTGTATCGTTTAGGTATATTGATATAAACCTCCATTGAGGGCTATGCCTGTGACATCACGATGGTTGCTAACAATCATGAATACCTATGCCTTAGGGGCTATAATCTTAAGCTTGGACTGATACTTAGTAGATTTTCTCAATCAGGCCAGTTCACCAATTGTACTTGTAGTTCACCAGTACCTTGGTGAGTACCGGCGTACAGAGTGGGTATGACACAATCAATCAAAGTACGTGTACAGCTGGGGCGAATACCATCAAGGAATTTACCCAATTACTTTTCTACTTTTATATATATATATATATATATATATATATATATATATATATATATATATATATATATATAGCGCCAACTATCAAACTGAGGACACACCGTAAAATCAACGTTGCGAGGACCACTGGAAGGAAAGGTGCTAGACACTCGTCATACCCTTTTCTGTTATTGTTCAGAGTGGGGGGCACCAAGATTCTCTAATATACGCTTGAATTACTGAACAGTTCAAATTTGATTTTTACGAGTATATCGGAACCAAGTGAGGACCATACTTCCGTGATATCATTGAGAGGTCCGTTTATTTGTCTGCAGAATCCTACCAAACTGAGGTCCGTATAACCTAATTATTAGTATGAGGTGTATAAAGTGAGGACCACTGAACGTTGCCAAGTTTCACAAATTTCTCTTCACATACGATCGGCACTTTTACGGTACATGTGACAGTACAGACAAGCCAAAATTATAATTATTGATAGAAATGGATTAGGCAATCCAGACTTCTGCATTCAACCTATACAATAGGTATAATCGTCGACAAGTATCTAACAGAAAACAACTACTGTCCCCTACGACAATTGAATTAAAACTGATAGATTCTTGGCAAAGTATTCTACAAGAACTACTTTGCAATATTATCCCAATCTCAACGCCAAAACATGTCTCAACCCACATGGTTTTGCCGATCATCAGTGTATCTAGTTATTTTCTGTTGCCGTCGATTATACCTATTGTATAGGTTGACTGCAGAAGTCTGGATTGCCTAATTAATTTTTATTATTAGTTTGATGAGCTTCTGCCAAGTAGTGTTATCAAATATTTTCTTCCGAAAATTATGATTGTGAGTCAGTACTGCATAGTATATGGAAACAATTCTGGCGGTTTATTCGTCAACGAAAGTTCGATACGGAGAGTATGATGAAAATTATATGAATTAAATAAAAATATTGACATATCGTGAGTCGCAGAAATTGACATATTTGTAAATCGCGACTGCATTCCTGGATGAGGGGTAATTAATGCTTGGAGGGCACCATTTGTTTATTGGGACAGTAGGATTCTTATGTTGTTCGACGAACCCTAGCACTGGAAACATGTCTGCAAATGGTCATTTTAAATCAAATGATAAAAACAATAATAAATCGTCTTTATATTCTTCGGTACGAAATAGGCGAAGTTTAGTTTAGGTCTCTCTTACACTTAACCTAAGTAGTACAAATGAGAGATGAAATATAGGTAGGAAAGTCATTCATGGGGTCGAGAAAAACAAAATAGAACCATTGCAAAGCAGTAGTGCTTCATCAAAACATATAACTTTGAGTAAAAGAGTTAGGGTATTTACGAAATTTGGCTTTCAATTTCTTTTTTCATATCAAGATAAATGAATGTGATTGACAAAAACGGAAATATAGAATTCAATTGCTTGGTAGTTGAAGTATGAGGCATAATATCCACTATTTGATCACAATTAGCACTTGAAATTGTGACCGCTTTGAGGAACGTTGCAGAAATAGATGCCAGATGTAATTCAATATCTGTCAGGGAAAGAAAATCTTTTCTGCCAGATATTTTCCACTTTGTGGGAATGTATTGAAAGATAGGTATTTCGATTTCATTTCATCCAATAAAATTCAGTAATTGAAGGCATGGTATTTATTTGAATTTTGTTAGGATGGATCATAAAACGAACACAACGATGTATTTGCAGAATATAAAGAACTGTTGTAATTAGACTGTATCGAGTAATTCATAAATAAATTTATATTCAGTATCTTTATAGTGTCATTTGTGAAATCTGACAAAGTCAAATTTCCCGTCTTTCCAAAAATCTTTCTGAAAATATCTGACAGAAAACAATTACTTTCCCAGCCAATACTGCGCGGATATTTCAATATTTTTGTGTTCCATAGAAGTTATCGAGTTTCTGAGCCACTGAACGATTGTCGTTTCTTTAGACAGAATCTAAAATTGTCAGTGTGTGTTTGGGGGCTGCACTCCTCATATGGAAACTGTCTCAACTAAGTGAAAATTTTGACGTAAAAAATTATCTCTGTCTGATAATCGAATAAGTGAGGAATATAAGGCAACCCTCTGACAAAAGACAAGTGCTTTACTGGCAAATACAGCGTTGGATGATGAATCATATGGACTTCCCTTTGATTTACATTATACTAATATCTGCTAAGCCACAATAGGCCATTGGCTGCAGTGGAGGGCCTGATACGGGCCCACTCACGTTCAAATATCTGCTAGACAATCGAATCAGAATCGATTAAATTAGTCCACCTGAAAGAAAGATTGAGGAATAGATTGAAAGATTCGTAAAAAGATAGGAGAATAGGTGAAACAAAGAATAAATGTATTCGACAAAATATTAAATAAGAAAGAGAAATAACAAGTGACAAACAAATAAAAAAATCTGCATTGTTCACAATGAACGCTTGTGAACAAAGAAACAAGGTGTCCAGCCATACCAGGACGGTGCTCATTGTCTTAATCCTATACAATAGGAATAAACATACCTAACATGACTATTCATTGAATCATAAATAGAAATGAAATATTTTGAAAAAGGCACTGATTCCCTTACTTATCTGGAACACCGCAAAAGGGTTGGTGAACTGTCTTCCTTCTTGAGATGTTTTGATAACCCAATCTCTTCTGAACTATCTTTGGCCGTTTCACCTTTATCAGTTCCATCAACAAGTTCAGTCATCACACCTATTGTTGTCACCTTCGATACTGCCGTCTATTCACCAGGACTCATTCTTTCAAAGAACGGCGAAGAGTTGGAGATCATTGACTACGGAAATGTTCGGCCTACATACTCCAAATGTTTAAGGGGAACCCCAATTCCTAGTTACTTCATCTTGATTCCGAAGATGTTCTCGAAATTTTACAGGTGTTTGTTTCTCTTTGAAACCAGAAGAAAATAGAATAAACAAATGAATATTTAATAGTTAGTGGTAAACAGCGGAATAACAAAAAAAAAACTTTAATTTGTAGACGCTAAAAAGGAAAAAAATTATTCAAAATGTTTTTGGTACTCATTCAAATGCACAAAGAGGTGAAAATCATTGCATTATATGTGTGATGTAGCTGAAATAACAATCCCTAGCTTTTGAATGTTTTACTCACAGAATAACCGACGTAACACATCTGAAGCAGACTTTTTCTTTAGTGTATTCAATAGCAGTTTTAAAATTTTCTCTCTCCCAATGTTATTCATTCCTTTTCAGTGAATTTGAATAAAAGCTTGTCTTTAAATGTTTTTTTTTTCGTATTTTTAGTCATAAGTAATCAGATACTCCTCGTTCTGTTCATTTCCATAAGAGCTTCAGTATACCAGGGCTTCTTGATACTCAATATTGTGTATTCTAACTCTTCGATCCGATGAGCATCCAATGATCGATTGAATCATGAATCGTTTTGTCAAAATTCACGATCTCTGACTTCAAAAACCTACACGACTTTGATAGAAAACGAGCAATGATCACAGAAACTTCGCAATCCTGAAACCTCGAAAACTCCCACATAGTATTTTTGGATTAGACGATAATTGCAAAACTCGTTGGCCAAATTGTAGCTGCCAATTCAAATTAAAAAATTTTCATAATCTCTTTTCTCGAAAACTCCAATCACCAATTTTGATCAGAATGGTGTCATAATCACATAACCCGTTCGTCATCTTGAATTCATAAAAAAAAATCCTAAACTCCGACCCCAAACATCTTTTCATGCTAAAATTGAATGAAACTGACCAATAACACCAAGCTTATCCGCCGTCTTGAATTTATCAATTTGGACCTAAAATTCATAATCTGAAATATCCCCCAAGGGCCGATTATGAATAGAATCTCAAAGCTCGTTCTCCATCTTGATCTCATATTCCGAAATACTCAGTATTCCAATTTTGTATAGAATCAGACCATAAGAACAGAATTCGCAATTCGCCATCTTGAATTCATTAATTTGATATTAAATCCATTATCTCCGACCAGTTTTTCTAAAAGAAGTTCAATCCCGCATTGTCACAGGAAAGAGGAACACATTCTAAATTTTTATTTGATCGGTCCACTGGAAGCGGGTCAAAATTCACTTTCTATTGGCCCGTCAGCCCTCTGCCATATTGTCTAATGATTTTATAAGGTATTCCCTTCAGGGTGTTGGTAGTTGTGAATATAATGATCAATGCACAAGCAAAATTTGCGCATGCACGTGGAACATAACAATAACAATAATTATTGTTTTAATTAAATTATATTATAATTATATAACGATAATCGTATTATAATTATAAATTTCATTATATTTCATTTTCCCAAAGACATGCAAAAACACGTATAGATTCGAAGAGCCCTATTTCTCAACATAATTGTGGGCATATGGTGTCCTTCGGAACAACGCGACATGTATGCCGATCGGTTTCCGTCTGATTTTCATTCGATGAAATATCGTTTGGTATCACGCTTGGCATACGCTAAAATATCATCAAAATACGTGATTTCTCTATGCAATCCACAATAATCAACTAGTTTCTGACAAATTCTATACGGGTTTATGCATGTATTTGAGAAAAAAAAGTAGTTATTATTATTATCGTTATGTTCCACGGGCAAGCGCTAAGTTTGCTAGTTCATTGATCATTATATTTATAACTACCAAAACCCTACATGGCATACGTTATGAAATCATTATACATTTTGGCAGCGGGCTAACGGACTATAAATTTCACCAGATAGTACAGATGAGTGAATTAACATATAAACAGACAAGAGGACGAGTGTAAAAGCAGCAACGGTTTTCCCAGCAAACGGTTTTTATTTTTGCTTATGTTATTCAAAAATATCCGTTGCTCGAGGTTTTTCCACGGGAATGTATTATTCTAAACTTGCTGATAACGTTCTTTATAATGTTGTTGAGGGGTAGCTGTTGAATCACGAATTATTTTGCCCTATAAAACATATTCAACAGACATAGAATAATTAATTTCTGTAAAAAAAACAAACAACGGGTATTTTAACTGTTTCACGATTTTTCTACTTCAGAGGGTTGTTGAGGGATAGTTTTCGATACAAAAATTATTTTACGCCATAGAACGTAATCAGTAGGAGTCGAATAATTCATTTCCGTAAGGGTTGTTGAGGAGTAGTTATTCGTTCTCAAATTATTTCATCCTATAAAACGTATGCAACAGGAGAGGATTAATTAATTTTGTTCAAAAAACCTCGAGTCACGGGTACTTCAACTGATTCAAGATTTTTCTACTTCCGGAGGATTTTTGAGGGGTAGTTTTTGGTTCACGAATACAAAAAAACAACGGGTATTTTAACTGTTTCACGATTTTTCTACTTCGGAGGGTTGTTGAGGGGTAGTTTTCAATACAAAAATCATTTTACGCTAGAGAACGTATTCAGTAGGTGTCGATTAATTCATTTCATAAAAAAATCTCGAGCAATTGGTATTTCAACTGTTTCAAAAATTTTCTACTTCGGTGGGCTGTTGAGGGGTATTTTTAGGTTCACAAATTATTTCACACCATGAAACATATTCAGCGGGTGCGGAATATTTAATTTTTATCAAAAAACCTCGAGAAACGGGTATTTCAACTGTTTCAAAAATTTTCTACTTCAGTTGGTTGTTGAGGGGTAGTTTTTGGTTCACAAAATATATCACCTCATAGTACGTACTGAGCCGGTGAACAATAGTAAATTTCCGTCAAAAAAACTTCGAGCAATGGGTATCTCAACTGCTTTAATTTTTTTTACTGCAGAGGGTAGTTGAAGGGTCGTATTTGATTTACAAATCAGTTTTCCTTATAAAACGTATTCAACAGGTGTAGAATAATTTATTTCCATCAAAAAACCTCGAGCAACGAGAATTTCAACTCTTTCGAGATTTATCAACTTTGGAGGATTGTTGAAGGGTAGTTTTCATTTCACAAATAATTTCACCCTATATAACGTATTCAACAGGTATAGAATAATAAATTTTTGTCAAAAAATCTCGTGCAACAGAAATTTCAACTGTTTCAAGAATTTTCAACTTAGGAGGGTTGTTGAGGGGTAGCTTTTGGTTCACAAAATATTTTATTCTATAGACCATATTCAGCAGGTGAAGAATAATTCATTTCCGTCAAAATAACTCGAGCAACGGGCACTTCAACTGTTTCAAGATTTTTCTACTTCGGAGTGTTGTTCAGGGGTAGTTTTTGTTCCACAAATTTTGACACCCTATAGAACATATTCAGCAGGTGAAAAATAATCAGTATCTTTAAAAAATATCGAGCAAAGGATATTTCGAATGTTTCAAAACTTTTCCAGTTCAAAGGGTTGTTGAGGGGTAGTTTTTGGGTTAATTTTCATTTCACCCTGTGCAACATATGCAGCAGCTATAGAATAATTCATTTCTGTCAAAAAACCTCAAGCAACGGGCATTTCAACTATTTCAAGAGTTTTCTACTTTGAAGGGTTATTGAGGGGTAGTTTTTGATCCACAAATTTGTTACCATGTAGAAAATATTCTGCAGGTGAAAAATAATTTATTTCTGTCAAATAATATCCAGCAACGGTAATTCTGAATGTTTCAAGATTTTTCCACTTTGGAGGGTTGTTGAGGGGTAGTTTTTCATTCACAAATTATTTCATCCTATAAAACGTATGCGACAGGAGTGGAATAACTAATTTATTCCAAAAAACCTCAAGCCACGGGTACTTCAACTGTTTCAAGGTTTTTCTACTTCCGGAGGGTTTTTGAGGGGTAGTTTTTGGTTCACGAATTATTTCACTCCATCGAACGTATTCAGCAGGTGTAGAATAAATCATTTCTCAAAAAAAAACAAACAACGGGTATTTTAACTGTTTCACGATTTTTCTACTTCGGAGGGTTGTTGAGGGGTAGTTTTTGGTTTACAAATTATTTCACTTCATAGAATGTATTCAGCAGGTGTAGACTATTTTATCTCTGTCAAAAAAAGTCTTGCAACAGGTTTTTCAAGTATTTCAAAAAGTTTCTACTTCGGAGGGTTGTTGCGGGGTAATTTTTATTTGACATATCATCCCACCCTGTGAAACGTATTCAGCAGGTACAGAATAACTCATTTCTGCAAAAAAATCTCGAGCTACGAGTATTTCAACTATTTCCAGATTTTTCTACATCGCAGGGTTGTTGAGGGGTAGTTTTTGCTTCAGAAATTACTTCATCCAATAGACCATATTCAGCAGTTGTAGATTAATTAATTTCTGTGAAAAAACCTCTAGCAACGGGCATTTAAACTATTTCAAGATATTTTCCATTTCGGAGGGTTGTTGAGGGGTAGTTTTCGATTCACAAATATTTCACCCTACGGAAAGTATTCAGCAGGAGAAGAATAAGTCATTTCTGTCAGAAAAACCTCGAGCAACAGGTATTTCAACTGTTTTAAGTTTTTTCTACTTCGGAAGATTGTTAAGGGTTAGTTTTTGGTTCAAAAATTATTCCACTCTATTGAATGTATTCAGCAGATGTGAAAAAAATTTGTTTTGTCAAAAAACCTAGAGAATTCGGCATTTCTATTGTTTCAAGATTTTTCTACTTCGGAGGGTTGTTGAGGGGTAGTTTTCGATTCACAGATTATTTAACCCTGTTGAACGAATTCAGCAGATTCAGAATTACTCATTTACATCCTTGAAAAACAGGGCAATTTGAATAAAAACTTGCAAAAGTAGAGAAAATGAGGTGAAATATAGTGATACCCATTACCTAATAAACATCAATGTGTTCAGCGTAACACGATATGTTGCCACATTTTCGGACCTCACTCAGTGCTGACCATATAATCCCACAAGGAACGGAATACGCACGTACAGAAAATATACATTCTCAGCAGCGCCTTCAAGTGGCAAATCCCCAAACTACAATATACGATTTTTTCTATATTTCTACCAAAGTGAGGACCACATATTTCACGCGATATTTCAACTAACAGTAGTGAATGCACAAAAAGGAACGAAACACTATATCTGTCTCACTTAGAACGATTTTTAGGTTAGTCACTGAACTTGTACCAAATTCTGAAGGCTTAGCAGAGCCTGAGACATATTTATTATTCAGGTTTCCTAAGCGAGCCTCAGCTTATTGTCAAGATAAATAGACAAGAAATTTGAACATGATTTCTTTCTAGAGTGTGATTACCTAAAGATAAGCTGTTACAATCAGAATTGAGGATCAGTATTTTTGTTTCATTCACATTGAAACTGAGAAGGTAGAGTCTCAATAAATTTTATAAGTCGGTCAGAATATTTACTTGTAGTAGTTCAATATTATTTCCACGACAGATTAATGTACCCACTAAAGATGTAATGTTACAAAATATTGCCACAATATTATGTATGGCTTGCCATCGTCAAGTTACATTTGAAACTATCGAACAAGTTCAAATCGCAATGTTGCACTGAGTTTGAAATTCCGTGATATTTACAACCATACATAAGCTAACTACAAAAAATATTGACAGTATTTAGAAAACACAATACACTTTCAATTTTCGATTGCATCATTGCAGAAATATACAAAATTATACGCTAGGACAATTTTAAATGGTAAGTATGAAGTATTGAATTTAATATATATATATATATATATATATATATATATATATATATATATTTATATATATATATATATATATATATATATATATAAGTAAAAAAGTCATTGGGTAAAACCCTCAAAAAGTTGTGCAACCGAAGACACGTGTTTCGAGCTTAAGCTCTCTTCAGTACGGTAAAATCAAGTGCGAAGATGTACAACACTTGGATGTAAAAATAGAAACAAAGGAAGTCAACAACAGGAAGCCAACCACACATTTGTGGCATCGGTTAGAAGACCTTGTACTCACAAGGCAACAACTAACGTCGCAACGGAGGTAGCTATAGCTACCAGCGTGACAATCCTACCCAGGAAGATACAAATAAGGATGGATTTGTGAGTACAAGGTCTTCTAACCGATGCCACAAATGTGTGGTTGGCTTCCTGTGTTGACTTCCTTTGTTTCTATTTTTACATCTAAGTGTTGTACATCTTCGCACTTGATTTTACCGTACTGAAGAGACCTTGAGTTCGAAACACGTGTCTACGGTTGCACAACTTTTTGAGGCTTATACCCAGTAACTTTTTTACTTATATTTTCATATATTGCCCCTTGCTAAATCCATCCTTATTTATATATATATATATATATATATATATATATATATATATATATATATATATATATATATAAATAAGGATGGATTTAGCAAGGGGCAATATATGAAAATATAAGTAAAAAAGTTACTGGGTATAAGCCTCAAAAAGTTGTGCAACCGTAGACACGTGTTTCGAACTCAAGGTCTCTTCAGTACGGTAAAATCAAGTGCGAAGATGTACAACACTTAGATGTAAAAATAGAAACAAAGGAAGTCAACACAGGAAGCCAACCACACATTTGTGGCATCGGTTAGAAGACCTTGTACTCACAAATCCATCCTTATTTGTATCTTCCTGGGTAGGATTGTCACGCTGGTAGCTATAGCTACCTCCGTTGCGACGTTAGTTGTTGCCTTGTGAGTACAAGGTCTTCTAACCGATGCCACAAATGTGTGGTTGGCTTCCTGTTGTTGACTTCCTTTGTTTCTATTTTTACATCCAAGTGTTGTACATCTTCGCACTTGATTTTACCGTACTGAAGAGAGCTTAAGCTCGAAACACGTGTCTTCGGTTGCACAACTTTTTGAGGGTTTTACCCAATGACTTTTTTACTTATATATATATATATATATATATATATATATAAATATATATATATATATATATATATATATATATATATATATATATATATATATATATATATATATATATATATATATATATATATATATTAAATTCAATACTTCATACTTACCATTTAAAATTGTCCTAGCGTATAATTTTGTATATTTCTGCAATGATGCAATCGAAAATTGAAAGTGTATTGTGTTTTCTAAATACTGTCAATATTTTTTGTAGTTAGCTTATGTATGGTTGTAAATATCACGGAATTTCAAACTCAGTGCAACATTGCGATTTGAACTTGTTCGATAGTTTCAAATGTAACTTGACGATGGCAAGCCATACATAATATTGTGGCAATATTTTGTAACATTACATCTTTAGTGGGTACATTAATCTGTCGTGGAAATAATATTGAACTACTACAAGTAAATATTCTGACCGACTTATAAAATTTATTGAGACTCTACCTTCTCAGTTTCAATGTGAATGAAACAAAAATACTGATCCTCAATTCTGATTGTAACAGCTTATCTTTAGGTAATCACACTCTAGAAAGAAATCATGTTCAAATTTCTTGTCTATTTATCTTGACAATAAGCTGAGGCTCGCTTAGGAAACCTGAATAATAAATATGTCTCAGGCTCTGCTAAGCCTTCAGAATTTGGCTAGGGAACTTGGGTTCCATACAGACAGAATGACTCATTTGTATCTTTTGGGGTTTCTGCCACATCCATTTGATGAATTCAGTAATTATTTTATAACAAAGAGTAGTAAGGTACTTATGCAAAATTTATTATCACCCACCCAATCACTTCAAAAATATGGTGAAATTTTCGAAAATCATTCAAATGAGAACTATTAAATTTACATTCGTTTTTTAAACATTTTATCTATATTACTATTTGATCATTATGTTATTCATTGTATGGTTTATTTATGTCAGGTACAAACTTGAGATACATGTTGCTTTAAAAGTTTTCTTACTTTGATAACAAACTTGCTACTGAGAAACAGAATTGAACCGATTATGAGTTTATTTTTATCGATGTTTGACAATAGTTTTGGACTTGCTCTTAGGTACGCTTCTGCTGGGGAGGGCCATGAACTTCAAAGACCATCTTAGGTGCAGCACTGTTAATCTGAACCCAACAGGATAATAATAATACATCATGATATTGGTGTCTATGCTGACCAAGTCAATAACTTGGAAATAGAACACTACATGACTTGAAGAATTGCTCTTAACATATCCCAATCAGTTGTTACCTAAATTACCTATCTGCAATATTGCATGGTTAAAAAAAAATTCAACATTGAATCGGAAAGTGTTTCTCTAGATTAAAAATAATTATCATTCAGTTTCATTCCAAAACCTCCAGGGCAAGAGATGAAGAGGCCTTGGGTGTTATTTTTGTTCTCATACCATGGTACATAGTAGGTACAAATTACAAAGATTTATTTTGATAAATTCGAAAGGATTATTAGTATCCATTATATGAACCCCTATTTTATATTTGTTAGTTGAATACAGACCAATGATATATGGTTAGATGTGGTCTTCATATTATAATGGTCAGATTGAAACTCCACAGAGGATTCAGAACTAATTTTCTTATTACTCTTTAGATTATATCTCACTCGAGTTACCGGTATGAAGCCATTCTGAGTAGTATTTTAGTATTCATTAACCGTTTCGGTCACGAATTATTTTTCTCGCCATAAAATCTGAATTCGTGGAGATAAGGACTATTTAAAATATTTTGACGTTTTAAATATATAAAAAAAGGTGAATTACATCGAGATATGCAAGCCTCAAGATCATGATTATTGAAATAAAGTAAATGTGGAATAGTTTAAATGAATTTTCACTATTTGATTTCTGTTTGAACGGTGGGATGCGGGAAAAGGAAAAAATCCAAAATCTCATGTATATATATATTTTATTATAGACTATAAAATGTACTAACCTTTTCATACATTTCATACATTTATATCATATCTTTTCGTTTTTAATTTTCAACATAATACAGAAAGCCTAAAGTTTTACAAATATGCCAGCTTGTCTCTCAACTCACGAAAAGAATAAAACACTGTCTATTTTCCAAAATTTTTTTCATAATTTGTTCACTAGTTTTGATTACTAATCATCTTCATATCTGAACATCCTCAATTAATATATGTAATTATATAATTTCAGTATTAATGATCTATATACCTGCCTTCTATTCAATAACTACTTAACAACATTGAAGTGACATACCAAAACACTAACATCTAGTTAATCTGAAAGAAATGAAGGGGGTTACATACGAACTTTTTATGTTAACCCTCTTTTTGACTGACAAAAATGGGAGGGTCCATATATTTGACTAACTCTGAATACCAACAGCAGTAATACATGCCTTCTAATCAATAACTAATCAGAAAAATTCCGAGAAGTGTCATACTGAAGGTAATTGTAGATTCAAGAGTGGTTTGTTATACAAATACTCCAACAGGCTCATCACCTTTCCGTTGATACATATGTGGAGGTTTTTAAACCATCCTCATCAATTTTGGGATTTGTACTTAGAAGGTGTTCTTACATAACTGGGGCGCTTTCCAGCAATGTAAATGGGAGACATTCCGACCAAGAAAGCTTGTTTTTCTCTTATTTCAGCAGTACTGATATCATTTCAACTCTCTTGATAGGTACAGTGTGTTCCGTATTTTTGTGTCCACCTCTGTAATTCACTTACCTATTGCTTAATTTTTTCAAAATTTTTCTCAATCATGGAATGTAGCTAGGTAGGTATTTTGAGCAATATTGCGATCTGATTAAGACAGTGGCGTACGTAAGTTTTTATAAAAAAAATATTTTTTATTTGCTACATTGACAGTTGTTTAATTTAAAAATTCCACTTACAATGTTTACAGTTAGTATTCGCCTCATAAAATGAGTAATGGTTATAGGATACTTTAAAAATTCACCTACATGGCTCAGCCATTCGAGACATTACATTTTTCATCTCAGATCATGGGTTCAAATGAAAAATTAGTTTTCAGGACTAATGAATGAGTAAATGAAATAGCCGCTCTACATATCTGTGGGTGAGTTCAAGAAGGGCCAATGTCAAATTTTGAGTGTTTGGAGCAAAAAAGGCCGAATTGTATAACTTTTCATCCTTTCACATGTGAAGAATTGGCCAACGTCAGTTAAGCTTATATCGTTGATTAAATGACCTAATAGTCATTTGCCAGTCATAAGAAATCAATGCGATTAACCGTGATTTGGCTGATGTCTGTATTGCCCTTTCTAGTCATTTAAATATTGTGACTTTAGAGAATCTAAGAAGGCCGATGTCTGAGATATTTTATTGATTTGTTTTAGATTCATCTGATATCATTAATTTTAGTAGTCCCTTTAAGGCCAATATCACCTTTTTGTTGTTGAAGAATTACTCATGTAATGAAAAAAAAAATAGATTATGGTATGTATTTTACTTTTGGCTAAAATTAAAGTTATTGTAACATCTTTGCAGTTTAATAGAATCAATTCAGATTTATTGAGTTGGTGCAGTATATTATGATAATCAGTTAAAAAAGATTCTGTAACTGCTCATCAGCATGATTTAAAAGTAACAAAATTGACGTATGCCCTTCTTGAACTCACCCACAGATATATTCTTCTTCTTTTCATTAAAAAAATAGTAATATTTTGAACTATTGAAACAAATGACTATTTTTCTTTTTTTCTCTTACTTTCTATTTAGGAAAAATTCTGGATTAGGGCACTTCAATTATTCTGGAACAAAATTTTCTTTTGACATTTTTCAATAGAAAAATAACTAGAAATGTTCTTCGAAAAATAAGCATATGAGAAACTCATACATACGTACGCCACTGTCTGAATCGAATTGCCATATCGCTTAGAATATCCCACAGGCTACATTTCCCGATTGAGAAAATTTTTGAAGAGATAAGCAATAAGTAAGTGAATTACAGAGGTGGACACAAAAATACGAAACACATGAGAATTAGAATATTAGTTGTACTTCCGAAATGAGTAAAAAACAAGCTATCTAGCGATACCAAACATGACATATGGTTCAATTTAAATTCCAAATTAAAAAAATTTGATGAAGTCACTTCTCCACCAATGGAACATCTAAAAAATATTTGAATTCATAAAAATATGCAGAGTGAAATACAACTTTCATTCGAACTTTTTTTTGATAACCCTCATATTAACTGAGAAAAATGGGTGTATCCACACATTTGACTAACTCTGTATCATCACATAAAATAATGTGAGATATTCAATTATGAAGATATAATGATCAAAACTAGTCAACAAATTATAAAACTTTCTGTCGAAAATAGACAAAAGTGTTTTATTCTTTTCATAATGAACATGAATTTCTATAAAATTAATAAGTCATTGTGTTTCTTCATTAATGGACTGTACTTTAGTTTTAACAGTTTAATCAACAAATATTGCCTATCAAGGTCTTACAAGTTACAGAAAAATGAATTTGTCTTTTTAATTTTATGACATTCGATGTCATTTTAAAACACACGTCCCTTTTGTCTTGTACACCATAGGCGTACGCACTTAAATCAACTAGGCATCAACATGCCCCCCACCTTGAAGGATCTACATTCAACTACGACAACTACACATACACAAACTATAACGTCTTTGGAAGTGGACAAATCTTGGAAAATGCCCTTTTCAATTCTCCGTTGGCAGTTTTCACTGTGGCTACACGATTGATGTTGTCCTTGCCTGGGAAAACGTTGATGATTCGCCCAAGTCGCCATCTTAAAGGAGGTAGGTTGTCCTCCCTTATTAAAACCATGTCACCCTCTTCCAATTGGTTGTAATGTGTTTGCCATTTCACTCGTTGCTGAAGTTCTCCGATGTATTCCTTGCTCCATCGATTCCAAAAATGCTGCCTCAGTTGCTGAATTTTTTGGTATTGAAAAAGTCTGTTTTCTGGAATGTGACTCAGCGCCGGATCAGGAACGTCAGTCAATGATTTTCCAACCAGAAATGGGCAGGTGTCAAAGGATTCAGGACGTTAGGATCGGAGGATAATGGATAGAAGGGGCGGGAATTGAAAATAGACTCGATTTGAACCAGCAAAGAATAAAATTGTTCGAAGATTAAACATGCATTTCCCGCAACCCGCTTTAAATGATATTTAGTGGACTTCACCCCAGCCTCCCAAAGACCCCCAAAATGTGGAGAAATAGCTGGGATGAAGTGCCACTGAATGTTCTCACGCATATATAATGTTTGAAGCTCATTATCATTTTGCAATAAATACTCCCCCAACTTTTTCAATTCTTCTGTGGCTCCTACAAAGCACGTCTCATTGTCAGAATAAATGTGGAGTGGTGTGCCTCTACGCGCTACGAATCGTCTCAAAGTGAGAATGAATGCTTCAGAAGTCAAATCTGTTACCAATTCAAGGTGGACCGCCTTAATTGAAAAACAGACAAATAGGCTTATATAACACTTTGATACCTTATATCCACGACCTTTTCTATCTCTTATTTGAAAGGGCCCTGCGTAGTCCACTCCCACCTCATCAAATACCTGCCCTGACTTCAAACGAGGTTGAGGTAGGTTTTCCATAATAGGTTGGACAGCAGGTGCATTGAACCTGTTACATTTCACACAAATGACGTACCGTGGCCCTCGCTATACTACGCCCCTGCGTCGGCCAGAATCTTTCCCTGATAGAGGCAAGTAATTGTTGGGGACCAGCATGCATCAATCGGATATGTTCATTCCTCATAATGAGTTTTGTGAAAGCGTGTTTGGCAGACACTACTATAGGATGCTTTTTTGAAAACTCAAGAGCTGAATTTTCCAATCTACCGCCCACACGTATTATCCCATCTCTATCCATAAATGGATTTAAACTCAAAATTCTACTTTTTGTGCCGATCGGTTTTTCACCTTCAAGTCTATTATATTCTACGGGAAAAGAACCCTTTTGAGACAGCCTAATTAAGCATTTCTCTGTGTCTATGATTTCCAATAAGGTTAAAGGACCTCTATTTTTATTTTTTAATCTAGGTAAATAGGCAGTAACACGTTTCAATTCATTCAAATTTGAATATCTACCGAAGAGAAATGCGGAAAATGTATTTGTTGCCACCAAACACTTCAGGCTGGATCGTATTTCAGGCAAACCTTCCACGGTAATTTCAGATTTGGGCCAAAATTCCTCTGACCTACTGAGCCATTCTGGGCCGTGCCACCACATTTCATTGTCACATAAATGTTTGGGCATTACCCCCCAGGATAACAGATCCGCTGGATTTTGAGTGTTAGGAACATGACGCCATTCATGAGATTCTGTCAATGTTTGAATTTCACTAACGCGGTTTCCAATTAATGTTTTCAAACTGCTAGAAGGCATTCTCAACCACCCTTAAACCACGGTCGAATCGGACCAATATAAACATCGAGAGAAGTTCGTCTTCAGAGATCTTAATACCTTGTCTGAAAGGCGCGCTAGTACCAACGCCCCACAAAGTTCAAGTCGTGGAATAGATAAAACTCTCAAAGGAGATACTTTGGACTTCGCACAAAGTAACTTAACAGTGATATTTCCAATATAATCTACTGTTCTTACATAAATGCACCCACCATACGCATGATTCGAGGAGTCCGAAAACCCATGTAATTCAGTATTGATGGGATTTAGACACATAACATGACGTGGTACTTTCAACATATTTAGTATCTGTAACTCGCTACGAAATTCACACCAAGCCCTTTCCATATTGATAGGAACCCGATCGTCCCACGACATCATTTCGCGCCATAAGTGTTGCAAAATAATTTTAGAGATGATTGTACATGGACTTAAAAGTCCGAGTGGGTCGAAAATCTGCGCAGTGTGAGAGAGAATCATTCGTTTGATTACAGGTTTACCTTTCTCAACTTCGTTTATTTTATAGGTCATGTATTTCGATTGACATGACCAAGTCAACCCCAAAGTTTAAGTATTTTCATTCTCACCAAACATAAGAATGTTGAAAGGATCAGCTGATCATTCGACACCTTGCAGTATTTTCGGTTCATTCGAGAACCATTTTCTCAATTCGAAACATCCCGACTTGAGAACATTCGATACCTGTTCTGCAATGTACGAGGCTTGTTCGATACTATCACTACCCCCTAAGAAATCATCAACATAAAAACAGTCGTGTATGATTTCAGCTATGTCCGGCATAGAATTTTCACATTCCTTTGCGAACTCAATCAAACATCGGATACTCAGAAATGGTGCTGCCGCTTGACCATATGTGACAGTTTTCAAATTGTAAACCTTAATCGGTTCTGACGGATTTTCGCGCCACAATATTCGCTGCAGAGGTCTCTGTGTTGGTTCTACCATCACTTGACGGTACATTCTCGCGACATCTGATGATACCACATACCAATATTGGCGAAATCTCAGTAATAATGATAAAAGATCACTTTGTAAAGTGCATCCAACCATCTGAATATCGTTCAAAGATACCCCGGAAGTTGTTGGAACTGAAGCGTCGAAAACTACTCGAAGTTTGGTAGTCACGCTCAGCTCGCGTAACACTCCATGATGAGGCATGTAATAGGCGATTTCATTTTTTCCTGCAATATCAACTTTGGTCATGTGCCCTAGAGTCAGGTATTCTGATATAAAATCCACATACATTTGCTTGAATCTGACATTTTTCGTAAACTTCCGCTCTAGTGCCAAAAACCTCCTTTTTGCTTGATCAAATGATTCTCCTAGACTCTCGACAGAATCTTCAAAAGGCAGCGATACCATAAACCGACCATTTGATAAGCGTTTCAAGTTTTGTTGAAAATGAATCTCGCAGTCATTTTCTTCCTTTGACAAATATTTCTTGGCAGAACACTCTTCGATTTCCCAGAACCGCGCAAGTTGTTGTTGAATATCAAGAGTACTCAAATCACAACATAATTTGTCATTCCGCCTAACATTTTCCACCGGCCCGGCCCAGAGATAATCCAACCAAACCGTGTGTTTTGCAATACTGGACCGTTGGTCCCCAGACTAATCTGGTCAGCGCATAGCAGATTATAAAATACAACACATCTATTTTTTCTGGTTTATAATAAGTTGGATCTGCCATTACAATATTTTTGGGAATCTTGATTTCAGTAGTGTCAACCCTGACACTTGGAATATATCCTGTTATTTCCGGTAGACCTATACAAGAAATATTTGTATGGAAATTGTTATGAACTGAATGAACTTCCATCTCACATTTGTGTGTTAGATTTAAGACATTCTGACTCAAACCGGAAACAGACATATTAATTTCTTCCCTTTTCAGATTTAATTTGTCAGATAAATTTCTGTTTACAAAACTTGATTGGGAACCCGAGTCTAGAATGGCCCTAACTATGTGAGCATTTCCTTCTGAATCAAAAACCTTAACATGAGCCGTAGACAGCAAAACGTTATTTTTGGAATGCGTTGTTGTCAAGGTTGTCTGTGAATCATTAACAGGCTCTGGTTTTTGTGAATCCATATGTAATAAAACATTGTGTTTTTTATCACACTTTTTGCAATGTCCCAAACGACAATATTTATTATAATGGCCCCCTTCCAATCAATTGAGACATAACCTCATACTTTTTACTTTTTCTACCCGGTCATTCACTGCCATCTTTAGAAACTCCTCGCAATTCGAAATAGTATGTTCCCCCTTACATAAAGCGCAACGAATATTGCTTGTAAGTAAACCCTTTACATTCGAAGAACCTCTGTTATATTTCGACAATCCGTTATCGTTCTTTTGATACGAATTGTAGTTTTGTTTGAGGTTCCGTTCATGATTTTGTTCCAGAGTTTCTAATAAATCCGCACTACCTTTGAGAAATTCCTTAAAATCACTCCAAGTCGGAAGTTCCTTTGCGCACTTATGTTGTTTCCATTCCCGACTTGTTACATTGTCCAATTTCATTGACACTATATAAATTATCAAGGTATCCCATTGATCGGTGGGTTGTTTCAACTTTGATAAAGCACTCAAATTCTTCGAGACTGTATCAATTAGTTTCCTTATTTCCGCGGACGATTCTTTTTTAATGGATTCCAATGCAAATAATGATGATACGTGGTTGTGGACTAACAAACGCACATTATCGTATCTATCACATAAAGACTTCCATGCTAATTTATAGTTATTACTGGAAAATTCTAAGGATCGCACAACTTCGGCAGCACCACCTTGAAGCGAAGCTCTTAAATAATGAAATTTCTCAATTTCCCCTATACAATTATTCTGATTAATCAAACTTTCAAATGTATCACGAAACTCAAGCCATGTTTCGTAGTCGCCACCAAAGTTGGGAAAGGATATTATTGGTAATTTCACCGGAACGTGTGGTAGTGGATTACCCAATTGACTATTAGCTACCGACACCACTGAAACATTATCAGCCGCTACATTATTTTCCACCGAATTTGATGCCATCGCCTTGGATACTAAACCCTTTGCTATTGAGGTTACTGCGAAAAAACTAGATTCAAATGATTCACGTTCAGCAAATTGCTCTACATCGTTGTCATTAGCAAACTCGAGTGCTCCTTGTACCCGATCAAATTCTTCTAATAACGGATCAATTCTTTTGATTCTTTGATCGAGCTCTATCAAATCAACGTCATTTAAAATGAGCTTATTTTTTGTTTGTTCAACAAAAGTTTTGAATAAAGTTTACTTGGCTTTCAAACCGCCTCTTTTTCTTTTCAAAATAGTTATTTCTTCCTCAGTGGCCATAATTTGACCGTGAATGAATGATCTTTGCTAACACAAATCGAGTACTATTTGAAAGGAAAGGAAAGGAAATGGAATGTCAGGACTCACCCGTCTGATCAAATACTGCTTCCAGTGCTTCTGGTGGCCCAGTTGTTACGCTTGCAAGGTGACAAGGACCGGCGCTGAGTTCTCGATTGCGGTGGCCCACTGCTCATGATTGCCTCTTTATTTAAATCAATTTCTTATTGATGATAACTAGTCCTTTTCATTTACATCGGCTAGATGGACCAAATGGACCTTCATTAATGGACTGTACTTTAGTTTTAACAGTTTAATCAACAAATATTGCCTATCAAGGTCTTACAAGTTACAGAAAAATGAATTTGTCTTTTTAATTTTATGACATTCGATGACATTTTAAAACACACGTCCCTTTTGTCTTGTACACCATAGGCGTACGCACTTAAATCAACTAGACATCAACACATTGACAAAGTTAGCCTCTCTGTAAAATTCAGTGCAACATATTTGAACAAAATTCATTAAAATTCCTCTTTAAAATTTACATTACTTGCTTTACTTGCCGTAATCCCCCCAAAATTCACATGGCCAGGTTGTGCATGATTTTCTTTTGATAACTTTGGTTATACTATAGCAACATGATTCTAAACACTGAATTTAGGAAAATGCGAATCTTTCTCTAAAATTCTTCATACTTGTTCAGGTTCCGTTCACTTCATTGAAATTGAACAGCAAGATATCCCCCTTCATTAAAAATTCACATAAAAAATCCTAGCCAATCTAACACTATACGCAGATTTCGTTATGGTTCCTTAATAAGACTCTATACCTACTATCCAGCTTTCCAAGGAAGAAGGGAACAATTAGGGTTAGTGAGAACCGTTTAAGTGTCCAGAGTACCTAGAGACTGGCCCTGGATGCTAGACAACTACTAGAATCTTGTCATTTTTTAATGTCTCTGTACATTATTACCCCAGGTGTATAGGGTTTACTGTTGTGGAATAGAGCTGCATTAGCCCCAGCTCATCCCTACAGCATTCTTTCAACAATCTTAGATCTTCCGCTTGTTCTGTATGTGATCATATCCCAGCAACATCCGTAAGCTTTATATATCTGTAAAGTATGCTCTTAGTCTCTCTGATGGATTACAACTATCACGAGACTCACCTAATTAATCCAAAAGTCATTCCGATGCATATAAAACCTTCCAGACAGATTTCTGAAATATAGGTACGGAAGTTGTCCATTACCAACATCTTTTGTAAGATTCTTCCAGGAAAGAATAGTTAAGAGAAGACGGATTTCTGAATTTACAAAAGTAAACATTGGAATCATTCCACCTGTCAGTTACCATCTACAATCAATCAATTGTCAAGAAAGTCATTTCTGACAGGACTGAGACGATCTCGGGTCCATTTTGCAACAACATTTTTACTAGAAAGGTTGATTGAGGTCCGTGTGTTTGGTAATTGCGGATTTTCTCTAGCAGAAATTGGAATTTATTGGAGAAACATAGATCTCGCTCAGGTTTGAGCATAATTTTGGATTATGGTTTATTTCGAGTAAATTTCTTTGGCATTTTTTAATTCTTCAAATTAAGGCCACCCACGTCCTATTGTCTCACTTCCGTTTGTCTAACACTAACCTCCTCACTTTACTTCTTTTAATTACTAACTTGGGAGATTATTGAATCAAGGGAAATTCACTCTATAATTCGACCCACCTTTTTCTACCTCACTGTCATACAGGTATATACAGCCAGGAGGAGAGGGCACCATACCACTCAGATCAAGTACTGGAGTGCTGGAAGCCTCACATATTATTGCGCTGCAGTAAGACCCTGCCGTAGTGTCCACCCCGAGCAACGAAAAGTTGGAGTTGGACAGACAAGTGCCCATACAGATAAGCCCCAACAGTGTATGAACCCTGAGTTCCTCGAGACAATCTAGTTGAATTTCACCCACTGAATTTACTAGTATTTAATATAACGCCTGTGTGCTGCCTGGTCATTGGCTCCTAATGAATATAGTATCAAGCTTGTTCACCATCTTTAAGAGAACATTTTGTAATTCGAAATCGATGTATCCCAGAGGGATATATTATAACCATGTTGTAAATTCTCATATTATCATATTGGAGAGCGTTGTATATTAATAACAATGGGGATAACATAGTCACGTATAATTTCTAGCTTATAATAATCAAATTTCATCATTCTACATTTCCATTTGTTTACTTTCAACATAATAAATAAAATTTTGTCATTTGTCTGACACATGCGACACATGACATAAATTCTTCTTCTGTTTTGCTATTCGCGACATGAAGGTTGCGACACCTATAGCTATCGTTGAACTGATGTAATGTTGCAGGGTCTTGTTTTGCCATAAGAGCTAGTGCAACTATTTTATCTGTTTTCTCATAATTAATTTAGGACATTGAATTGAGTTTGGTGATATTCCTGCATGTTCATAGTTTCAGAATATAATAACCGAAATGGCGGCAGAATTAAGCAATCCAAACAATGGGCGTATTTGTGCAGTGTCCCAATGCTTCAATCGTACAACAGGCAAAGTTTATTTTCATAATTTTTCGATAAAAAGTTGCCTTCTTTAATGGGTCTTTGACGAATGCCTACGTATGTGAAAATGTCTAACAAATTTACTTCAACTTCCGATATCTTCCGTAATCAATGGACGATTCCAGTTAGTACCCCTGTTCAATGTTGCCACGAATGATTTTCTGGTGGAAACCTCTGACATTTTTTAGACCTTTTCTGATATGGTTCAGGGTTGAAACGGATACAATTTTCAATTATAAAGAATCACGAGTGTTCCCGGATACAAAAATCGAAGTAACATTGATGAAATAGAAAAAATAAAAATATCCTAGGGAATATTATCTGTCATATTGAAAAACGTACTAGCGTGAAATTCCCTAGAATATTTTATTTTTGACAATATCATCATTAGTACTTTGATTCGCATATCCGGAAACATCCAGGAATCTTTCTTATGAAAAATTTTATCCATTCCAACCCTGAACCATGTCAGAAAGGACCTGGAAAATGTCAGAGGTTTCCACCAGAAAATCATTTGTGGCTACACTGAACAGGGGTACTGGAATCGTCCATTCGAATTTGAATAAAAATAAAATTTAATACTATGGTCTCTAATGGGATTTGGCAGCCAATCACCATCACTAAGTTTCGCGTCTGAATTCTGAGCGCCATCTAGCGGAAACGCATTTCGCAAATAGGCTGAAAAATCGAAGTATCCGCCATGTAACAATTACTCCAGCAACTACTGTAAGGGTGAACAACAATAGTCCATTGTTTGCCATGTATAATGACTTTTCATTGCTCAGTTTTAAGTTTCTATTATCAGATAACACCTAAAAGTGCTTAACTGTAGTGTTTGTCTGTTTGGTATTGGTGAATATAATCATGCAAAATATTCATGAAAAACGGTACCTACCAAATCGCGGAAATATTGTTCTCTACCCAAATGTTCCCCTTATGCACTTCAAGAGTGGGATTATAAACACTCGATACGAGAGCTGTCACGATACGTAGGCTAGAACGATGTATGTTCTCGATTCAAAACAAAATAAAAATCATGCAATGCCTTTGAGATAGATTGGAATTATAACAACCATATAGACCATTGAAATCGACTCAAGTCGCAATATATGCTAAAATCTGACATACTACGGAACGAGTGTTCGTAATTGCATCCCAGCACCCTTCTCAAATGTATCTACTAGCCTTAATGTCTCATTCGACAAAATATCTCCATCTCTTTTCAATTCATATTCGAGAGAGGCGATGGACATATATTTTGTCGCATGCGACATATAGTAGTCCAAGGAGACAATTTAACAAGGAAGGAGAGTTTAATCCCCATAAGACAATGGGGACACTAGTAGAAAGAGATGAAAGAACATTTGTGGCGAAATGTGACGTAGTTGGACGTGTCATGGCCGCCGTTCTCTATAGACAGTGACAGACTAGCTTTTGGTATATGAGAGTTACTGCTGACAGTTTTGTTGCTTGGTTTGAGTTCGACTCTGTAGTCATATCCAAGTACGTCACTAAGACGCGTTGATGCTACAAGATTCTGATTGGCTATAGCTTATTAAACCCCCTTGTTAGTTTAGTCTCTTTGAATGGTAGCCGTCACTTGCCTCATTTGAGAATAGGGCCAAGATATTAGTCTTCATAAATTTCCTCTTAGTAATAGAAAGCTGCCTGTCAAATGGAAGACAGTGCTCAAGAGTAGAAAATCTATTATGAAAAATATGCATGTTTGCAGTGTCTACTTCAAAAAACTATTGTTTACATGGTGAATACTTGCATTGTTTTATTTTCAACATGTTAACCTAATGATGATGACTTGTTCCACCTCTAACAGTTGGGAGAAAACTCTAAGGCCGGGTTTCTCCAAAACTTCAATATCGCTTTAGAAAATATCCAACAATTTTAATCGGACGCATTGCTTTACTGGCACTGGCCATCATTGGTTATTTGAAAAGGCCATAGATTGTAGATTTCTAACTGACCAAAAACATATACGCCCGATTCAAATTGTCGGTTATCTTCTAAGTCGGGATTAAAGCATTGGTGAAACCCGACCTGAAAAGGAATTATTTCGAGTCAAAAGATTCCATTATCGAAATATCGAAAGACCCAGTCATGAAGATGTGATTGGAGTTTTATATAAAATTTTAGGTTGAAAATTGAAGAATTCCCGAGAAAGAATCTGGATGCCAAGTGAAGGACAACTTGAGATTGAAAATAATGAAGTGGATTAGGGTCCCTTGTACTATTGGCGTTTCCATTAACACAAATAGAATCTTGTGATATACCTCATAAAATCGAATAATCCAGGGATTATCTCTAAAATACTAATGATAAGGCCGGGTTCCACCAAAACGTTAATCTGGCCACCATTGGTCAGTTGAATGGACCACAAAGCGTAAATTACGCGAGCTAAAGTTACTGCTAATCTAACTGACCAAAAACAGCCAATTCAGCAATACGACCGATTCAAATTGTCGGTTATCTCCTAAATCGGGATTAAAGTATTGGTGAAACCCAGCCTAATAACTGCAATTAACATTAGTCTCAATTCTATAAAATCCATCGAATTTGAAAATTTCACCACAAAGCTCTTATAAAAACAAAGTTTTGTTACATTTCTCTGTGCTAAACAGTTTGTTGTTCACCCTCATCGGTAGACATATTGTTTTATTCAGCGACATCTAGCGGTTGCCTATGGTCGTCAGCTGTTGCAGCTGTCGCACAAGCCTCATACTTCTTTTATTTGACCCACACCCCTTTAGCCGAGTTTCGCGGCAACCAAAATAGAACCTTTGCTACCTTTCTCGTAATTCACGAGGAAAGTTGGTAGCAATGGCAGGGTTGAATGAGATTGCTCCCGCATGGCGGCGCTAAAATAGTTGGAGTTCTTTCGTTTTTGACAGCCTGTGTTATTCATATGACAATCATTGTGTTTACTAGTATTTTGATTTATTTTCGTTGGTTTTGGGAGCTTTTTCAGTAAAATGACTGATAAATATGGTTGCTGGGCTGTAAAGCAAATGAAAAATGAGTTGAGAAATAGGAATGCGAAAATTATTGAGAAAAAAGACGACCTAAGGCTCGTTCATACCCTTGTGGACTTTCGCATTTTTTTGTGATTTGACTCATACGGCGAAAAAATTGCGGTGAATGATGAATTATACATGTAATTCTTCCGTATTTGGGGTTAGTTATTAGGTAGGTACTGCATTACTAATTCATCATTCACCGCAATTTTTTTCGCCGTATGTTTCGATTCGCAAAAAAATGCGAATATTTGCAAGGGTGTGAATAAGCCTGTGAGAGTTTCCAGTCGAGCAATGATAAATTGTCATTCTCATATTGGAATATAAATAAATTTAGCTTGTTTGATAAGAAAGAATATTCGTCAGTGATTGGTTGGAATAAACGGAATAACCAATCATTGACGAATATTCTTCCTTATGACTTATGACTGCTGCATAAATCCACCATTAGTATTCACATGACATGGACCATAGACTGTGCCTTCAATAGATATTGTGCACATGTATGTGACACTGTGAAAATTGACAAACATCAATATTTGTATATAAATAAGCTCACATTGACAAATGACAAATAAAAGACTCCAGCCTAACTAGCGCCACCTACTTCAAGCTTTCCAGATTGCCTGCCATTGTAACACTATAGTTCAGTTCCTAAAAATACAGGGGGTCAAAATTACGAAAAATAATTTATACTACATTTTTTTTCTTCAAATCATAGGAAAAAAATTGAGCTTGGTACACAATGTGATAATTTGAAGTTTAAATTTTCATAAAGCAGTCCTAGATTATTGTGATATATATTTCACATGTGCACCCTCTTACATATATGTACATTACCTCTGGATTCGTAGTGGTGCAACTTTGTCAACAGTATCTAATGATCAACTCAGTCGAAAGTTTTTAAATTATACAAAATAGTCCCACAACAGGTCCAACAATAAATTGTTCATTTTATATACTTTTTGGAGAAACAATATTTTTTTCTCCTCGACGGCCAAACTGATTTGTTTGAAGAAGTTATTTTATATTTCAGAGAATGTTGTTCCTATATTTTTTTCTTCATTTGATATAACTTTTCTACCAATAATTACTGATGCTTTGTGTCAAATGGAATTATGTCATTTTTACTAGTTTTCTTCACACAATAGACGGAAAGTGTGTTGTCACGAATGACAAAAACTGATTCCAAACAAAGAATTTAAGGTGTTGATGATTTGCTGCTTTACTTATTAGTTTGTGTTTAGTTGTTTGGATTTTGTTTTCTCAGGCAAAAGAAGTTGAATAACCTCAACGGAAACAATATCGGAGTTATTGAACAAGCTGATTCAAATTCGACGGAGGTTCGTTTGAAATCAGTTCTTGACAAGAATTACATTTGTGACGTCATTACTTACCTAGTCTATTGCGAGCACTCGTGGAATTACACCCGAGGATTTTTTTTAACAAAATAACTCCGATCGATGGAATTCGAAAACTAAATCATTTTAAAACTCGATGAAATCCGATCTAGTCGGATGCATATTTGTATACCTGAGGATTTTTGTGAACATAAACACATATTGACCTCACAAAGAAGGACCCGTAACTATAAATGGGAAAAAGCGGTCAATAAACCAGAGGGAGAGACTGGTTTAGGGGTCGTTCATTTCCTTGCGAAAATTCGCATTCTTTTACGAATTGATTCTTAAGATGAAAAAATTGCTATTAATAATTAATCATCGTATAATTTTTCAGTTATATAGCATCATCTAACCCCAAATACTAGAAAATCAGATGTAATTCATCATTCACTGCAAGTTTTTCGCCGTACGACTCGAATCGCAAAAAAGTTGAGAATATTCTCAAGGATATAAACAAGCCCTTACGTATGAAGTCTCCCAAAGTCCACGCAAACACTCAAACAGCGGCAACACTGAATACTCGTTATACTTGATTTTTTTTTTGTTTTCTGCATCAATTCGGATTTCAAAACTAATATTCATTAAAAATAATTGATCATATCTCATTTGTACCGAAATTTCAAATTTTCGGTTCAAAGGCAATTTGACCTTGATATCGAACAATTTTCTCCAAACACTAGCGCTCCTTCTGGCTGTTTCCGGAATAATGAGTTATTTTGACAGTTTTAGATGAATAAAATAGGGTATTTAATAGCCCTCTAACGGTGAAAGTTTGAGCTGTGTGAAGTAACGATGCATACATCCGATAGAGTAGCTATGAGTATGTTTTTTAATGGAATGAAATAAGTAGCAATTTTAAAAACTAATCAGGAAGACGGAACAAAAATCTTCAAATTCTGAGTATGTCACTGCTTCTCGTATAGTAAAATTCATGTGAAAATAAAAATATTTCAGAAAGGGTACACATGCCTGTTCTAGAAATTTCTGTGGAATCGTGTATAAAAATTAAAATCATTTCAGTTGTAGAAGGTTTGGTCATAAAGTTATAAATTTTCTAGGAAATTTCAAGTTTAATTTCTAGGAATTTTTTAACAGTTGACAATCAGTCTGACCATCAGCTTCAACTTCATTTTTCAATTTATTTGCCAATGTTTGTGCTGTTATGGTATGGTTGTTTGTATTCCCAAGTATAAAATATTTTGGAAATATTTTTTTGATCATACACTACGGTCAGGTTCTGATCATGACACACAAAATTACCTATAAAATTGATTCTGTCCATAAAATATGTATGACCAAAACCAAGACACACCAGTGATGTAATTACAATTTTTATACACGATACTACAGTCATTTCTTCATTTGGATCGGCAGAGGTGTATCGTGAAAAATCTAGGTTGGTTACTTGGAAGAAACTCTCCCATTGAGAGATGACAGTGGAGTGAAGGAAATGAGCACTCTGTGATTAGACACTATGAAGGCGAAAAGTTTAAATGACAGCTGAAGGCAAATACCAAGTTCACAATGCATAAATTATCCAAATGTGGCATGCCTTTCATGGGTCCTGGACATCCCTGTATCATAGGGCAGACAACTGACTAATAGCAAATTCCATTGGTAAAACTTGTGTTGCACTAGTTTTGTACCAGTGTTGCATCGACACTGTACTTCCCAAGTAGCATTTTGGCGACTATAACCACATAATACACCAAAATTAATGGTGTACTTGGTGTTGAAATTAGTCATTTATGAAATGATGCTCTCTAATCCACCAGATAACGTTGTCTCAACGTTGAGCGTGACATCAGTTAGGCTACGACGTTGTCAGAACGTTTACCCAACTGACTTCAACTAGTAAATATTATGGGAATGGGAATAACATTTTTAAAATGTTCAAATGACAACTTTAGTTATGTCAAACGTTTTCCCAACGGAGGGTCGACCTTATAAGATTCAACTAAGTAGTGGGCAATTTTCAGTAAAGTTGAAAACGTTTTCGTGGAGTCATCTTCACAACTAAACTCTTCCCAAATATTTACTACAGGGAACGTGCCAGCGATATTCAAATAATAATAATTTACTCATTTTTTTTTATTCTAGTGACATGAACATACTACAGGATAAATTGATTGATAAAAAAGTATATAGAGAAAGAAGAGAAACTGGAATGATCCTAACCTAACCTATCTTTTGAATCGGAAACGAAAAGAGCATTCTGATACACTGCCTCCTATTACAGGCAAAACAAAATTACGTGGTGAAGAAACTTCACAGACACAAGCCCTCATGAAGACAGACAGTTTGTAGAGCTGAAGTTTGAAGCTTAAGTTTCAATTTTTTGTAAGTTGTACTTGGTTCAGGTTTTGGTCGGATAAGCAACGTCAGTCGCGCTCCGGGTATGAAGGTAGTTGCCTGACAGACTAACGTTGAAAGTTAGTATATTTTCAGTTATCTGATATACAAAGTCGCGTTGAGGACTTTTATTCTCCCACACCATGTTGGAAGTGTAATTCTATTTGGAAAATGGAAACATGGCCGGTCATTCAAATTTTGGACATAAACAGGCATAAATGAAGGATTATGAAGTCTTATTTTGGTTTTCTATAAATAATTCATGTGTATTCCATTCAATTCAAGATTTAATCAATATCTAGATTAAATTTCACCGAAATGATTTTTTTTCAATTCTTGAGTTTGGAAAAGTTCGCAATACATTAAAAGCCCGCGTGTTTTTTGGCATGGAACAATAGTATATTTGACAGTAAAATAAAATGCGTTGCCAATTTCTGTTTCGAAATCGTTATTTTTCGGGTATCTTGAGCATAAAAATATAACGGTAGGAGTAACCAGGAAGTTTTTTTCGAGTGTCCCTTTTTCTATGTTTTGAACACCATGAAAAGTAAACAGTTATCGCTGATCAACAGGCGCTGGTGTATAGTTGTTTTTTAATAAACCCAGCAACGTTTAGAAAACGACCATCAGCTACCTACAGTTGGAGCTGATCTGTTTCAAAAACCCAAAAATGATTGACCAAATTGGTGCAAAACAGGGTTGTGACAACGTTGTGTTGAGGTCGGCAACGCAACTTATGTTTGGTTGCGCAACTTTTTTAAACACGCAGCCGCAACGTTGAATTGCTACTTGGGTTGTGTTCTCCAAAATGTGCACTAGTTCATTCTCAATGGAATACGAATTATTTTTGACAGACACGTGAAACTTTGTTACATTGTCAGTTTTCGTTTTCACAACCATCATGATAGACAGGTAAAATTCATTTTCAAATTTGAAAAATCCAACAAATATTTGTCACAGGCATAAGTGTGTTCTTCAGGGAATAATCACTTATCAATTCTTCAACAATATTCCCTCAAAAAAAAGTTCATGAGAGGTCAACCTTCAGGACAATATATTTAATTTTTTCCACTATTCAATTCGAATAATTCTCTCTTTACACCAATCCAGTCTGAAGAGTCTCTGTCAACTTGTTCCTGGGTATATGTCCCACGACAAAACCTATTAAGCCAGAAATCAATCATGAATCAATCAACCTAACCTGATCGACCTTACTGCTTGCTAAGAGAATAACGATGCAAAGTTGTTCACGATATAACGATCTATTAATTAAATAATTGTTAATAACATCAGTAGCCGGAGTGCTTATTTTCTGGATTTTACTGTATAGTGGAATGAAAGAATTACGGGGCGTGGGGTCAAATTATGGTACCTCATTTCGATTTCATACGTGTATTGTATGATTCAAAATTAAATTATCAATAATGGAATGGACCCTGAAAACCCGTAAAAATACTCCTTATTTACGCTGCTTTATTGTAATTTTTTTTTCATCAAAGGGAAAAAGGTAAAATTCCTTCGAAAGAGGTGTCAAATTATCTGGTTTGTTTTTATACATGTATTTATTTATTTCTGATACTAGGCGAGAAACAGTTTTAAAGTAAGTTTGTTGTGGTTGTCAAATGTTATAATAATAATAATAACAAATGGTCTTTATTTTACTTGGCGGAGTTTAGCAGAGCTATTCTTCCACTCAACCAAGTTATGTAGTATTTGTAAATTATTTTTCCTTGGAGTTAACATTTTATATCTTCCTGTTCACATGATTCAAGAACATCTCTCGACACTCTACGACAATCTCAAAGTATCTACAAAATTATTATTATCTTAGCTACTGTCAAATTCTTATGTTTCGCAAAACTGAACAAAGTTTATGACAATACGTTTTGAAGCACTTTGATATTTTGCAAACTGCAACTTCACAACACACTTCTAGAAAAATTATAAGTACTGAATCAAAGTATATTACTTTAATAGCAATCATTTTCATTTGATTTCTTTGGGAGGGCCTGGTCTCACAAAACATGACTGTTTCAATTCTTTATGATTTACTTTTCAAAGGATGGATTTCTTGCAAAACTATTTTAATTTTTACCTGTACTAGGTTATAATATATAATGACCACTGATACCTAAGTGAGAGATTTCCTTTTTTTGTTCAACTTGTGGAATAACCTCAAAGACTTCCTTCCGTAACGGTGCAACAGAAAGGAGGAAAAACGATAAATAAAAAACATTCAACCCACAATAATACGTACTTCATGTCTATATATTTTTTTTTATATTTGATTACCTAGGATAATCAAAATGCAAAGTGGAAGTATTCTTCCCAATATCATCTAAACCTTGATAATATTTTTCTTCGATGTACGTAACCTTCAACCTCCCAAAAATACTGAAATATACTGAGATTTTTCATAACTTTCTGGAATCTAGCGCCATCTAGCAGATGGATTTAGCGAGGGGCAATATATGAAAATATAAGTTTTTCTTGGGAAGGATTGTCACGCTGGTAGCTATAGCTGCCCCCGTGGCGACGTTAGTTGTTGCCTTCTAAGCACAAGGTCTTCTAACCGAAGCCACAAATGTGTGGCTGGCTTCCTGTTTTTGACTTCCTTTGTTTCTATTTTTAAATCCAAGTGTTGAACATCTTCGCACTCAATTTTACCGTACTGATGAGAGCTTAAGCTCGAAACACGTGTCTACGATTGCAGAACATTTTAAGGGTTATTTTTCTACTTATATATATATATATATATATATATATATATATACAGGGTGTCAATTTGAAAACTTCCCACCCTTAATATCTTCCTTCCAGTAAACAATATGAGTAATCGAAAAAACAGGTCAATTTTATGGTCAAGGGGGACACTTTCACGGACTTTTTGTAGCCCTCGTGGTTCAACCCCCTAGGAGGAGTAGATGTTACCCTTAGAATTTTAAATGGGAAGGGGGGTCAAGTGGCACATCATTTTGATGGGCGTTCAATTCTTGTTCCAATGGTACCCTGACTTATTATTTTGTGATGAGCATTTTCCGAAAAATTGCGTTCTAAACTAACAGAAGTAATTATTAGAACGCCTATACTGAGATGCATTATTGTATTGACTCCCTTTAATAAAAATGGTTAGAAGAGTAGGTGGCACCGCTCCAACCCTTGAATGACAGGAATAAATTTATTACGCATGAGATTTTTTATTTGGTGGTTATTTTCCTTCTACACAATGAAATTTAATTTGCGAGAAAGACATTTCCAACATAAAATCTACTTACGCTTATCTTATTAGCTGTTCGAAATGTTGTCCATTTTGCTCTAAACAGTAATACAGTCTGTTTTCGAACTCCCCTCTAACATTACGGAATACTTCACTAGGAATTGACCGGCATGCTGCTGTAATTCGTCTTTTAAGTTCGTCAATATCAGAAGGTTGTGTTTTATAAACAACGGATTTAAGATGCCCCCAAAGAAAGAAATCTAAGGGTGTTAAATCCGGTGATCTCGGAGGCCATTCAACTACTCCCCTTCTGCCAATTCATCTACCCGGAAATCTCTCGTTCAACCACTGTCGGACGGGAAGAAAATAATGAGGTGGAGCACCGTCCTGCTGGAAATGTAACAGATCCTCCTGCAAAAGTTCATTACCTTCTGCATCAATTTGAGTTTCTTGCTCGTGAGTTATAAGAGGATCGATAGTCTCTTCAAGCATATCAAGGTACAGATTGCCAGTCAAGTTTTCTTCCAGAAATAATGGACCAAGAATGGCATTTCCAAGAATACCAGCCCAAGCATTAACTTTCTGTGGGTGTTGTGTATGCCCTTCCCGAAAAATATGTGGGTTTTCGTCACTCCAATAGCGACAATTTTGTCTATTAACATTGCCATTCAGAAAAAATTAACACTCATCGCTGAAACAGATATTTGACAGAAGATTAGGGATGGTATTGACTCGATGAGACATGATTTCACAAAACTCTATTCTTCTATCATAATCATCCTCGTGGAGCTCTTGAAGAATCTGCATTTTATATGGATGAAATTTATGCATTTTCAATGCTTTTCTTATAGTCTCGCGTGACATTCCCGTCTGTTCTGATACTGATCGTAAGGAGCTCGTGGGCTCTGCAGCAAATGTTCCCGAAACTTCAATTTGAGCTGCTTCATTTAGTACTCTGGGGTTATTTCTTTTTTTATTTGTCACTGAACCAGTTTCGTAAAACTTATTCACCAAATCAAGCACATACCGGTGACTTACATTACAATTTGGATGTCTTTCGTTAAAAAGACATGCCGCCCTTCGTGCGCACTTTCCAACTTCGCCATAAATTACAATTATTTCAATTCTGTCTTGAAGAATGTAAACCATTTTTACACTTTTATACACTTATTAAAGTAATTCCTAAACAGCCCAACAGGTACAACGGTATTCACAATACTACCACATAGTTCAAATTTGCTAACCAATTTTTTGCCGGAAAACAGAAACTTTTTACAGCAGAAGTAGCAAAAAAGGAAGGCTATCTGTACAATTTCTGCGATGACACTTAAAAATTCAGCATTCAGCATTCAGCGTTTTACTATTAGACTACTTTTTTATGTAAAGTGATTGGAGCTAATGGCTAATGTTACCCCTAATAAAGGGTTGGAACGGTACCACCTAATATTCTAACCAGTTCTGGGCAAACCATGCATCTCAGTATAGGCGTTCTAATAATTACTTCTGTTAGTTTAGAATGCAATTTTTCGGAAAATGCTCATCAAGAAATAATAAGTCAGGGTACCATTGGAACAAGAATTGAACGCCCATCAAAATGATGTGCCACTTGAACCCCCTACCCATTTAAAATTCTAAGGGTAACATCTACCCCTCCTAGGGGGTTGAACCACGAGGGCTACAAATAGTCCTTGAAGGTATCCCCCTTGACAATAAAATTGACCTGTTTTTTCGATTACTCATATTGTTTACTGGAAGGAAGATATTAAGGGTGGGAAGTTTTCAAATTGACACCCTGTATATAGGAAGTTATTCATGACATCTACAGTCACTAGTTGAAACTTAATTTGACACGAACCAAGGAATCCAAAAGTAGAGGTTTTTTCCACAAATTGACAGGCAGCCAACAATTCGTTATTCTGACCAACCCATGGTTCAATCAAGTTTCTAATACGTTATGAGGAACGCAAGCAGAATCTAAGTGAAAATAGAGGATATTTCGTTTTAATTCCGAGAGTTCTAACCTTTGACAGCTGTTTCGTGCTAACGCACTCATCAGAAAGGATTTATAAAGCTCTCGAAATCAAAACGAATCCACTCAAGAATTAATACAAGGAACCAACTGCAGACCGGTCTGCAGTTGGTTCCCTGTTTGGATCATGCGGTGTCCTGCTGTCTGTCTCTGAGAGCTCTTGCAAAGTTGTTCCTTCAAAGTAAGGATCTTTGCACATATGTCTGACAGATATAATTCAATATCTGTCGAGGTATTAGCCAGAGAAGTAGTTGGTTTCTGTCGGACATATGCCATACAATCTATACAAAGTTATAGTGAGTTCCTAAAGGATTGTTTTCGACTGTTTTACAGTCACTGGAACATTTATTGCTCCTTGAAACAAGTATTCAGCATATACCAGTTCGCATCTGAAATGTCCTTCTGGAGCGCTCTCTCATTTGTTGCCGAGGTGGATCCTGTAAGCGATTGCAGTGTTCATCCCGGCGAACGATGACGGGCACCGGGCCCCCGCGTGTATACAACCGTGATAACCTGGACTGCACTGATGAGGGACTTCATCCCGAAACCGGTCTGCAGTTGGTTCCTTGTTTGGATCAGGCGGTGTCCTGCTGTCTGTCTCTGAGAGCTCTTGCAAAGTTGTTCCTCCAAAGTAAGGATCTTTGTACATATGTCTGACAGATATAATTCAATATCTGTCGAGGTATTAGCCAGAGAAGTAGTTGTTTTCTGTCGGACATATGCCATACACTCTATACAAAGGTATAGTGAGTTCCTAAAAGATTGTTTTCGACTGTTTTACAGTCACTTGAACATTTGTTGCTCCTTGAAACAAGTATTCAGCATATACCATTTCGCATCCGAAATGTCCTTCTGGAGCGCTCTCTGATCTGTTGTCGTGGTGGATCCTGTAAGCGATTGCAGTGTTCATCCCGGCGAACGATGACGGGCACCGGGCCCCCGCGTGTATACAACCGTGATAACCTGGACTGCACTGATGAGGGACTTCATCCCGAAACCGGTCTGCAGTTGGTTTCTTGTTTGGATCAGGAGGTGTCCTGCTGTCTGTCTCTGAGAGCTCTTGCATAGTTGTTCCTTCAAAGTAAGGATCTTTGCACATATGTCTGACAGATATAATTCAATATCTGTCGAGGTATTAGCCAGAGAAGTAGTTGTTTTCTGTCGGACATATGCCATACAATCTATACAAAGGTATAGTGAGTTCCTAAAGGATTGTATTCGACTGTTTTACAGTCACTGGAACATTTATTGCTCCTTGAAACAAGTATTCAGCATATACCATTTTGCATCCGAAATGTCCTTCTGGAGCGCTCTCTAATCTGTTGCCGTGGTGGATCCTGTAAGCGATTGCAGTGTTCATCCCGGCGAACGATGACGGGCACCGGGCCTCCGCGTGTATACAACCATGATAACCTGGACTGCACTGATGAGGGACTTCATCCCGAAACCGGTCTGCAGTTGGTTCCTTGTTTGGATCAGGCGGTGTCCTGCTGTCTGTCTCTGAGAGCTCTTGCAAAGTTGTTCCTTCAAAGTAAGGATCTTTGTACATATGTCTGACAGATATAATTCAATATCTGTCGAGGTATTAGCCAGAGAAGTAGTTGTTTTCTGTCGGACATATGCCATACAATCTATACAAAGGTATAGTGAGTTCCTAAAGGATTGTTTTCGACTGTTTTACAGTCACTGGAACATTTATTGCTCCTTGAAACAAGTATTCAGCATATACCATTTCGCATCCGAAATGTCCTTCTGGAGCGCTCTCTAATCTGTTGCCGTGGTGGATCCTGTAAGCGATTGCAGTGTTCATCCCGGCGAACGATGACGGGCACCGGGCCCCCGCGTGTATACAACCGTGATAACCTGGACTGCACTGATGAGGGACTTCATCCCGAAACCGGTCTGCAGTTGGTTTCTTGTTTGGATCAGGCGGTGTCCTGCTGTCTGTCTCTGAGAGCTCTTGCAAAGTTGTTCCTTCAAAGTAAGGATCTTTGCACATATGTCTGACAGATATAATTCAATATCTGTCGAGGTATTAGCCAGAGAAATAGTTGTTTTCTGTCGGACATATGCCATACAATCTATACAAAGGTATAGTGGGTTCCTAAAGGATTGTATTCGACTGTTTTACAGTCACTGGAACATTTATTGCTCCTTGAAACAAGTATTCAGCATATACCATTTCGCATCCGAAATGTCCTTCTGGAGCGCTCTCTAATCTGTTGCCGTGGTGGATCCTGTAAGCGATTGCAGTGTTCATCCCGGCGAACGATGACGGGCACCGGGCCCCCGCGTGTATACAACCGTGATAACCTGGACTGCACTGATGAGGGACTTCATCCCGAAACCGGTATGCAGTTGGTTCCTTGTTTGGATCAGGCGGTGTCCTGCTGTCTGTCTCTGAGAGCTCTTGCAAAGTTGTTCCTTCAAAGTAAGGATCTTTGCACATATGTCTGACAGATATAATTCAATATCTGTCGAAGTATTAGCCAGAGAAGTAGTTGTTTTCTGTCGGACATATGCCATACACAAAGGTATAGTGAGTTCCTAAAGGATTGTTTTCGACTGTTTTACAGTCACTGGAACATTTATTGCTCCTTGAAACAAGTATTCAGTATATATATATATATATATATATATATATATATATATATATATATATATATGTTCGGAAAGGTTTCCGCGGTCAGAAATATGTACATTACTAAGTTCATGGGTTGAACCGCGTTGAGAGTTTATAACTCGACGTTTCGGCTCCTGCTTTGGAGCCATTTTCAAGAGTGTGACTGCGAGGCCTCTATCTGCCTACTCCTCGAATCCGGTCTTGAGAGATATCAAGGTCTCAACCTGCCTACTCCTTGATCTCAAAAGACGATCCGATGTTGGTTGCACTGTAGTATTTATAGGTGGTTGGCTACCTGGAGGTGGGCGGGTCTTACGGGTTTTCTCGTTTGTCTTGTCTGCTGGTGCCTGCTGTGTAGTTGAAGTTAATGGGATAATAATTGATTGCGGATAAGTTTCACGTGGCCTGGTAATTACGGTTGGAAGAAGGGGCTTCCAAATGGGGTTCAATTTAATACCGAAGGAGAGATCCTCTCGAATCCCAAAAATATATGGCCTTCCTAAAATTCACAAAATCGAAACCCCTCTCAGACCCATTGTCAGTGCAGTCAACTGCCCAACCCAACCTATAGTTGAAATATCCGAATCCCACGTGAAAAACTCCTACCACTTCATCAATCGAATTAAGGAATTCAACATATCTAACTCCGACATCCTAGTCAGCTTCGACATCGTCTCTCTTTTCACCAACATCCCTATTGATGAGACCCTCACCATATTACAAAACAAGCACGACATATCACAAGACATCCTCACTCTAATCAAACATTGTATGTCCAACACATACTTCACCTTCCAAAACTCTTTTTATAGGCAAATCAAAGGTGCCCCTATGGGATCCCCTCTCTCACCTGCGATTGCCAATATATTCATGGAAGATTTCGAAACCAAAGCCCTTTCATCAGCCACTCTTCAACCTTCCTGCTGGTTACGATACGTTGATGACATCTTTGTCATCTGGCCCCACGGGAGAGATACCCTGGATTCTTTCCTGACCCATCTGAACGAAGTACACCCTTACATTCGCTTCACGATGGAGATAGAAAGCAATTCAACTCTGCCATTCTTAGATGTACAAATCACTAAAAATCCTCAACAAGGTTTCTCGTACACGGTTTATAGAAAACCCACCCACACCAACCGATATCTCAACTCCAAGTCCCACCATCATCCCTCACAACTCAACTCAGTCGTGAATACTCTGATATCTCGCTCCATCTGACTAACCGACGACCACAACAGACAATCTGAACTTCACAACGTAAAACAAGCTCTCCTACAAAACGGATACAGACCAGACCACATAGACAGAAACATCCAAAAACAGCTTCAGAAACCATTAGTAACCAAAAACGAACCACAAGTTGAAGACCGTCCATCCAAAGTCTTCTTCCCTTACATCAAAGGGGTGACGGACAAAATCAGTCGACTTTCCAGAAAAGCAAATATCAAAACCATCTTTACCACAGAACAAAAACTATCACACCTCATCAGACCAACAAAAGACAAAATTCCCAACGAAGACCATGGTATTTACGAAATTCCATGTTCTATCTGCCCCCACTCTTATATAGGAGAAACTTCGAAACAGATCCATTTTCGATCCTATCAACACTCCCTTTCAGTTAGAAATCGAGACACCAGCTCCGCATTAGCTCTTCATTTCATCCAAACGGGTCACCCCATAGATTTCGAGAAAACGAAAACCATCGCCCCAGTACGTTCAAGAACTTCTCGTTTTATCATAGAAGCCATCGAAATCGAAAAACGGCCTGATTGCCTGAACATTAAAGATGATAGCCGTAAATTGAACCCCATTTGGAAGCCCCTTCTTCCAACCGTAATTACCAGGCCACGTGAAACTTATCCGCAATCAATTATTATCCCATTAACTCCAACTACACAGCAGCCACCAGCAGACAAGACAAACGAGAAAACCCGTAAGACCCACCCACCTCCAGGTAGCCAACCACCTATAAATACTACAGTGCAACCAACATCGGATCGTTTTTTGAGATCAAGGAGTAGGCAGGTTGAGACCTTGATATCTCTCAAGACCACGACTCGAGGAGTAGGCAGATAGAGGCCTCGCAGTCACACTCTTGAAAATGGCTCCAAAGCAGGAGCCGAAACGTCGAGTTTTAAACTCACAACGCGGTTCAACCCATGAACTTAGTAATGTACATATATATATATATATATATATATATATATATATATATATATATATATATATTTATATATATATATATATATATATATATATATATATATATATATATATATATATATATATATATATATTTATATATATATATATATATATATATATATATATATTTATATATATATATATATATATATATATATATATATATATATATATATATATATATATATATATATAAATAAGGATGGATTTAGCGAGGGGCAATATATGAAAATATAAGTAAAAAAGTTATTGGGTATAACCCTCAAAAAGTTGTGCAACCGTAGACACGTGTTTCGAGCTTAAGCTCTCTTCAGTACGGTAAAATCAAGTGCGAAGATGTACAACACTTGGATGTAAAAAAAGAAAGAAAGGAAGTCAACAACAGGAAGCCAACCACACATTTGTGGCATCGGTTAGAATACCTTGTACTCACAAGGCAACAACTAACGTCGCCACGGAGGTAGCTATAGCTACCAGCGTGACAATCCTACCCAGGAAGATACGAATAAGGATGGATTTAGCGAGGGGCAATATATGAAAATATGAGTAAAAATGTTATTGGGTATAACCCTCAAAAAGTTGTGCAACCGTAGACACGTGTTTCGAGCTTAAGCTCTCTTCAGTATGGTAAAATCAAGTGCGAAGATGTACAACACTTGGATGTAAAAAAAGAAACAAAGGAAGTCAACAACAGGAAGCCAACCACACATTTGTGGCATCGGCTAGAAGACCTTGTACTCACAAGGCAACAACTAACGTCGCCACGGAGGTAGCTATAGCTACCAGCGTGACAATCCTACCCAGGAAGATACAAATAAGGATGGATTTAGCGAGGGGCAATATATGAAAATATAAGTAAAAAAGTTATTGGGTATAACCCTCAAAAAGTTGAGCAACCGTAGACACGTGTTTCGAGCTTAAGCTCTCTTCAGTACGGTAAAATCAAGTGCGAAGATGTACAACACTTGGATGTAAAAAAAGAAACAAAGGAAGTCAACAACAGGAAGCCAACCACACATTTGTGGCATCGGTTAGAAGACCTTGTACTCACAAGGCAACAACTAACGTCGCCACGGAGGTAGCTATAGCTACCAGCGTGACAATCCTACCCAGGAAGATACAAATAAGGATGGATTTAGCGAGGGGCAATACATGAAAATATAAGTAAAAAAGTTATTGGGTATAACCCTCAAAAAGTTGTGCAACCGTAGACACGTGTTTAGAGCTTAACCTCTCTTCAGTACGGTAAAATCAAGTGCGAAGATGTACAACACTTGGATGTAAAAAAAGAAACAAAGAAAGTCAACAACAGGAAGCCAACCACACATTTGTGGCATCGGTTAGAAGACCTTGTACTCACAAGGCAACAACTAACGTCGCCACGGAGGTAGCTATAGCTACCAGCGTGACAATCCTACCCAGGAAGATACAAATAAGGATGGATTTAGCAAGGGGCAATATATGAAAATATAAGTAAAAAAGTTATTGGGTATAACCCTCAAAAAGTTGTGCAACCGTAGACACGTGTTTCGAGCTTAAGCTCTCTTCAGTACGGTAAAATCAATTGCGAAGATGTACAACACTTGGATGTAAAAAAAGAAACAAAGGAAGTCAACAACAGGAAGCCAACCACACATTTGTGGCATCGGTTAGAAGACCTTGTACTAACGTCGCCACGGAGGTAGCTATAGCTACCAGCGTGACAATCCTACCCAGGAAGATACAAATAAGGATGGATTTAGCGAGGGGCAATATATGAAAATATAAGTAAAAAAGTTATTCGGTATAACCGTCAAAAAGTTGTGCAACCGTAGACACGTGTTTCGAGCTTAAGCTCTCTTCAGTACGGTAAAATCAATTGCGAAGATGTACAACACTTGGATGTAAAAAAAGAAACAAAGGAAGTCAACAACAGGAAGCCAACCACACATTTGTGGCATCGGTTAGAAGACCTTGTACTCACAAGGCAACAACTAACGTCGCCACGGAGGTAGCTATAGCTACCAGCGTGACAATCCTACCCAGGAAGATACAAATAAGGATGGATTTAGCGAGGGGCAATATATGAAAATATAAGTAAAAAAGTTATTGGGTATAACCCTCAAAAAGTTGTGCAACCGTAGACACGTGTTTCGAGCTTAAGCTCTCTTCAGTACGGTAAAATCAAGTGCGAAGATGTACAACACTTGGATGTTAAAAAAGAAACAAAGGAAGTCAACAACAGGAAGCCAACCACACATTTGTGGCATCGGTTAGAAGACCTTGTACTCACAAGGCAACAACTAACGTCGCCACGGAGGTAGCTATAGCTACCAACGTGACAATCCTACCCAGGAAGATACAAATAAGGATGGATTTAGCGAGGGGCAATATATGAAAATATAAGTAAAAAAGTTATTGGGTATAACCCTCAAAAAGTTGTGCAACCGTAGACACGTGTTTCGAGCTTAAGCTCTCTTCAGTACGGTAAAATCAAGTGCGAAGATGTACAACACTTGGATGTAAAAAAAGAAACAAAGGAAGTCAGCAACAGGAAGCCAATCACACATTTGTGGCATCGGTTAGAAGACCTTGTACTCACAAGGCAGCAACTAACGTCGCCACGGAGGTAGCTATAGCTACCAGCGTGACAATCCTACCCAGGAAGATACAAATAAGGACGGATTTAGCGAGGGGCAATATATGAAAATATAAGTAAAAAAGTTATTGGGTATAATCCTCAAAAAGTTGTGCAACCGTAGACACGTGTTTTGAGCTTAAGCTCTCTTCAGTACGGTAAAATCAAGTGCGAAGATGTACAACACTTGGATGTAAAAAAAGAAACAAAGGAAATCAACAACAGGAAGCCAACCACACATTTGTGGCATCGGTTAGAAGACCTTGTACTCACAAGGCAGCAACTAACGTCGCCACGGAGGTAGCTATAGCTACCAGCGTGACAATCCTACCCAGGAAGATACAAATAAGGATGGATTTAGCGAGGGGCAATATATGAAAATATAAGTAAGAAAGTTATTGGGTATAACCCTCAAAAAGTTGTGCAACCGTAGACACGTGTTTCGAACTTAAGCTCTCTTCAGTACGGTAAAATCAAGTGCGAAGATGTACAACACTTGGATGTAAAAAAAGAAACAAAGGAAGTCAACAACAGGAAGCCAACCACACATTTGTGGCATCGGTTAGAAGACCTTGTACTCACAAGGCAACAACTAACGTCACCACGAAGGTAGCTATATCCATCCTTATTATATATATATATATATATATATATATATATATATATATATATATATATATATATATATATATATATATATATATATATATATATAATAAGGATGGATTTAGCGAGGGGCAATATATGAAAATATAAGTAAAAAAGTTATTGGGTATAACCCTCAAAAAGTTGTGCAACCGTAGACACGTGTTTCGAGCTTAAGCTCTCTTCAGTACGGTAAAATCAAGTGCGAAGATGTACAACACTTGGATGTAAAAAAAGAAAGAAAGGAAGTCAACAACAGGAAGCCAACCACACATTTGTGGCATCGGTTAGAATACCTTGTACTCACAAGGCAACAACTAACGTCGCCACGGAGGTAGCTATAGCTACCAGCGTGACAATCCTACCCAGGAAGATACGAATAAGGATGGATTTAGCGAGGGGCAATATATGAAAATATGAGTGAAAATGTTATTGGGTATAACCCTCAAAAAGTTGTGCAACCGTAGACACGTGTTTCGAGCTTGAGCTCTCTTCAGTATGGTAAAATCAAGTGCGAAGATGTACAACACTTGGATGTAAAAAAAGAAACAAAGGAAGTCAACAACAGGAAGCCAACCACACATTTGTGGCATCGGCTAGAAGACCTTGTACTCACAAGGCAACAACTAACGTCGCCACGGAGGTAGCTATAGCTACCAGCGTGACAGTCCTACCCAGGAAGATACAAATAAGGATGGATTTAGCGAGGGGCAATATATGAAAATATAAGTAAAAAAGTTATTGGGTATAACCCTCAAAAAGTTGAGCAACCGTAGACACGTGTTTCGAGCTTAAGCTCTCTTCAGTACGGTAAAATCAAGTGCGAAGATGTACAACACTTGGATGTAAAAAAAGAAACAAAGGAAGTCAACAACAGGAAGCCAACCACACATTTGTGGCATCGGTTAGAAGACCTTGTACTCACAAGGCAACAACTAACGTCGCCACGGAGGTAGCTATAGCTACCAGCGTGACAATCCTACCCAGGAAGATACAAATAAGGATGGATTTAGCGAGGGGCAATATATGAAAATATAAGTAAAAAAGTTATTGGGTATAACCCTTAAAAAGTTGTGCAACCGTAGACACGTGTTTCGAGCTTAAGCTCTCTTCAGTACGGTAAAATCAAGTGCGAAGATGTACAACACTTGGATGTAAAAAAAGAAACAAAGGAAGTCAACAACAGGAAGTCAACCACACATTTGTGGCATCGGTTAGAAGACCTTGTACTCACAAGGCAAAAACTAACGTCGCCACGGAGGTAGCTATAGCTACCAGCGTGACAATCCTACCCAGGAAGATACAAATAAGGATGGATTTAGCGAGGGGCAATATATGAAAATATAAGTAAAAAAGTTATTGGGTATAACCCTCAAAAATTTGTGCAACCGTAGACACGTGTTTCGAGCTTAAGCTCTCTTCAGTACGGTAAAATCAAGTGCGAAGATGTACAACACTTGGATGTAAAAAAAGAAACAAAGGAAGTCAACAACAGGAAGCCAACCACACATTTGTGGCATCGGTTAGAAGACCTTGTACTCACAAGGCAACAACTAACGTCGCCACGGAGGTAGCTATAGCTACCAGCGTGACAATCCTAGCCAGGAAGATACAAATAAGGATGGATTTAGCGAGGGGCAATACATGAAAATATAAGTAAAAAAGTTATTGGGTATAACCCTCAAAAAGTTGTGCAACCGTAGACACGTGTTTAGAGCTTAAGCTCTCTTCAGTACGGTAAAATCAAGTGCGAAGATGTACAACACTTGGATGTAAAAAAAGAAACAAAGAAAGTCAACAACAGGAAGCCAACCACACATTTGTGGCATCGGTTAGAAGACCTTGTACTCACAAGGCAACAACTAACGTCGCCACGGAGGTAGCTATAGCTACCAGCGTGACAATCCTACCCAGGAAGATACAAATAAGGATGGATTTAGCAAGGGGCAATATATGAAAATATAAGTAAAAAAGTTATTGGGTATAACCCTCAAAAAGTTGTGCAACCGTAGACACGTGTTTCGAGCTTAAGCTCTCTTCAGTACGGTAAAATCAATTGCGAAGATGTACAACACTTGGATGTAAAAAAAGAAACAAAGGAAGTCAACAACAGGAAGCCAACCACACATTTGTGGCATCGGTTAGAAGACCTTGTACTAACGTCGCCACGGAGGTAGCTATAGCTACCAGCGTGACAATCCTACCCAGGAAGATACAAATAAGGATGGATTTAGCGAGGGGCAATATATGAAAATATAAGTAAAAAAGTTATTTGGTATAACCGTCAAAAAGTTGTGCAACCGTAGACACGTGTTTCGAGCTTAAGCTCTCTTCAGTACGGTAAAATCAATTGCGAAGATGTACAACACTTGGATGTAAAAAAAGAAACAAAGGAAGTCAACAACAGGAAGCCAACCACACATTTGTGGCATCGGTTAGAAGACCTTGTACTCACAAGGCAACAACTAACGTCGCCACGGAGGTAGCTATAGCTACCAGCGTGACAATCCTACCCAGGAAGATACAAATAAGGATGGATTTAGCGAGGGGCAATATATGAAAATATAAGTAAAAAAGTTATTGGGTATAACCCTCAAAAAGTTGTGCAACCGTAGACACGTGTTTCGAGCTTAAGCTCTCTTCAGTACGGTAAAATCAAGTGCGAAGATGTACAACACTTGGATGTTAAAAAAGAAACAAAGGAAGTCAACAACAGGAAGCCAACCACACATTTGTGGCATCGGTTAGAAGACCTTGTACTCACAAGGCAACAACTAACGTCGCCACGGAGGTAGCTATAGCTACCAACGTGACAATCCTACCCAGGAAGATACAAATAAGGATGGATTTAGCGAGGGGCAATATATGAAAATATAAGTAAAAAAGTTATTGGGTATAACCCTCAAAAAGTTGTGCAACCGTAGACACGTGTTTCGAGCTTAAGCTCTCTTCAGTACGGTAAAATCAAGTGCGAAGATGTACAACACTTGGATGTAAAAAAAGAAACAAAGGAAGTCAGCAACAGGAAGCCAATCACACATTTGTGGCATCGGTTAGAAGACCTTGTACTCACAAGGCAGCAACTAACGTCGCCACGGAGGTAGCTATAGCTACCAGCGTGACAATCCTACCCAGGAAGATACAAATAAGGACGGATTTAGCGAGGGGCAATATATGAAAATATAAGTAAGAAAGTTATTGGGTATAACCCTCAAAAAGTTGTGCAACCGTAGACACGTGTTTCGAGCTTAAGCTCTCTTCAGTACGGTAAAATCAAGTGCGAAGATGTACAACACTTGGATGTAAAAAAAGAAACAAAGGAAGTCAACAACAGGAAGTCAACCACACATTTGTGGCATCGGTTAGAAGACCTTGTACTCACAAGGCAAAAACTAACGTCGCCACGGAGGTAGCTATAGCTACCAGCGTGACAATCCTACCCAGGAAGATACAAATAAGGATGGATTTAGCGAGGGGCAATATATGAAAATATAAGTAAAAAAGTTATTGGGTATAACCCTCAAAAATTTGTGCAACCGTAGACACGTGTTTCGAGCTTAAGCTCTCTTCAGTACGGTAAAATCAAGTGCGAAGATGTACAACACTTGGATGTAAAAAAAGAAACAAAGGAAGTCAACAACAGGAAGCCAACCACACATTTGTGGCATCGGTTAGAAGACCTTGTACTCACAAGGCAACAACTAACGTCGCCACGGAGGTAGCTATAGCTACCAGCGTGACAATCCTAGCCAGGAAGATACAAATAAGGATGGATTTAGCGAGGGGCAATACATGAAAATATAAGTAAAAAAGTTATTGGGTATAACCCTCAAAAAGTTGTGCAACCGTAGACACGTGTTTAGAGCTTAAGCTCTCTTCAGTACGGTAAAATCAAGTGCGAAGATGTACAACACTTGGATGTAAAAAAAGAAACAAAGAAAGTCAACAACAGGAAGCCAACCACACATTTGTGGCATCGGTTAGAAGACCTTGTACTCACAAGGCAACAACTAACGTCGCCACGGAGGTAGCTATAGCTACCAGCGTGACAATAATACCCAGGAAGATACAAATAAGGATGGATTTAGCAAGGGGCAATATATGAAAATATACGTAAAAAAGTTATTGGGTATAACCCTCAAAAAGTTGTGCAACCGTAGACACGTGTTTAGAGCTTAAGCTCTCTTCAGTACGGTAAAATCAAGTGCGAAGATGTACAACACTTGGATGTAAAAAAAGAAACAAAGGAAGTCAACAACAGGAAGCCAACCACACATTTGTGGCATCGGTTAGAAGACCTTGTACTAACGTCGCCACGGAGGTAGCTATAGCTACCAGCGTGACAATCCTACCCAGGAAGATACAAATAAGGATGGATTTAGCGAGGGGCAATATATGAAAATATAAGTAAAAAAGTTATTTGGTATAACCGTCAAAAAGTTGTGCAACCGTAGACACGTGTTTCGAGCTTAAGCTCTCTTCAGTACGGTAAAATCAATTGCGAAGATGTACAACACTTGGATGTAAAAAAAGAAACAAAGGAAGTCAACAACAGGAAGCCAACCACACATTTGTGGCATCGGTTAGAAGACCTTGTACTCACAAGGCAACAACTAACGTCGCCACGGAGGTAGCTATAGCTACCAGCGTGACAATCCTACCCAGGAAGATACAAATAAGGATGGATTTAGCGAGGGGCAATATATGAAAATATAAGTAAAAAAGTTATTGGGTATAACCCTCAAAAAGTTGTGCAACCGTAGACACGTGTTTCGAGCTTAAGCTCTCTTCAGTACGGTAAAATCAAGTGCGAAGATGTACAACACTTGGATGTTAAAAAAGAAACAAAGGAAGTCAACAACAGGAAGCCAACCACACATTTGTGGCATAGGTTAGAAGACCTTGTACTCACAAGGCAACAACTAACGTCGCCACGGAGGTAGCTATAGCTACCAACGTGACAATCCTACCCAGGAAGATACAAATAAGGATGGATTTAGCGAGGGGCAATATATGAAAATATAAGTAAAAAAGTTATTGGGTATAACCCTCAAAAAGTTGTGCAACCGTAGACACGTGTTTCGAGCTTAAGCTCTCTTCAGTACGGTAAAATCAAGTGCGAAGATGTACAACACTTGGATGTAAAAAAAGAAACAAAGGAAGTCAGCAACAGGAAGCCAATCACACATTTGTGGCATCGGTTAGAAGACCTTGTACTCACAAGGCAGCAACTAACGTCGCCACGGAGGTAGCTATAGCTACCAGCGTGACAATCCTACCCAGGAAGATACAAATAAGGATGGATTTAGCGAGGGGCAATATATGAAAATATAAGTAAAAAAGTTATTGGGTATAACCCTCAAAAATTTGTGCAACCGTAGACACGTGTTTCGAGCTTAAGCTCTCTTCAGTACGGTAAAATCAAGTGCGAAGATGTACAACACTTGGATGTAAAAAAAGAAACAAAGGAAGTCAACAACAGGAAGCCAACCACACATTTGTGGCATCGGTTAGAAGACCTTGTACTCACAAGGCAACAACTAACGTCGCCACGGAGGTAGCTATAGCTACCAGCGTGACAATCCTAGCCAGGAAGATACAAATAAGGATGGATTTAGCGAGGGGCAATACATGAAAATATAAGTAAAAAAGTTATTGGGTATAACCCTCAAAAAGTTGTGCAACCGTAGACACGTGTTTAGAGCTTAAGCTCTCTTCAGTACGGTAAAATCAAGTGCGAAGATGTACAACACTTGGATGTAAAAAAAGAAACAAAGAAAGTCAACAACAGGAAGCCAACCACACATTTGTGGCATCGGTTAGAAGACCTTGTACTCACAAGGCAACAACTAACGTCGCCACGGAGGTAGCTATAGCTACCAGCGTGACAATAATACCCAGGAAGATACAAATAAGGATGGATTTAGCAAGGGGCAATATATGAAAATATACGTAAAGAAGTTATTGGGTATAACCATCAAAAAGTTGTGCAACCGTAGACACGTGTTTAGAGCTTAAGCTCTCTTCAGTACGGTAAAATCAAGTGCGAAGATGTACAACACTTGGATGTAAAAAAAGAAACAAAGGAAGTCAACAACAGGAAGCCAACCACACATTTGTGGCATCGGTTAGAAGACCTTGTACTAACGTCGCCACGGAGGTAGCTATAGCTACCAGCGTGACAATCCTACCCAGGAAGATACAAATAAGGATGGATTTAGCGAGGGGCAATATATGGAAATATAAGTAAAAAAGTTATTCGGTATAACCGTCAAAAAGTTGTGCAACCGTAGACACGTGTTTCGAGCTTAAGCTCTCTTCAGTACGGTAAAATCAATTGCGAAGATGTACAACACTTGGATGTAAAAAAAGAAACAAAGGAAGTCAACAACAGGAAGCCAACCACACATTTGTGGCATCGGTTAGAAGACCTTGTACTCACAAGGCAACAACTAACGTCGCCACGGAGGTAGCTATAGCTACCAGCGTGACAATCCTACCCAGGAAGATACAAATAAGGATGGATTTAGCGAGGGGCAATATATGAAAATATAAGTAAAAAAGTTATTGGGTATAACCCTCAAAAAGTTGTGCAACCGTAGACACGTGTTTCGAGCTTAAGCTCTCTTCAGTACGGTAAAATCAAGTGCGAAGATGTACAACACTTGGATGTTAAAAAAGAAACAAAGGAAGTCAACAACAGGAAGCCAACCACACATTTGTGGCATCGGTTAGAAGACCTTGTACTCACAAGGCAACAACTAACGTCGCCACGGAGGTAGCTATAGCTACCAACGTGACAATCCTACCCAGGAAGATACAAATAAGGATGGATTTAGCGAGGGGCAATATATGAAAATATAAGTAAAAAAGTTATTGGGTATAACCCTCAAAAAGTTGTGCAACCGTAGACACGTGTTTCGAGCTTAAGCTCTCTTCAGTACGGTAAAATCAAGTGCGAAGATGTACAACACTTGGATGTAAAAAAAGAAACAAAGGAAGTCAACAACAGGAAGCCAACCACACATTTGTGGCATCGGTTAGAAGACCTTGTACTCACAAGGCAACAACTAACGTCGCCACGGAGGTAGCTATAGCTACCAGCGTGACAATCCTAGCCAGGAAGATACAAATAAGGATGGATTTAGCGAGGGGCAATACATGAAAATATAAGTAAAAAAGTTATTGGGTATAACCCTCAAAAAGTTGTGCAACCGTAGACACGTGTTTAGAGCTTAAGCTCTCTTCAGTACGGTAAAATCAAGTGCGAAGATGTACAACACTTGGATGTAAAAAAAGAAACAAAGAAAGTCAACAACAGGAAGCCAACCACACATTTGTGGCATCGGTTAGAAGACCTTGTACTCACAAGGCAACAACTAACGTCGCCACGGAGGTAGCTATAGCTACCAGCGTGACAATAATACCCAGGAAGATACAAATAAGGATGGATTTAGCAAGGGGCAATATATGAAAATATACGTAAAAAAGTTATTGGGTATAACCCTCAAAAAGTTGTGCAACCGTAGACACGTGTTTAGAGCTTAAGCTCTCTTCAGTACGGTAAAATCAAGTGCGAAGATGTACAACACTTGGATGTAAAAAAAGAAACAAAGGAAGTCAACAACAGGAAGCCAACCACACATTTGTGGCATCGGTTAGAAGACCTTGTACTAACGTCGCCACGGAGGTAGCTATAGCTACCAGCGTGACAATCCTACCCAGGAAGATACAAATAAGGATGGATTTAGCGAGGGGCAATATATGAAAATATAAGTAAAAAAGTTATTTGGTATAACCGTCAAAAAGTTGTGCAACCGTAGACACGTGTTTCGAGCTTAAGCTCTCTTCAGTACGGTAAAATCAATTGCGAAGATGTACAACACTTGGATGTAAAAAAAGAAACAAAGGAAGTCAACAACAGGAAGCCAACCACACATTTGTGGCATCGGTTAGAAGACCTTGTACTCACAAGGCAACAACTAACGTCGCCACGGAGGTAGCTATAGCTACCAGCGTGACAATCCTACCCAGGAAGATACAAATAAGGATGGATTTAGCGAGGGGCAATATATGAAAATATAAGTAAAAAAGTTATTGGGTATAACCCTCAAAAAGTTGTGCAACCGTAGACACGTGTTTCGAGCTTAAGCTCTCTTCAGTACGGTAAAATCAAGTGCGAAGATGTACAACACTTGGATGTTAAAAAAGAAACAAAGGAAGTCAACAACAGGAAGCCAACCACACATTTGTGGCATAGGTTAGAAGACCTTGTACTCACAAGGCAACAACTAACGTCGCCACGGAGGTAGCTATAGCTACCAACGTGACAATCCTACCCAGGAAGATACAAATAAGGATGGATTTAGCGAGGGGCAATATATGAAAATATAAGTAAAAAAGTTATTGGGTATAACCCTCAAAAAGTTGTGCAACCGTAGACACGTGTTTCGAGCTTAAGCTCTCTTCAGTACGGTAAAATCAAGTGCGAAGATGTACAACACTTGGATGTAAAAAAAGAAACAAAGGAAGTCAGCAACAGGAAGCCAATCACACATTTGTGGCATCGGTTAGAAGACCTTGTACTCACAAGGCAGCAACTAACGTCGCCACGGAGGTAGCTATAGCTACCAGCGTGACAATCCTACCCAGGAAGATACAAATAAGGATGGATTTAGCGAGGGGCAATATATGAAAATATAAGTAAAAAAGTTATTGGGTATAACCCTCAAAAATTTGTGCAACCGTAGACACGTGTTTCGAGCTTAAGCTCTCTTCAGTACGGTAAAATCAAGTGCGAAGATGTACAACACTTGGATGTAAAAAAAGAAACAAAGGAAGTCAACAACAGGAAGCCAACCACACATTTGTGGCATCGGTTAGAAGACCTTGTACTCACAAGGCAACAACTAACGTCGCCACGGAGGTAGCTATAGCTACCAGCGTGACAATCCTAGCCAGGAAGATACAAATAAGGATGGATTTAGCGAGGGGCAATACATGAAAATATAAGTAAAAAAGTTATTGGGTATAACCCTCAAAAAGTTGTGCAACCGTAGACACGTGTTTAGAGCTTAAGCTCTCTTCAGTACGGTAAAATCAAGTGCGAAGATGTACAACACTTGGATGTAAAAAAAGAAACAAAGAAAGTCAACAACAGGAAGCCAACCACACATTTGTGGCATCGGTTAGAAGACCTTGTACTCACAAGGCAACAACTAACGTCGCCACGGAGGTAGCTATAGCTACCAGCGTGACAATAATACCCAGGAAGATACAAATAAGGATGGATTTAGCAAGGGGCAATATATGAAAATATACGTAAAGAAGTTATTGGGTATAACCATCAAAAAGTTGTGCAACCGTAGACACGTGTTTAGAGCTTAAGCTCTCTTCAGTACGGTAAAATCAAGTGCGAAGATGTACAACACTTGGATGTAAAAAAAGAAACAAAGGAAGTCAACAACAGGAAGCCAACCACACATTTGTGGCATCGGTTAGAAGACCTTGTACTAACGTCGCCACGGAGGTAGCTATAGCTACCAGCGTGACAATCCTACCCAGGAAGATACAAATAAGGATGGATTTAGCGAGGGGCAATATATGGAAATATAAGTAAAAAAGTTATTCGGTATAACCGTCAAAAAGTTGTGCAACCGTAGACACGTGTTTCGAGCTTAAGCTCTCTTCAGTACGGTAAAATCAATTGCGAAGATGTACAACACTTGGATGTAAAAAAAGAAACAAAGGAAGTCAACAACAGGAAGCCAACCACACATTTGTGGCATCGGTTAGAAGACCTTGTACTCACAAGGCAACAACTAACGTCGCCACGGAGGTAGCTATAGCTACCAGCGTGACAATCCTACCCAGGAAGATACAAATAAGGATGGATTTAGCGAGGGGCAATATATGAAAATATAAGTAAAAAAGTTATTGGGTATAACCCTCAAAAAGTTGTGCAACCGTAGACACGTGTTTCGAGCTTAAGCTCTCTTCAGTACGGTAAAATCAAGTGCGAAGATGTACAACACTTGGATGTTAAAAAAGAAACAAAGGAAGTCAACAACAGGAAGCCAACCACACATTTGTGGCATCGGTTAGAAGACCTTGTACTCACAAGGCAACAACTAACGTCGCCACGGAGGTAGCTATAGCTACCAACGTGACAATCCTACCCAGGAAGATACAAATAAGGATGGATTTAGCGAGGGGCAATATATGAAAATATAAGTAAAAAAGTTATTGGGTATAACCCTCAAAAAGTTGTGCAACCGTAGACACGTGTTTCGAGCTTAAGCTCTCTTCAGTACGGTAAAATCAAGTGCGAAGATGTACAACACTTGGATGTAAAAAAAGAAACAAAGGAAGTCAGCAACAGGAAGCCAATCACACATTTGTGGCATCGGTTAGAAGACCTTGTACTCACAAGGCAGCAACTAACGTCGCCACGGAGGTAGCTATAGCTACCAGCGTGACAATCCTACCCAGGAAGATACAAATAAGGACGGATTTAGCGAGGGGCAATATATGAAAATATAAGTAAGAAATTTATTGGGTATAACCCTCAAAAAGTTGTGCAACCGTAGACACGTGTTTCGAGCTTAAGCTCTCTTCAGTACGGTAAAATCAAGTGCGAAGATGTACAACACTCGGATGTAAAAAAAGAAACAAAGGAAGTCAACAACAGGAAGCCAACCACACATTTGTGGCATCGGTTAGAAGACCTTGTACTCACAAGGCAACAACTAACGTCACCACGGAGGTAGCTATAGCTACCAGCGTGACAATCCTACCCAGGAAGATACAAATAAGGATGGATTTAGCGAGGGGCAATATATGAAAATATAAGTAAAAAAGTTATTGGTTATAACCCTCAAAAAGTTGTGCAACCGTAGACACGTGTTTCGAGCTTAAGCTCTCTTCAGTACGGTAAAATCAAGTGCGAAGATGTACAACACTTGGATGTAAAAAAAGAAACAAAGGAAGTCAACAACAGGAAGTCAACCACACATTTGTGGCATCGGTTAGAAGACCTTGTACTCACAAGGCAACAACTAACGTCACCACGGAGGTAGCTATAGCTACCAGCATGACAATCCTACCCAGGAAGATACAAATAAGGATGGATTTAGCGAGGGGCAATATATGAAAATATAAGTAAAAAAGTTATTGGTTATAACCCTCAAAAAGTTGTGCAACCGTAGACACGTGTTTCGAGCTTAAGCTCTCTTCAGTACGGTAAAATCAAGTGCGAAGATGTACAACACTTGGATGTAAAAAAAGAAACAAAGGAAGTCAACAACAGGAAGCCAACCACACATTTGTGGCATCGGTTAGAAGACCTTGTACTCACAAGGCAACAACTAACGTCGCCACGGAGGTAGCTATAGCTACCAGCGTGACAATCCTACCCAGGAAGATACAAATAAGGATGGATTTAGCGAGGGGCAATATATGAAAATATAAGTAAAAAAGTTATTGGGTATAACCCTCAAAAAGTTGTGCAACCGTAGACACGTGTTTCGAGCTTAAGCTCTCTTCAGTACGGTAAAATCAAGTGCGAAGATGTACAACACTTGGATGTAAAAAAAGAAACAAAGGAAGTCAACAAAAATCTTAGCTTCCCATTAAAAAAAATTGTTGATGATGTCATAACTTTGACAACTCTGACGTGTTATTTTTGTAACTTATGTCAAAAGATGCGTAATAAAAAAAAAGTTTGACGTGTTTTTGCATTTTTTTCAAAAGTGATTGTTGTACGTTTTATGAATTTTGTGCATTACTTTATTATATATATATATATATATATATATATATATATATATATATATATATATATATATATATATATATATATATATATATATATATATATATATATATATATATATATATATAATTAAAACGAAATATACTCTATTTCCACTTATATATATATATATATATATATATATACATATATATATAAGTGGAAATAGAGTATATTTCGTTTTAATTCCGAGAGTTCTAACCTTTGACAGCTGTTTCGTGCTAACGCACTCATCAGAAAGGATTTATGGAGCTCTCGAAATCAAAACGAATCCACTCAAGAATTAATACCGTGAGGCAAGACAGAATATAACAGGAAGTTATTCATGACATCTACAGTCACTAGTTGAAACTTAATTTGACACGAACCAAGGAATCCAAAAGTAGAGGTTTGTCCACAAATTGACAGGCAGCCAACAATTCGTTGTTCTGACCAACCCAAGGTTCAATCAAGTTTCTAATACGTTATGAGGAACGGAAGCAGAATCTAAGTGAAAATTAAAACGAAATATACTCTATTTTCACTTAGATTCTGCTTGCGTTCCTCATAACGTATTAGAAACTTGATTGAACCTTGGTTTGGTCAGAACAACGAATTGTTGGCTGCCTGTATATATATATATATATATATATATATATATATATATATATATATATATATATATATATATATATATATATATATATATATATGTGTTCGGATAGGTTTCCGCGGTCAGATATTTGAAAACTAGAAGTTCGGGTTGAACCGCGTCTGGAATTTGTTGAAATTAGCCGTTTCGGCTCCGATTTTGGAGCCATTTTCAAGAATAAGAAGGATAGGTATAGTGAGGAAACGTGATTCTACACTGAGGTCTCAGTCTGCCTACTCCCCAAGTCTCGTCACTGGCTCTCTCTAAGGTCTCAATCTGCCTACTCCTTCGAGAGAACTGAGGATTTGCGGGTTGTGGACCTATATTTATACTAGGTTTAATGACCGTGTGGGCGGGGCTGGCGCGTGATGAGCTTTGTGCAGGAACTGGGTTGGCGCTGGAGCTGTGTGCGGGAACTGGGTTGGCGCGGAGTGAGGGGATGTGAGCAATGAGAGGCTTCCAGGTATTGGGAAGTCTACGTCCATCGTCGCGGGTATTGAGGCAATTAGGGCGCTTCTCTATCTCAAGGGCTTCGCGTATGATCCTGGTTTGCAGAGTTTTCTCGGTGGCAATTGTTTTGGTGTTTTTATTAAAGTCTATTTTGTGGCCTGTGTCTTCACGATGTTTATAAAGTGCGGATGTGGATGATGCTTGTCGGACTGCGAGTTCATGTTCATAGATTCTAGATGTTATTCGTCTGTTAGTTTGGCCAATGTAAGTTCTGGGACACTCTGAACATGGTATTTCATCTATGCCTTGGGATTCATTTGGTATTGAGATAAAAACAATTTTCACAGCCAACAACCAAATATCAAAATTCCTGAGAACTCCAAAGGACACAATACCAAATGAATCCCAAGGCATATATGAAATACCATGTTGTTTTTTTAAATATTTCCAGATAAGTATTCAAAACGTTCTTCAATTTTGAATACTTATCTGGAAATATTTAAAAAAAAATTTTGTAACAGTCATGTGTCATATTCATGATACAATGTCTATTCTATTTGTTCCAAGCTTGATGTACACTTTTCTCGTTCTGAGTTGCTTAATCTGTCAAATTTCACATTTCAGTACAGTTCCATGCAGGAACGTACCTAAACAAACTTCACACTGTATACATAACCTCAAATAAATTTGCAGTTATTTTCACGCCTGCCTCTCAACCGGTGTGACATCGGTATGATATCCATTTTAATAAATTTCAATAGAATTAGATTTTATACACAACTGAGTTGGTAATAATGTGTGATGATTACCTTTAAGATTATCTCACAACTTGTTTTTTAATATGTTCAATTACTGTACACGTCTTTTTATATCATCTATTGCAACCAATCTCACCTACACGTAAGTAGTTTAGAATCCACTTTTGTCAATTGTTTTCACTATAGTTAAAACATTATTGTAGCTTTCCCTGATGATGACAATAATACTTGTCGAAATATTGGAATAAAGTGTTATAAGAGTATACTTCCTGCATGCTGCTCACCCAACAAGTTCCCTAGCTTGATATATATATATATATATATATATATATATATATATATATATATATATATATATATATATATATATATATATATATATATAACTATCCTGCTATCATTATTACGTCCATCAATTGCCATTTTACATAGGTTGTTGCGTCCACAGAATTACTGCTTCCATATATGGACGCAATAAATTATATCACGTTCAATTTTGAATTTAGCGGCTTTAGTAAATGTTTTGTGACACAGTTCGAAGGCCTCAAACTCCATCTACAGGTGGTTATAAAAATCGTCGTTCTACCTAATGAAATAGTCGAGATATTGCGATAAATTCAAAAACGCATCGGACGCAATATTGTGTGGCTCTGACAGGCGAATATACTTTTTAGCTCATGCACATTCCGCTAGGGTGAAATATACGAAAAATATACAACATTTTTGTTCTTTCATTTAGAAACCTTATTGCGTCCTCACATTTGGCAACACTGTATTAATAATTTCATAAAAACAGTTGTTGAGAAGTCTCGAAGTCCGTAACGTCGGTTGAACTCAAGCCTCGCCGATGTCGGTACGCAAGAGGATAATTTGTTGACCAGAAAATAAATCTCTGAAACAGGACATTAGGATCCATATAATCGTACGCAAATCTAAAACTGAGTTGTACATGATGAGGTGTTCGTGCCACCATTGAAAAAAATTAAATCAATCCATAAGGCTAGTTTATACCTTCAATATTTCGAAAAACTTTGCAGACCGAGGTTGTCCAGGAAAGATATTCAATCTAAACAACAGATCATGATTCATCAGAACGTACTTTTTGTGTCGCCATAAGAAAAATTCTGATCAACCTCCATATAAGGGTAGTTTATTCTTGTGATTTTTTAAATAACTTTGCTGTCCGAGGATTTCCAGTGAAGATATTCCTTTCAATTAGTAGATTATGATTCGTCAAAACGTACCATTTGTGCCACCATAAGAAATTTTAGATCATCCCCCATATAAGGGTAGTTTATACCTGTGATTTTTTAAAAAACTTTGCTGACCGAGGATTTCCAGTCAAAATATTTCGATGAAACAGTAGATTATGATTTCTCAAAACGTACTCTTTGTTCCACAATGGAAAGATTTTGGATCAACCCTCATATAGGGGTAGTTTAGTATTGTGATTTTTTTCAAAACTTTGCTGACCGAGGATTTCCAGTAAAGATATTTTGGTAAAACAGTAGCTTATGATATTTAAGAACGTACTTTTTGAGACATCATATAAAAAATTGTATCAACCCTCATATAAGGGTAGTTTACTCTTGTGATTTTTTAAAAAAATTGCTGACAGAGGATTTCCAGTAAAGATATTGAGGTAGAATAGTAGATTATGATTTCTTGAAAGGTACTCTTTGTGCCATTATAGAAAATGTTTGGATCAACCATCATATAAGGGTGGTTTACTCTGTGATTTTTTCAAAAACTTTTCTTACCGAGGATTTCCAGTGAAGATATTTTGGTGAAAAAATAGATTGTGATTTCTCATAACGTACTTTTTGTGCTACTATAGGAAATGTTTGGATCAGCCCCTCATATAAGGGTAGTTTACTCTTGTGATTTTAAAAAAAACTTAGCTGACGGAGGATATTCAGGTAGAACAAAAGATTATGATTTCTTAAAATGTACTCTTCGTGCCACCATAGAAAAAGTTTGGATCAACTCTCATATAAGGGTAGTTTAGTTTGTCATTTTTTTAAAAACTTTGCTGACCGAGGATTTCGAATCGAAATATTCCGGTGAAACAGTGTATTATGATTTCACTAAACGTATTCCTTGTGCCACCATAGAAAAAGTTTGTATCAACCCTCATTGAAGGGTAGTTTACACCTGTGATTTTCTAAAAAACTTTGCTGACCGAGGATTTCCAATGAAGAAATATCGATCAAACAGTAGATTATGATTATTCAAGACGTATTCTTCATGCCACCTTGTAAAAAGTTTGAATCAACCCTCATATAGGGGTAGTATAGTCCTGTAATTTTTTAAAAACTTTGCTGACCGAGGATTTCGAATCGAAATATTCCGGTGAAACAGAAGATTATGATTTCACTAAACGTATTTCTTGTACCACTATTGAGAAAGTTTTGGTTCAACCCTCCTATAAGGGTAGTTTACTCTTGTAATTTTAAAAAAACTTTGCTGCCGAGTATTTCCAATGAAGATATTTCGTTGAAACAGTGGTTTATGATTTTTCAAGACGTATTCTTCGTGACACCATAAAAAAAGTTTGAATCAACCCTCATGTAAGGGTAGTTTACACTTGTGATTTTCTAAATAACTTTGCTACGAGGATTTCCAGTGAAGACATTTCGTTGAAACAGTAGATTATGATTTTTCAGAACGTACTTTTTGTGCCACTATAGAAAAAATTTGTATCAACCCTCATATAAGGGTAGTTTACTCTTGTGATTTTTTGAAAAACTTTGCTGGCCGAGGATTTCCAGTGACGATATTTCGTGGAATCTGTAGATTTTGATATCTCTAAACGTACTCTTTGTGCCACTTTAGAAAAAATTCGGATCAGCGCCCACATAAGGGTAGTTTATTCCTGTAATTTCGGAAAAAATTAGGTGACCGGAGGTTTCCAGAGAAGATATTACATTGAAACGGAAGAAAATGATTGAACTCATTATATTATTCCTTTCGCCATAAAGAAATACGTTCATGTTCAGAACATATATATTTTTGTCGTAATCCAAACTGAAACGTACAGAAAAACAAAAATAAACTCTGGGAAACATATAATAGAAAATAAATATACAATGCAGTCTCATGAATCAATACTTGAAAAATGAAATAAACATCCAAATATATTGTTGTTTACCACGGGGTTACCTGGAACGGTAATAGTTACAATTTTGGTTGAAGGGATCAAAAGTTGCGAAATCGAAGGAACATCTAAATTGAAATTATGAAATTTCCAAAAATATTTTTAATTTCCAATTAATTTTGTAAAAACTGAATTTTACGATTTCTTATTTTATATTATTGTAGGTGTTATCGTCAGAGCTGGAAAAAAATACTTCTCCACAAAAATTGCATATGCTCTGTCGCGGATATCAGTTCTACTGTGGAACGTTTCGTTATCGAATAAGCATCGTCAATTTAATTTTTTCAAATGCTGCTTTGTTCCGGAGAATACGGTTTTTAAAGTATTTCTTTTATAAATTCGATGACGGTTTGAATACAATTTGGATCCTTCTCATCCATCATCCTGGATATTTTAAGAGATTTTCGCCAAAATGTCATCCTAACTTTTGATTTTCTTCAGACCTAGGATATCTAATTCTACCATTTTATTCCAACGAATCATCAGACAGTGAATCTGATATCATCGTAAGAAAGTTTTGAAAAAAGTTTCTGTGAAGTATCCTTCATCTTGTTCCAGCTCTAACCATAACACCACAAAAAAATAAAATAAGAAATTGAAAAATTCTGTTTTCAAAAATGACACAAAAATAAAAAATAGTGTTGAAATTTTTTTCTTCCATATAGATGGCCCTTCTGTTCCGCAATTTTTTGTTTCCATTCAACCAAAACTGCATCTATTGCCGTTTTCGATATCCCCGTGGTAGACAACATTTTCATGGCTCACTATATATACACACATCCATATAAAATATAGTTAGTCCTGACGGCATCTGTCAGACCTGGATTTTTTTCTGGTCCCAACTTCTTTCGCATTAACGATACCAACGATCACAACCAGAGCATAATATCATTTCATCTCCGATATTTCCACAACTCTCACCAATGCAGCAATGTGAAAAGGCACTCTCATCCCAATATTCAGTAATCAATCGAGACAAAAATGAGACAGTTGAATCTCCATTTGGTGAAGTTCCTTTCACCTTGTGTCCGTCAACCAAGTCCGGTTTGAAAGAAAACCGTTTAAATTTTTTTTTTTTTTTTAGAATATGATTTTGATTTGAAAGGTTTAATTTTTTGGGGATTTCGCATCACTGCCTTTAGTTTAGATTCAACATGGTGTCTATAGCAGAGCATATTGTTGCCATTGTGAAATTTTATCAAGGATTCGTCTCCAAGCAACACAATTTCGGCTGAGAATGCCCCACAATCATATCCGTTATATTGTTGTGGAACATCATCAGGGACATATATGCTCCAATCATCTATGTTAAAATATTCATTATGAAACTCGTAAAAACATTTCATCGCATTGAATAAAAAGTTCAGTTCATTCATAGGAATCATGCCATTCCTCAAACTATCAAAATGTAAAACAATTTTTTGCTTTCTTGTAAAAATGAAGATGGTGCAGTGACTATTCTTGGTCAAAGGAACAATAAAAATGTCTTTTTCTGGAACTGAATAGTTAAGAAAATACTGCAAGCAATCTGCAAAGGCCTAATCCCTAGTTATGAAATTATTAACATAACTTTCCATCGCAAAGACCTGCACATAACTCTTCGTTCACGGATATTCGATAGTATTAAAAAGTATATATCAAAAATAGTATCTACTAAATACCAATCCATGTCTGAAAAAATGATTCCTTCTGGTACAAGTGTTTTAAAATTACTTGGATATATCTGTCGTCCTCCAATTTTTATTTCTTTGTTATGTTTCAATTTATTATTTAATGTGAAATTAAAATCTTCGTCAGAAGAATGAATGTCCTGATTATTCATCTCTACCGTATCATGATCCATGTCATTTCCACTGAAAATTTCGATTCCTTCAAATATTGTGGAGAGTTTTCCCAATTTGTAAGGAATTGCCACATTTTTGGTACGAGTACGTATCACTGTCCGATGATGGAATAATTTTTTAATTTTTTTTTGTGTCAATGCCTAGAATAGGTGTGCTATAAGCAAAACAATTTTCTGATTTGTCAATTTCTTCATCATGATGATGTTTTCTACTCGTTCTTGGGGTGTTGGGGCGCATGGAATAAGTTTTCCCGATCTCCGATTCTTTACGTGCGCTGAATAAAAATCTGATTAATTGGCTTCAAAATAGAAATATACAGCAAAGTAAAATAAATTCGAGAAAATCTATATACTTTTTTATTTTTTTTTGGTGTTTTGGCATCGACTGTTATGGTCATTAGCCGTGTGTTCTATATTCTATATATGGAATTCAACAGTTTTCAACGTTTTTTCACCTTAACTGACAATCCTGACAGACAAATTTGGAACAATTCACATTTGGAATAATTTAAGAGGAACCATGGAAACGCATCATAAATGACAAACACTGTATTGTCAGTGTTGCTTATTTCCTGTTTTTCTTATATTCCGATTCCTACGTAAAAGAATACTATAATGCTCAGAGAACTTCGTGAGAGCCGAGAAAAAGTAGATCAGAATTGGTGTTCTTTAATTTCTGCAAGTAAGTTTCAGTTAGTGAGCAGGAGTTTTTAAATTTCGTGAAGGAAAGTCAGAATTCAGAGATACTAAGTCGGAGTTGAGAAATTCCGAGTTACTAATTTGAAATTTTAGATACAAAATTGATGTGGCCCTTCTACGCTTTGAAAGATATTTGGTATTCTTATATTTTTTAGAATTACTTGACTAGTGCAAGTTTTGGCAAAGTATGATATGAATGTTTCCTTCAGTTTGATGCAGAAAATAAAATTATTATTTTTCGTCAAAAAGTTTTATTGGAAACAAAAGTTTAACTCCCCATGAAATGGTAGCACGACTAAATATCCCTTCCAAAAATATCCTGTCAAAAATATCCTCACAAAAATCCCCCGTCAAATAATATCCTGACTAATAATAACCATCCAACTTGCAAGCTGGGTTAGTTCGTTTAGGATAGATCAGACTAATAAAATACTACCCTCAGAATTAATTTTTCTTCATCTTCCAAGCTCCCAAATTGCTAGCTAGGTTAGTTCGTTCAGGTTAGATCAGACTAATAATTGGACGGGATAATTTTGCATAAGATTTGTATTGTCTGAGGATATTATTGGAAGTGGGATTTTTGGAAGGATATATTTGGACGGGATTTTTAGTCGTAGAACCATGAAATAATAATCTTCCTTACACCAGAACGTGTTCTGTTTGGAAGATGTATTTTTCGATAAAAAAAAATATTGAAACTGAGTGAACTGAAGACATGTAATTTATTCATTAAAATACTTTAATTTTAAGTAACTCGTTGAAAATTTAGATTGCATTTATCATTTTCATCACATGATTGTTATTTAAGGTTTCCTTGGCATTTTTGTGTAAATGATATATTAATTATCAGAAATTTTTCATTTCTTTTCTTATCATTCCAACAAATTTACCATTTCAGTTCATTTCAAAATACAACTCGTTTCAGATCATTTCAACTTGCTTCAAAACTCATTTCAACTAATATTCCGAAACTTCTTTAACTCAATGAATAATCGCGCTCTAACTCGATTCAAATCATTTTCAAATTTACGATGCAGAAAAACAAAAAGTCGTCTCCACAATTTAAATTGTTTTTCTGCATCGTAAATTCTATACCACTCCACTTCGAGACACAATGGACTTCTACCATAGATCATTTTCAAATATTTCATGTGCATTTTGAATCAATTCAATTTATTTTACTTCACTGCTCAGTTTTTATTTCTGAATTATTGGCAGATGAAGTATATTCAGGTTTTTCAGTCCTCGCTCACTAGATGATAGCTGTCATAAGGCATTAATAATCAAATAATACATAATTGCTTAAGTTTTTCCTGATAATATTGAGTATTAATAGGTATTTTCACTCTTTGCTCTTCTTGTCAAATAAAAGCACACGGACTAATAGGTACCCAAGAAGTACTCATACCCTAATCAAAGCTGATATTCGAAGATCCGGACGAAATAATATACTAAACACTTAGTAAGTAAATTATATACAAGACGCATTAAAGTATATACAGGACGCAAAAAAGTTTATCAAATAAATGAACAGTATACCGCAGGAAGCAATATTATTGGCCACATGAAATGACAGAATAGGGTCGGCGAATGAAAAAAAAAAACGTATATATCCAAGATGAAGATAGAAACATTCTGAGTATAGCCACATGTTCGCAATGATGTGGATAGCAATATATTTTGACTAATTTTGATCTAACTATAGTATTTCTCATGGACGCATCAAAGTTGGGTTATGAAAAGACGCATTAATGATACCAAGATGTAAATATATATACAGTGCGGCTTTTTTTAGCTCTCCCCCCACTGTTGACTTTTGAACGGTTCGACGTACAAACATAAAAAAAAAATATTTGAAGGGTTTCATTGATACTACTTCTTGAAATGGAAAATATGGTGATTGCTCAACAGGGGGCGCGGGGGTGCACTTCAACTTAAACATTTTAAATGGCATGGGGGGTTAAGTGTCAGATCGTTGAAAAGAGAATTCAATTCTCTTTACAACCATTTAATATTTTCTTTGATTTCGTTGAAATTTTTTTTGCAATTCAAATTCGAAATATCAAATATAAATGCGGATCTGAAAACTACTCATACCTCGATAAATTTGAACGGTTTGTTGTGGAATAATGAAACTAAAAATATTTTGAGGGTATAACAGATACTACTTTTTGAGAGAAGAAACATTGCAATTACTCGACAGATGGCGCTGAGGGCAAATCAACTTGAAAATTTCGAAAGTCATAAAAATCGAAATTGGGAAAAAATTCTCAACTAAATTCAAAAATATTCAGATGGTTATAAGGAGAATTGAATTCTCTTTTCAACGATATGAAACTTGCCCCTCCATGCCATTTGAAATTTTAGAGTTGATGTGCCCCTCCGCGCCCCCTGTCGAGCAATCACTATATTTTTTGTTTCAAAAATTAGTATCGGTGAAACCCTCCAAATAATTTTTTTTTTCATTTGTGTACGTTGCCCCGTTCAAAAGGTAACAGGGGGGGGACTAAAAAAAGCTGCACTGTATATACAGTGACCGCCAAAAAGTATGTACCATATGGGAAAATTTTTTATTATTGGAGTATTGGAGAAAATATTCTGGGGAAAAGTTTGTGCATGTCCGATAACCTAAAAATCGATTTTGACACATGTCACGTGATCGCTAGAATGGCGGCAAAATGAAAAAAATTGTAATGCAAAGGCAAAAAAAGGGGTAAGATGGCAAGATATCAAAAAAAGTTATTTGAAAAAGTCACTTAGAATTCAATTTTATACACATAAACGAAGTTTCAAGAGATAATTCAAAAAAATTGAAAATAGCAATTTTTTAAAAATATTTTCCCATCTATTTAAAAAAAAAAATTTTTTCTTATGAATAGCTTGACTATACTGAAACATTTGCATTTTAATGATAATGACAAAACTTTCTCATTTTCTCCGCACCAGAGGGCACTAAATTAAAAAAATGGGAATTTGTCAGAACCCTTGCTGTTACATCGGTTCGTATCTAACAGTTATATCCAAATTCCACGACCATTGTGATGACATAACATTTCAAAAACATGGTAATTTTCAGATTATTATCAAGTTCCGATGATAATCGTGCATGAGCGTTTCACTTCGCACATAAACTTGAAAATAGTGCGTCAAATTAAAGATTCTTAAAGTTTATGTGCAAAGTAAAACGCTCATACACCATTATTATTGAAACTTGATTAAAATCAGGAAACATGGTGTTTCTAGATTTCCATATCAACACAATAGTCTTGGAATTCTGATATAACTGTTAGATAAGAACCAATGTAACAGCGAGGGTTCTGGCAAAAACAATTTTTTTTAATTTAGTGCCCTCTGGTGTGGAGAAAATGAGAAAGTTTCGTCATTATCAATAAAATGCAAATTTTTCAGTATAGTCAAGCTATTCATAAGAAAAAAAATAATATTTTTAAATAGATGGGAAAATATTTTTAAAAAATTGCTATTTTCAATTTTTCTGAATTATCTCTTGAAACTTCGTTTATGTGTATAAAATTGAATTCTAAGTGACTTTTTCGAATAACATTTTTTGATATCTTGCCATCTTACCCCTTTTTTTTCCTTTGCATTACAATTTTTTTTCATTTTGCCGCCATTCTAGCGATCACGTGACATATGTCAAAATCGATTTTTAGGTTATCGGACATGCACAAACTTTTTCCCAGAATATTTTTTCCAATTCTCCAATAATAAAAATTTTTCCCATATGGTACATACTTTTTGGCGGTCACTGTATGTATATAAATATTCCATCCATCTGAATAGAGATCGTTTCACTATCAACTCAGAAAGCCTCTCCTATTCTACAAGATTTGGAAACAACCTCAGAATCCCACTTCATCGGTTGAAAAAGACACAACAAGGAATTGACTATTGGGGACCGAAACTGTATAATAACATACCTCGAATATTGAGGAATAAAACAGAAAAAAGTTTCAGTGCATGGACGAAATCACATTTACTGAACCTGTGCTGCTACTCCATTGATGAATTCTCAAATAGTTGATGAATATATACAAATAGTTATTGATTGTCAATGTATTAAACAAACAATTTTTTTTACCATTTCATTTTATTATTGTCATTAGTCCTAATTTCATGACGTTTCTTGTAAAAATAGCATTTACAATGAATAAACTTATCTATCTATCTGTCTATCTATGTTCTGGACATCCAAAACCCCAAATATGGACATGCAATGGACGCCCAAAATACGCACCAATGTACATCCATTGGAAGTATTCTGAACTTCAACTGTACGTGCAAAGTGGTGTCCTGGACGTCCATTGAACATTCAGTGAATGTACATTGGACTAAATCTGGACAACCAATAGATGTCTACAACTTCCATATTCAACGTCCATTGTACGTACATGTGTTGTGTGGATAGTGGGTCTTAAAAGCATGCGCAACGAGGTTAAGGACAGCACCAGCCTACCCTTCATCTATACATGGTGTTTCAAATTCGATCCTCACCATTGGGATCTCGGAAACTATGGGAGATACGAAGATGGTTAGACTAGGGCAAAGTTGCGCATTTACCTGACTAACAATATACCATTGAGAAAGTTCTGAAATTCCTAGTAAATCCGGAGAAATCCGGAAAAAACAGAAATTTAGTAAAATGGTTCTCATTTTTTTCTGGCTTTATTTCGAAAGATTCGAAAATGAATTGCACTTCTACATTGCCACTTTTTCCCTGCTATATAATGGTGTTTTCAGATTTGCTATCCGACGTTTCATCTTCCGGCCACCGTCATCAACTTTATTTTTTCTCGCGGGCGCTACATTGAATTCTTTCTGTTTTAAATAGCACCAGATTTTACATTTTCGATGATGTATCATAAGTTATCATTCTTTTTCGAAAAATTGGAGAAATTGAAAAAAATTAATTTCTATCATAATAGACTTTGACGTTTCTAAATTTGACTTTCAATTTGTTACACTCAATGATATTTTATTATTGTACAAGTCATTGAATTTTCGGCAAAAATAGCTTTCACGAATGAAGAAAAAAGATTTATGATACGAATTTGTTACAAATACCATAGAAACAGTGTTAGAACATCGAAAATGTATTCAATTTGTATCTTGAAAGACGACAACCACATCGAACTATGTTCAAGTTATTGGATTAAAATCTCACTGAGTTTGGTTCTGGGTTCCACGTAAAAAATTACGGAAGATACAGGGGTGTTTTCATGAGCAGCAAAACAAATTCTATTTTTTCAGGACTGAAAATTGTTCAGGAAACAGGTGTATTATCAGTAATTTGGGGATCCTGATCATGAATCGGAAGGAATTTTGAGCCTATTTTGCCCCCTAGTATGTTTTACCGTAAAAATGGGTTGTTCCATCGTGAGTGGCGGGCAGTGTATATCACTTAGGCCAACTACATTTAGGTGGTTAGCGCATTTTCAGCGTTTCCATCAGTCCTGAGAGTTTCATCATTCTACCTCAGTTATTACGGAAGATACGGGTGTGGTTCCATGAGAATTGAGACACACTGTATATTGACACAAAATTCTACATATTTGCAAAAATACTTTTTACCCAAACGGCGCCTCATACCAGCGAACGGAGCAGTCAGTGGACCAAATAGATTGTTACGTAGATTACCCAGTTTGTGTGTGAACTAAATAAAGTAAAATTACTTAGACTTTAAAATATACTACAGTACTATCTATGGCGCATAATCATAATAAATTTGAGTTCAGGGTATGGAAACTCAATTACCTGTTTAGACTCTTGAGAATTTTATAAACAAACATTGCGGATGTAAACTACTGAATGATCAACTGGATTTAGTTTGTTTTTACGAAAGGTACCCACGGAAACTGGGTTCAGTTGTTTACATTTTCTTACACATTTTATAAAAAACTACTCAAACTCTAAATTCCATATTTATTATAAACTTATATTTCAAGGTCTAGATATGTTATATCTATAATTGTATTCACGAAAAATGTTAAATAACATATTAAAATTATCATTGTTGCCAATCAGTGAGTAATTACACGAAAATTGAATAAAAATGGTGAATACATTCATAAATCAAGAATCAAGACTATGAAATATTAATGAACCGCAGTATCCTAACTTTTTCAATGCAAGACCGATAGTTGTTCGATATGCTACAAGGTTATTTGGTATGAATAAAGATGTGAGAGAATAGAGGACTTCGGATAAGAATGCAGTCATGCCAACACACAACTTTTGGATCTAAAAGTACCTGAAACGTTTTTCGGCCACTTTTCTTCATGTCAGGGTTCCTTGTAGCCTCAGGATCCCTGTAATATGACTGAAATTGTTCAATTAAAAAAATGCGTATTTCACTTTTCCTAGTTGCCAATTATTCAATCGATCTAGGAAATTTTCTGAGCTTGGTAACTGAGGTATGAACCATTACTGATTAGGTGTTCCATGTATGGAGCAATTCCCAACACTGATCTGTCAGTATGTAGAAAAAGAAGAAGAAAAAGAAAAAGAAAAAGAAAAAGAAAAAGAAAAAGAAAAAGAAAAAGAAAAAGAAAAAGAAAAAGAAAAAGAAAAAGAAAAAGAAAAAAAAAAAAGAAAAAAAAAAAGAAAAAGAAAAAGAAAAAGAAAAAGAAAAAGAAAAAGAAAAAGAAAAAGAAAAAGAAAAAGAAAAAGAAAAAGAAAAAGAAAAAGAAAAAGAAAAAGAAAAAGAAAAAGAAAAAGAAAAAAAAAAGAAAAAGAAAAAGAAAAAGAAAAAGAAAAAGAAAAAGAAAAAGAAAAAGAAAAAGAAAAAGAAAAAGAAAAAGAAAAAGAAAAAGAAAAAGAAAAAGAAAAAGAAAAAGAAAAAGAAAAAGAAAAAGAAAAAGAAAAAGAAAAAGAAAAAGAAAAAGAAAAAGAAAAAGAAAAAGAAAAAGAAAAAGAAAAAGAAAAAGAAAAAGAAAAAGAAAAAGAAAAAGAAAAAGAAAAAGAAAAAGAAAAAGAAAAAGAAAAAGAAAAAGAAAAAGAAAAAGAAAAAGAAAAAGAAAAAGAAAAAGAAAAAGAAAAAGAAAAAGAAAAAGAAAAAGAAAAAGAAAAAGAAAAAGAAAAAGAAAAAGAAAAAGAAAAAGAAAAAGAAAAAGAAAAAGAAAAAGAAAAAGAAAAAAAAAGAAAAAGAAAAAGAAAAAGAAAAAGAAAAAGAAAAAGAAAAAGAAAAAGAAAAAGAAAAAGAAAAAGAAAAAGAAAAAGAAAAAGAAAAAGAAAAAGAAAAAGAAAAAGAAAAAGAAAAAGAAAAAGAAAAAGAAAAAGAAAAAGAAAAAGAAAAAGAAAAAGAAAAAGAAAAAGAAAAAGAAAAAGAAAAAGAAAAAGAAAAAGAAAAAGAAAAAGAAAAAGAAAAAGAAAAAGAAAAAGAAAAAGAAAAAGAAAAAGAAAAAGAAAAAGAAAAAGAAAAAGAAAAAGAAAAAGAAAAAGAAAAAGAAAAAGAAAAAGAAAAAGAAAAAGAAAAAGAAAAAGAAAAAGAAAAAGAAAAAGAAAAAGAAAAAGAAAAAGAAAAAGAAAAAGAAAAAGAAAAAGAAAAAGAAAAAGAAAAAGAAAAAGAAAAAGAAAAAGAAAAAGAAAAAGAAAAAGAAAAAGAAAAAGAAAAAGAAAAAGAAAAAGAAAAAGAAAAAGAAAAAGAAAAAGAAAAAGAAAAAGAAAAAGAAAAAGAAAAAGAAAAAGAAAAAGAAAAAGAAAAAGAAAAAGAAAAAGAAAAAGAAAAAGAAAAAAAAAAAGAAAAAGAAAAAGAAAAAGAAAAAAAAAAAGAAAAAGAAAAAGAAAAAGAAAAAGAAAAAGAAAAAAAAAGAAAAAGAAAAAGAAAAAGAAAAAGAAAAAGAAAAAGAAAAAGAAAAAGAAAAAGAAAAAGAAAAAGAAAAAGAAAAAGAAAAAGAAAAAGAAAAAGAAAAAGAAAAAGAAAAAGAAAAAGAAAAAGAAAAAGAAAAAGAAAAAGAAAAAGAAAAAGAAAAAGAAAAAGAAAAAGAAAAAGAAAAAGAAAAAGAAAAAGAAAAAGAAAAAGAAAAAGAAAAAGAAACTAAGTTTATTGTAGTGCCTGATAGATTTCGAATTTGTCATGAATTCTGAGATGGAAATGTTAAAAGTTTCGAAGTGAATGAATGAATCCATTAAAATTTGTCCTAATAATAATTTTTCAGGAAGGTTTTATTCTTGTTACATGAAATAGATTTTCAAATTATTTCTCAAAAATGAAGGAAGATACTGAAATAAACAAAAAAAAATATATTTTTAATGGCTTAATCCAGAAAAAACTGATTATGCAAAAAAACAGTGGAGTACAATGATTCGTCTCAATATTAATTAGATTACCCCTTGGGACGCCACTGGGACGCTATGAGTATATTGAAGAAACCCATTATAAACGCATACAAGCATGACAGGTTTAATTGAAATTGTAAAAACGTTGATCTCTCTGTATTTCGAAAACGAAGAAAGGACACATTGTTATTGGAAAAAAAAAGTTTCCTTTTTACCTAAACAAATGAACCTGAACGTGAACGTTTTGGCGGTCATCCCTGGGTCACCCTGTATATGGGATGCCAGATAATTAAACAGTACTTGGATCTTACCAATGAAAAGTACAATATTTCGAGAGCTGTCTGATTTGTGAAAGATCTTGTTTCTATTCAAGATATCCAACATCTTCTCTACATTTTTGCAAATATTTTCTATATGGCCACAAAAGGTAAGTTTGTTATCGTATGTGCAACCTAAATCTCGAATAGAATAAACATGTACTTGTGTTAGGTTGTTAATTTGATAAAAATATATAATCGTTTCATAATTCCAAGTGTATGAGCATACCTTGCATTTCGTAGGATTTACTTGTAAATGTAAATAAATGCAACCCTCTACAGACAATATTGTAGCAAAAATTATCATGTCGTCCGCGAAAAATAAGCGATCACAAAAAATCTCATTTATAAATATTGTAAATAAAAACTGGCCCAGATTGGAACCTGGAGGCATACCAGAAGTAGTGACATAATTATTAGAACTGTATCCATTATATGCAATGGCCTGTTGTCTTTCTTCCAAGTAGGAAGTCACACAACGATGTCACAATCTCGGACCAAGAAACATCAACGGATGTCATTTTAATAGGAAGGTTTTGTAAGAAAGCTCCAATAGAACGTTCAATAAATAACATTCGAATAAATGAGCCTATTTTCAGCGATTATTTTGAAACAATATTACTTTTGACAAGTAGCGAAAGTTACATGACCACATCTGAGTAGGTAATTTTTCATATTTTTCAAGGCACCACTTAATGACCAAGTCGAATTTCACAATAATTCATTCATAAAAGTTTTTCCTATATTATGCCAATTGTTCGGATGAAATATTTAAAAATATACCATTCATTCAACAACTCAGTAGAGTGAACTATATCAAAACTACTTCTTGGTCAGCCGGTATACCCAAACTCTAACATTTCCCCAGAAAATTCATTGACATTGGCATTGTTATCAATAATTAACAAAATTTAAAGTAAAAGTTGACACCTATTTTGTGTTGAGGCATCGTTAGTGACAAACAGCTCCTAACATGAAGAACGTGATTTTCGTATTCGTGTCAGTTTTTGTTTCATTTCAGAATTCAGCTTGTGACAATATTTCTCGTGCATATCTTGACTACTTCCAAGATATCTATTTCCACACGAATTTATCCGGGGTATCAGAAAAATGCAGCAAACTTTTCAGGAACAGAAATTTCACAGAAACAATATGTAAGTGTTGTGAACTCTTTGATAGTATGGGGATTTTGTATCTTGAATCGTAATAATTTGTATTCTTATTTCTTGAAAAGCCTTTTTTCTTAAATATGACAACAGAAAGAGTTTCGACTGAGAGCAACAAACTTCTCACTATTAGTCCAGTCTACAAGAACCATTTTGGTAAATTTCTCTTCAAGGTCACCGAAAAGTATGATTCAGGGCTCATTCGATTCGGAATGACATCTAGAAACTTTTTGAAAAATAGGTGCGCCGGCAAAAGTTATAAACAATTTAGTAAAAAAAGGGATGGATTTGTTTTTTTATATATTGGGAAATAAAAAAATTCACTTACCCTTCACACACATGAATAATCGAAAATCCAAGGAAAAAAAAATCCCGAAAATATTTTATTACATACGCTTTTGTTAATTAACTTGTGGAAAGTATGATTAAAAAATGGTTCCTTAATATTGATATTTTTTATCAAAAAAATTGTAAATCCACAAATGCGTTTTTGAGCAATACATTTTTTTAAGAAATGATTTTGTTCTTGAAGATCACAATATTTATTGCTGATTGAAATTCCGAAAACAAAATTTCAAAAATCTTATGAATTTGTTTATATCAATTATTTAAACAATCAGAATTAGAAATTTTTGATAAATCATCATTATGTAACTTTGAATAATTAAAATACGGACAAATTGGAATACTAAAAAAGAATTCCATTGCTTTATTTGCATTTTTCATTCTACTGTCTCTTAATTACAAAGTGGAAAGTAAACAATTTCCTTTTATTTTTCCAATGTCGATTTATTTTAAAGCCTTTCAAAAATTGCTCCAAGAAGAGGAACAAATTTGATGTTTCTAGTTTAATAATTATCAGGGTTTCTATGTAAATTTGAAACTTATCACCCGCTTTTGGCGCAGTTTTCGCATCTAAATTAAAATTCTAAATATTGGTGGTAGAGCTCAGGAAAGTAAATTTTCCAGTAAATTTCATCCCCTTTCAGAATCTTTGTTCAAATTTTGGATATCTTCAATAGTTTCCGAGATATTTGCAAAAAACCAAACCCCCCTTTTTTACTAAATTGTTTATAACTTTTGCAATTTTTGACAGTGTACCTTCAAATATTTTTTTGTAAATTCTAGAGGACATTTTGAATCGAATGAGTCCTAGATCATAATTTTCAGTGTTCTTGAAGAGAAATTCACCAAAATAGTTCTTGAAGACAAGACTATATGTATTTTTTGAAAATTCAAATATCGAACAGTTTCAGAGAAAGAAAATTATATCTTATTGATATGTGACCAATGGTACAATGCCATAATGTTCCAATGATTGAAATGCATTGAAAACAACATTTCTATACAGAAGTAAGTATTGATATTTTTCCATAAGAATAGAAATAAGATTACATTAAAGTATTAGTCCGGAGTTGGAAAACGTGGAAAATTGAGATAAAGCTCCTAAAAATATGAGCGATAGTTAATTGGATTCGGGATGACCACTAGAAAAATGGCTTTTAAGGATTTTGCCGCACGTAAAAAATTGCAATTGTTATTAACAAAATAAGATAAAAAAAATGTATTTAGTTTATTGTTAATAACTCAAAAACCATTGATATTTAAGAAAATTTTAAAAAATTTCCGTCAAGTGGAGGAAATTTTCAATGAATAAATTTTGTCCTTATGACAGCGAAAAAAATTTGCCCTAACTTTTCCAGCGATAAAACGGAACCTAACTTTTGAAAGCATGACAACCAGCATTGTTAACAAATTTTTGATGACGGTCAATTTTTCTCAAACTTGCGTTGTCAGAAAAGTATCTTATTTGTGGAAATGTCGCGATTTGGACAGTCTTCGAGTGGAGAAATTGAAAAAGTCATCAATATTAATGTTCCTCACAATACTGTGAATTCAACTACGTCAATTTGGCGACAATTCGCGATGTTTTATTTGGGAAAAAATATGTACTCATTGTAGAACCTTACACTGAAGAGTTAGCTTCTATTTTATGTGAGTTGCCATTCAACATGAAGAAGAACAATGGAGAAGACTATAGAGTGCAATCAAAACGAATTGAAACACTTCAGCAAAAATGTTACAAGAGAAGTACTTTAAAGAATATAAAAGAATTTTCAATCCGTTCACGAACATACAGTTTAAGAAAGCGAGATATGCACGCGACACAAAACGTAAAATTTTGCAAGAAATCCCAGAAAAAAGGAAGGTGTGTTCTAAGGATCTCAAAATACAAGAAATTTTTGAAATGGCACTGTTCTGGAGTGAAGAAGACCTTGTAAGTCTTTAAAGAACATTTTATAATATTGCTGCGTATGAATTGACTTGGAGAGGTGGAGAAGCAGCAAATTGTAAGGTATTCTATTTTAAAATCGAGACAGACAACCGTGGAAGAGAGACCGGTAGAGTTGAATATAACCCAGTATTGGCCGACAGTAAATGGTTGGTGGCAAACACTGAAGAAGATTGTGTATGTCCAGTGAAATTGCTTAAACAAATTATGGGAAGACGGGGAAACCACGTCACATGTGAATTTTTTTTTTAACTTCAAATCTTTTCTGGCAAAAATCAAATTCAAAAAGATGGTATAATTATTCTCCTATTGGTATAAATGAAATATCTAAATGGACCAAATCCTCCGCGAAAAATATTGGACTTGATGTCAAGCGGGAGAAAATTACGAACCATTCTAATCGAGCTGCAGCCGTAACAGAATTGTCCAGGAGTGGTATAGGTGAACAAAAACTTTCGAAAATTACGGGACATAGCAACCCATCGCTATTAATACTGTACCTTCAGTTAGATGGAGAACATCATAACAAAATCATTGGTTCCATTCGTATTACCGTCCAGGAAGCAGTAACTACCACCGCTCAAAATACTAGCATGCAGCAAACTATCAACAAAAGACAAGAAAGTTCTGAAAATCAAGCTTTTTTCAATAATTGTGTTTTTAACAATTGTAGTTTTCCGTTAAATTGAATAAACTTATTTACATCTTATTTTTTAATTTATTGATTCACATATTTATCAAATTGTCTTACCGAATTACACTCTAGCTTTTGTTTGTCGAAGTGAACTTGACATTTATAATTCGAATTGTGTTGCCATCAGGCAATTCAACTCAAAAACTGCCAGAAAAAATTACTCGTTCAACGGAGTCGTAATTTTTTCAGGAGCAGTTTTTTTCGTTAAATTGCCAGGCAACAAAATTCTTATCAATAAATATCAAGTTTACATCGACAAAAAAAAGCTAGAGTGTAATTTGGTAAGACAATTGAATATGTGAATAAATAAATTAAAAAATAAGATGTAAATTAGTTTATTCAATTCAACGGAAAAATACAATTGTTAAAAACACAATTATTGAAAAAAGCTTGATTTTCAGTACTTTCTTGTCTTTTGTTAATAGTTTGCTGCATGCTAGTATTTTGAGCGGTGGTAGTTACTGTTTCCTGGACGGTAATACGAATGGAACCAATGATTTTGTTATGATGTTCTCCATCTAACTGAAGGTACGGTTTTAATGGTGATGGGTTGCTATGTCCCGTAATTTTCACAAGTTTTTGTTCATCTTTACCACTCCTGTTACGGCTGCAGCTCGCTTAGAACGGTTCGTAATTTTCACCCGCTTGACATCAGGTCCAATATTTTTCGCCGAGGATTTGGTCCATTTAGATATTTCATTTATCCCAGTAGGATAATTATTATACCATCCTTTCGAATTTGATTTTTGCCAGAAAGGATTTGGAGTTAAAAAAAAATTCACATGTGATATGGTTTCCCCGTCTTCCCATAATTTGTTTAAATAATTTCACTGGACATTCACATTCTTCTTCAGTGTTTGCTAGCAACCATTTACTGTAGGCCTACTTCTGATCTCCACCTTGTGCTGTCTTCGAAAACACTGGGTCATATTCAACTCTTTCGGTCTCTCTTCCACGGTTGTCTGTTTCGATTTTAAAATAGAATACCTTACAATTTGCTGCTTCTCCACCTCTCCAAGCTAATTCATAGGCATCAATATGATAAAATTTTCTTTGAAGACCTACAGGTTCTTCTTCACTCCAGAACAGTGCCATTTCAAAAATGTCTTGTTTTGTGAGAACCTTCCTTTTTTCTGGGTTTGCTTGCAAAATTTTGCGTTTTGTGTCGCGTGCATTTTTCGCTTTCTTAAACTATATGTCCGTGAACGGATTAAAAATCCTTTTATATTCTTTGAAGAACTTCTCTTGTAACATTTTTGCTGAAGTGTTCCAAATCGTTTTGACTGCACTCTATAGTCTTCTCCATTGTTCATCTTCATGTTGAATGCCCAGTCACATAAAATAGAAGCTTACTCTTCAGTGGAAGTTTCATTTTTTCATTCATTTTTTTTTTCCAAACAAAACATTGCAAATTGTCGCCAAATTGACGTAGTTGAATTGACAGTATTGCGAGGCACATTATTATTGATGGCTTCTTCAATTTCTCGAAGACTGTCCAAATCGCGACATTTCCACAAGTAAGATACTTGTCTGACAACGCAAGTTTGAGAAAAATTGACATAACGTCATCAAAAATTTGTTAACAATGCTGGTTGTCATGCTTTCAAAAGTAAAGGTTCGCTGGAAAAGTTAGGGCAAACTCATTTCGCTGTCATACACAACACACATACAGAACACCGCGACATATGGCATTTTTAGTGCATGAATTAAATTGTCAATGGAAATTTCCTCTACTTAGTGGAACTTTTTCAAAAATTTCTTGAATATTAATGGTTTTTGAGTAATTAATAAAAAACTAAATACCTTCTTTTTCATCTTATTTTGTTGATAACAATCGCATTTTTTTACGTGCGGCAAAATCCTTAAAAGCCATTTTCATAGTGGTCATCCCGAATCCAATAAGTTATCGCCAATATTTTTAGGAGCTTTATCTCTATTTTCCACATTTTTCTACTCCAGACTAATACTTTAATGTAATCTTATTTCTATTCTTATGGAAAAATATAAATACATAGTTCGGTATAGAAATGTTGTTTTCAATGCATTTCAATCATTGGAACATGATGGTCTTGTACTATTGGTCACAAATCAATCTGATAAAATTTTCTTTCTCTATAATTGTACGATATTTGAATTTTCTAAAAATACATACCCAGACAGCACACAATATCCATTAGATATCCAATGGATAGCTCAATATCCACTGAATATCCAGTCCATGAAATATATCCAATGGATATCCTTTGAATATACTCTATGGATATTGATTAAAAATCTTGTTTTGTATATTTAAGTGATAATATATCGAAAAATTATATGGAAAATAGTTCAGAAGGAAGCTCTAATACACTCTAGCTTTTTTTTTGTCGAAGTAAACTTGACATTTATAATTCAAATTGTGTTGCCATCAGGCAATTCAACTCAAAAACTGCCAAAAAAAATACTCGTCCAACGGACTCGTAATTTTTTCAGGGGCAGTTTTTTTTGTTAAATTGCCAGGCACCAAAATTCTCATCAATAAATGTCAAGTTTACTTCGACAAAAAAAGCTCTCGTGTAATTATAAGTGAAAATATCCATTTTCCGGAACTCTATCTCCATCATCAATGATTTTAATTTGACGCTGAAAATAGTGCTCCGCGAGGCCCTTACAGCATGGGCGCACGCTGTAAAAGACAGTATATCACAGAAAATCATTTTTCCATATCATTAATGTTAATTCAATATTTTAAATGAATCATGGTATCATGTGGAAACTTAAAAAATAAATCGACATTAGAAAAAAAATTTGCAAATATATTATTCAAAAAGTTATACTCTCATAAATAACGACGTAAAGTTTTAAATAATTGATCTATGAATTGTTGGCTTCCTGGAGCCCTTCTAATATGCCTATTTAACAAGATCACACGAAAAAATCCGATTAGGTCAAATTAGGGGTAATTTACTGTCAAATAGAAACTTCTTTAATTTTTTTGATATCATTTGAAATGAAGTGGGAAAAAAATGACAGTATTTACTTTTTTTATGATATCTCAATAACCGGCCCAGATAATCTCGATTAGTTTCAACTACTTGACAATGCTTCTATGGATGCAACTTTTTCCCCATTTGACCAACTTTCTAACGCTTATGGTTTAAAAGTTACCAATACAATCCCATTAAAAAAGTGGCCAATCTGTAAACATATGTACTAGGTGATACAAATACAATAAATTTTTCAGATTTTGATGCAGCTGCCAAACTTCCGGAAGGAATCGATAACGGAAATTTCTTTGACTTGGGAAATTTTGACCAATGTTACAATCACGTAGAAACTGAAGATGGAGATACGCATTTCGGAAAATATTGTTTGGGGTTCATGGGTATAGGAGAAAGCAAAGTAAGTCCAACAAATGGTGTTTGGAATCTTTGGTGTTGGTCTATATGAGCTGGCTATGTACGAGTACGGGTGACTCGGTGCAAAGTAAATTTTAGCATGTACAGGTTCGGTTGTTACCGACATAGCGTGAGACGGGCCGCCAGAAGACACCCCGGAAGAATAACGCGAGGGTAGAGGGTTAAATATGCAATTTTTTTACGTTAACTAAGTCATAAGGTGCAAGACTGAAAATTTGCAGAATGATCGGAGGTTATACAAATAAGTAGAGAAAAAATTGCCAGAAGACTAGGAGGAAGATAAAGACCCGCCAGAAGGCGCTAATGTTGTGAAAAATTTTGCAATAATTATGTGAATTAGTGCACTTCTGGCAATTTCTTTACTTATTCTGTTACTCAAAACTGGATACCCTGTAAAACGCCAGAAGGCTAAGTGGAAGAATTACAATGATATTCCCGATACAATGAGCGTCGGCGGTCCACTCTATGGATAATTTTTTTTATATTTTATCTCATGTGGTGCACTTCTGGCAATTTGTCAACATAATTTACAAAATTTCAATATACTAATCGCTCAAATGTCAGAAGTAAATTCTGGAAACATTGATTATTTTTATACAATAACATGAAAATCATTTTTATTTATACGTCAAATACAATATACAGGGGGTTTCATAATAAATGAGCAGGACTTCAGGATGTGATAGCTTGTCCAAAAATATGAAAAAAAGTTGCTATCAACTTACCCTCTAAAATGCACCATTTTCGAGATACAGGGTGTTGAAATTTTTAAAAAATAATCGTTTTTTGCGAATATCTCTGGAACCGTTTACAGCACAAAAAATAGATTTCGTAGGCATTTTCTACTCGTAATAAGCTATGTTTTGTTCGGATTCTTCATTTTTTCAAATTCATAATTGGTGAAAATTTTGAAGGGGTAGTGGGTGTTTTTTTCTCCAACTTCTACGCCACTGGAAAAAATACAGATTTGAGCCCCTTATATGAACCGCCAATGTCTTCTACACAAAAGAGGTATTCTTGGTCATAAGCTCAAAAGTTCGAAAAATTGCTGCGTGCATTGAAGCTAACGGCGGACATTTCCAACAATGCAACTGAGTATGATTGTTATTGTTTTTTTTTTTATTCTGCAATTAGGAAGTCAACATTTGGTTTTGTTACTTGTTCTAACGTTTAAATTAATTTTGTATAATTGGGAAAAAATTATTTAAAAAAAAATTACCATGGTTTTCAACATGAAAGTTGATTTTTCTTGAAAACGGTCCACTTTAGAGCTTATGACCAAGAGTACCTTTTTTTGTGTAGAAAAAAAAACATTGGCGGTTCGAGAAGGTGGTTTAAAATTATAATTTTTTCAGTGGCGTAGAAGTTGGAACAAAAAACACCCATCACCCCTACAATATCTTCACCAATTATGAATTATAAAAAATCAAAAAATGCACAAAACAGCTTATTATTAGTAGAAAATGCATTTTTCGTCGACCTCTGCAAAAAATGACATTTTACGTACTAATTTCCGGACGAAAAATCGACTATTTTTGAAGGCAAGTACTTTTCGTCCGCAAACACTTTTCGTCCGCAAACTCTTTTCGTCCGCTGTGGTCACTATGATACGGCACGGTACGAGAGCGGCGATTGAGTCATTTTCGTAAATCCACGTTTTAATTAATACATAGGCGCCTGTGACAATAACTGTCATTTGCTGTTGTCAAATTAATTATTTACGAAATCCGCTAGATTTTACGTGTGAATTTAGACCGTGGTGTGAATATTAGTGTTCATAATAATCAAGAATGGATAGTGATAGCGATATGGATATCAGTAACACTCCTCCGGAGCTGCGGGAATTGGCAACTACGGCCACGTTGGATTTGCTCCCCCAAGAATCACGAATTTTATACGAAAAACAATACAACACATTCAAAAACTGGCGTCAGGAACATAATGTCGAGAATCTCTCAGAAAATATTCTTCTGGCCTATTTTTCTGGTAAAGCTAGCAATAATAATTATAAGTCATCAACGCTATGGTCAATATACTCTATGCTCAAATCCACATTAGCCTTTAAGGAAAACGTTAACATATCCAAATTTCCGAAACTTATTGCATTTTTGAAAAAACAAAGCGTTGGGTACAAAGCGAAAAAATCTAGAGTATTTAGTCGAGATGAGATAAACAGATTTCTTCGTGATGCCCCTGATGAAACTTATCTTTTGCACAAGGTAAAATGTTTTAATTTATTTTGCTGGTGTATTTATTGCTATATTATTACAGCTCTGTTTGATTATTGGAATTGCTGGGGCTTGTCGAAGAGACGAACTCCGTAAAATAACGACCAAAGATATTGTTGATCAAGGCGACATGCTTGTAATAACCATTCCAGACTCAAAAAATGGTAAAAGGCGAGTTTTTACAGTTACAGACGAACTTTGCGACGGAGTGAATCCTTTAGAAATATTTCGACAATACACCAACTTAAGACCGAATCATTGTAATCATAATATATTTTTTATCAATTATAAATTAAGAAAGTGTACAGTGCAAGTGGTTGGTGTGCATACATTTGCAAAGATTCCTAAGATTCCTAAGATTTCGCAAAATACTTAAAATTGCCAAACGAACTAGAGTACACCGGGCATTGTTATCGGCGTTCATCTGCAACACTTTTGGTCAATGCCGGCGCAGATATTCTGTCATTGAAACAGCACGGCGGATGGAAATCCTCAACAGTCGCCGAGGGGTACATTGAGGATTCCTTTCCCAATAAAATAAACGTATCAAAAAGCATTTTAACAGGTAAAACACTTCAAGAGAGAAGTTTTGGAAATGGTGCTGTTGGAGCACCTGCATCTGAAGTTGCATCAACAAGTACCCAAAATCAAAACTTGTCTCTTGCATCTTCTTCGACAGGAATTAATATCAATAATTGCACAAACTGTACGTTCAATATTCATCTTCAAGATTGATTTAATTTTGTAGTATAATTGAAATAGAGATTTGTTACACTTCAAATACATTTTGTTTATATTCATTAAAATTATGATCGAGTCTGCAGTTCGAAGAGTTGGACGTAGCTGAGGCCAGCAAACATGCGAGTGCTTACTTTCATAAAGGTATGTAGAGGTCGACGAAAAAATGTAATATGCACCTCGGCGAAAAACTGTCTACTGTCTCGCCTGCTTGCTATCCTCGGCTGCGCCTCGGTTATCAATTTGCAGGCTCGACTATAATAGACAATTTTTCGTCCTTGGTTCATAAATAACTATTAAAATCTGTTTTTTGTACGATAAACGGTTCCAGAGATATTCGCAAAGAACTATAATTTTTTTTTTTAATTTCAACAGCCTGTATCTCGAAAATGTTCAATTTTAAAGGGTAAGTTAATACACACTTTTTTCATATTTTTGAACGAGCTATCACATACGGAAGTCCTGCGCATTTATTATGAAACACCCTGTATAGAGAAAAGTATACCGACCGGCTTGTTATAAGAAACTTATTTCTATGGGAGATACGGTCAGTGGTGAAAGAAGAAGTTACTCTTGTTAGCTACCCGAGCTTTCGTGAACGTTTATTCGCTTTTTCGAGTGCTACAATATAAATATATGGACATTAGAAATATAAAATGAATACCAAAGTGATAAACATACTGTGCAAGTTGAGATTTTTTTCGATATTCGTTGAGCATGACGTACCTATATAATTGAAATGAAAAATACAGAAACGAAAAAACTTGTCAGGAAAATTTGAAGGAAAGATAATTTGATATATTGATGTCAAAGAAATGAAGACTATACAGGAGAATAATTACCTGTTGAATGATTTTGTTATGAAAGAATATATGAATGAATTTTGCTGAGGTTGTCAATATCCCATTTTTGTTCATATTATATGTTTGTATTTTAATTTCAGTCATTTCCGAAAAAAGTCTTTTAACTACATTCTTTTCAGCATGTAAAATTTTTGGATCATCATAATTCATGACAAGGTCGTTATCCAATACATGTTTTGTTCAGGCACAAGAATTTTCTTTGAAAGTTCTGCAATTGCTTTTGTGTAATGCTATTCTCGATTTTGAATTATTTTTTATCTGACCTAGATACTTTTCATTACCATTCTAACAGGGAATTTCATAAACTACATTTGACTTTTCAGTAATGGGATCTTTTTGTTTTAATTTAGTTTTCTAATGGTTTGATTTTCTTTCGGTCAATTTTTAAATTTATTTCGTGCTTGAACAAATTAATAATTTTGCTAGAAAGTTCAGGTAAATATAGTATAGAAGAATATTTGATAGTTTGTAAATCTTCAGTTTAATGGCGATTTGTATTTGTTTCATTAATTATGGAAGTGGTATTGTATAATACTTTCTTTAGGAATTGTGATAGGGGAATTATTAAAAAGTATCTTATACAGTTATTTTGAATTTTTGTTTCTCAAAGTTGGATGGGCTAATTTTTCAATTCTATTCCTAAGAGCTGATACAAGGTTGAATTGCATCTTTTTTGGGTGACCGGAAAAGTAGTTGATATACTTTCCTGAACTAGTGGGCATTATATACCAATCAAGTATTATAGTACTCTCAGATTTTCCTATTAGTAGAGTGTCTAGGAAAGGTACGGAGTTATAATGTTGCTTCTCAACTGTAATAGTTATTTATGCAACAAGTGCAAAAAGTGAATGTTTATTGCACACGACGTGAAATTGTCCGACGAGGCCGTTAGGCCGAGTTGGACAACACGTCGAGTGCAATAAACAATTTTTGCACAAGTTGCATACAACATTTTTTCTACGTTCATGCAAAAAGCAAAAAATGATTTATTGAGGTACGGCACTAGGTGTAGGAAAATGAAAAGTGCAACTTGAATACTTTATTATCAATATCGATTTGCATTGAAACAGGAACTAATACGTTACGAATAATTTAACTCAAACTTTATTTTTACCCTCAATGTTGAAAGTGAATGAACAATTGGTGCAATTTTCAATATGAATATTTCGTAGTGAAGTACCTATTGCCAATCTCACAGAATATCTGCTAAATATGTTGTAGGTTTAAACGTTTATGTTTGTCATGATGGCAGCACGTTGAAGTAGAATGACAGATGAGTGCAATAAAAACTTTATTGCACTAGTGCAATAAAGAACTTCTTTTTCCACTGAATATAGTTCAATAAAGTTTTGCTTTTTGCATGAATGTAGAAAAACTATATAAAAAGTTCGTAGTAGTTGAAAGTAGATTGACTGGTACTACACAAATGATATCATCAACAAAATTTTTTAAAAAAGGAAGCCTAAACTATAATTTGGGTAAACTAAAATCTAATGAATCGTCCATCGCATATTGGGATACAATTGGGGAAAGAGTAGCTCCCATTGGAGTTCCATGAATTTGATTGTAATATGAATTATCAAATACGAAAAAGTGGTGTCAAAAAAAAATTCTATGAGTTCTAAGAAAACAGATTTCATTAATTTAGTATGGTTACTTATATCTAACCAATGTTTATCAATACTTAACTTTATTAAATTTAGTGGAATGTTACTAAAAAGTGAAACTACAGACTTATTATGACAAAACCTTCTGGCATTTGAATTTGTTTTATGTGATTAGAAAATTCGAAAGAGTGTTCAACATAAAATTCATTTTAGGTATTGAGGAAACTGTCAATATTTTTTTAGACTAACTCTGAAATTTTACTATTAGGACCATCAATGGACGAAATTATTTGTCTCAATTCGAAGTAGATTTGTGAGTTTTTGGTTAGCCATACTACTTTGGTGTGATGGAATGGTATATAGTGAATTCCTTTTTGTCATAGAGACTAATGAGCTTTTTATCATGAATTGTTTCAATGACTGCATTTGACTTTTGTTGGATGGTTTAAGTTGGATTACGGTTCAATTTTGTATAGTATGTGTCGTTATTCAACAGTCCTAATAGGCCAATCAACAGGGCTATCAACCTCAACTTAAATTGCTCCGCCGATAATTATTTTTCAAATTGTAGAACACAGTGTGCACATCACTTTTGAGAAAAGTTATTACCTCCAAAAAACGCGTTGAAATTAAATTTTGAGGTAATTTCAAAATATCTCAAAAACTTTGTTTTAAATCAAAAAAATAACTTGATAGGTATTCAGAAAGAGCACAAATTTTTACAAAAAAACTGCCTTTACCAAAATTTTGAGAAATCGCATGGTATTCTTGAAAAAAAATTGTTGAAGTTATATGCTTTCGCAATATGGCAGGTGTTGTACCGGCTCTCGCCAACGTGCATTTTTTCAACCAGCGCGTGAAGTAAAGTTCTATAACTCCTCACATAAATGTTCAATTCAGATAAATCTTACGACATTTTGAAGATAAAGATCGCAGCTTTGTATTCTGATATTATTTTAATTTATACGCGTAGTTGCCAGCTGCAAAATTGCAATTGAAAATCTTATAATATTGAAGTTCCTGACTTCGTTAAGTAATGCTTGTGATTACTGAAATAATGTCTTATCACTTGTAGCAAGTAAAACGAACAGTTGAGGAATACTTCATTGTCAAATTGCATAACGTTCAACCGGTCCAAATGATGTTGGTTTTAAATACGAGTGTTTTCAATTCTTCGCATATTTTAGGTTATAAAATCTTGAGAGAGTTTATAAATTCAAATGCTAATAACTCAGCGACAAAAGCACGTATCAACATGAATGAAAAGCCAGTTTGCATAAAAAACCCTGCTCTTATTGAAAATATTCATACAAATTTGGTTACTTGTACAAATTTTAAATGCAATCCAGTCAATCATGTAAGTACTTAAAATAGAGGTAACTCGGCATCTGATAGCATTATTGTTCTATGGAAAGAAAAATAAAATCAGTCCATGATGAAATATGGAGATTCAAGATCGAGGAAGACAGTGCACCAAAGGAAACTGTCCCGAAGTGTACCTGCTTTAAACTCATTGAGATTCTGAAACCTGAAAAATATCGGCTTGGGACCTTGTCAATGCGGCAGCTAGCGCGCCGCTGTATAGTATACAGCGGCGCGGTTCAGTCGGTTTGCAGAGGCAGCAGTCAACGTTGCTCTATGTGAACGTCAGATAATATAAAAGTTCCTTTACAGAAAACACTGGATACTGGGATAACATCGATAGTCGGAGACGAGGAAACATCTCTTAGTGCTTTGTGACTGTTATTAATTGAAAATGGTGGGTTTATTTTTGAAATATTTGTTTTATGTTCAACTTAGCTCTGTTTCAAAATATCGCTATGTCAGATATACAGTGAGTCTGCTTAAGTTGGCTACATATGGTAAACTTTTTTATTATTGATTTTACGAAAAAAAGTTATTCTTCATAAAAAGTTTTGCATGGTCTAAAACCCATAATGCAACCATCAGATATTGAATTTTGTCAATCTTATACGAGGTATGTCAAAAGATATTAATTTTACCTAAGAGTAAAGTAATTTTGTATTTTACAATATCGAAAATTGATATCATGAAAAGTTGTTAGGAATTAAAAACTATGTTTCAATATGCAATTACCTCCTTCTAATTGTGACAATTATTTTTTTACAAATTTTTCTTAAATTATCAATACCGAACATTTATCATTTATAAAATTTTGTTTCATGAAAGTTTGCTTATCAATGTCTAAACAGAATGGAAAGGTTAACATGTTTGTAATGAATAAAAATGGTAAATGTAATATTGATAATTTAAAAAAAAATGTAAAAAAAATATTTTTCCATTTGGAAGGATGTAATTGCATATTGAAACATAGTTTTCAATTCCGAACAACTTTTTATATATTGTGATATATATAAAGTTACTTTACTCTTGGGTAAAATTCATATCTTTGGACATACCTCGTACAAGATTAATAAAATTCAATATCTGATGGTTGCGTCATGGATTCTAGACCATGCATAACTTTATATGAAGAATAATATTTTTTCGTAAAATCAATAATAAAAAAGTTTCCCATATGTAGCCAACTTAAGCAGACTCACTGTATGTAGAAATTTGGCAGTGATTATTCCGGATTGTGAAGATGAAGACGAGGAGACTGAAGATGTATAGATATATATTCCTATACTTTTCTTGATGGTGATTACTTGTGGATTCATTTCTCCATACCCTTTCTCGATATCATTGAAAAACACTCCCATATTTCGTTACCTCCGGTCCGCGTTTGATTTATACAATAAGTTGATCTTCTCTCGAATTTGCAAATAATTTTCATAACAATACTTCTCAACGATTATTCAACCACATTTATATCTAAGAGTAGTAGTTTAAGAGTGTTTTCAAATATTCTCCCTCTTCCCTCTCACCCCAATGTTTCCGCGATGTGGGGGATATGCCCCGAATGCGGGGCGGGAAAATCAATTCTAATAATTTATACCTATTATTTTCACAAATTTTCATTCAGCTTCATTACTCAGGACTGACAATTTACATATTCATAGAAAATACCCCAGATAAAACACGATTTCGGGAAGGGGTTGATGCCCCGGAAGGGGGTTTAATTGTTGAAAATAATTCGCTCCCATTATTAATACCGATATTCACTCATATTTATTGCCTAGAGCTGAAATATCGGGAATATACCTTCCAGAAAAAAGTTTTTACGATTTTGGGGGGGTTGCACCTCCCCAGGGGGTGATAACTTTATTGCTAATTATTCAACCCTCCGTGACGACCGAATTGCAAAAAAGAAATCGGCGGAGCAATTTAAGTTGAACTTTTATGAGAAAAATTGCCCTGTTTATTGGCCTATAATGATGAATTCAAATAATGTAATTTTGACACGATAACAGTGACATTAACTTTGTCAGATTTGGTAATGATCATACCAGGATGATCATTGATGGAATGTCTAGTTTTTAAAGATGTATGAAAAATTACAATTAGATTTAGGTTTGTGAAGAAAATTAGTCGAAGTATTTGTGATTTGAAAATATATAATACATCTTTTGTTATCGTCCACATTATCTATCACATTTTCTATATCTGCCAATAAATGAGTAATTTTAAATTCTTTCGTTTCTGGTTGTACAATAAATTTGTGCCCAAGAGATAGAAATGCCCAGATATCACTGGAGTCGCAATATCAGTTAGATTCTTCACCCAATTATCTACTACTTTCAACTTATCTATTTTCTTATGAGGTAAAATGTACGGTTGTATTTAACTTGATGTTTATTTTTGAAATCGTCCCATAAGTGATTAGGAAGTTTGTTAATGATTTCGTTGGACAAATTGGTTAGTAGCGTCTCTAACTATTTAAGATTCTCATGCGTAACCTTGATCTCGAGGGACAGAATTTTATTTTTAAGTTTTTCATTGAAATCGAATATGAGTTGTCCAGTTCTTCCATTGTTAGTTTCCAGCAAGTTGTCTATATTCTTCACATTTTTAATTATACTTTTGATTCGGAAGGGTACGGTGCGTTCTACAATTGAGTACAAATATCGTCCTTTTCCTCTAGAGGCAATTTTTATGTTCGTTTTACACAAGCACTTGAGGTCTCTGCTGTTTCTTGTCCATATGTGATTAACTGTTAGAACCCCATCCTTCATAAAGAGAAAAGTGTATCGACCGGCTTGTTAAATAAGAAACTTGTTTCTAACGGGGATTTTGATTATATACATGTTCAACGAATATCGAAGGAAATCTTAACTTGCACAGTATGTTTATCACTTTGGTATTTATTTCATACATCTAATATGTCCCTATATTTATATTGTAGCCAAAAAAGCGAATAAACGTTCGCGAAAGCTCGGGTAGCAAAAGAGAGTAACTTCTTTTTTCTGACCGTATCCCCGATAGAAACAAGTTTCTTATAACATACCGGTAGATATACTTTTCTCTTCACATTTATATCTACATATTGTATTAGACGTAAGAATAAAAATCATTTTCATGTTATTGTATAAAAACAATCAATGAATCCCGAATTTACTTCTGTTAGTTGAGCAATTAGTATATCAAAATATTGTAAATTATGTTGACAAATCTCCAGAAGTGCATGTTACGAGATAAAATATAAAATATGAAAAATTGATCCATAGAGTGGGCAGCCGACGCTAATAGTATCGCTAGTATCATTGTAATTCTTCCACTTAGCCTTCTGGCGTTTTTCAGGGAATCTCGTTTTGAGTAACAGAAAAAGTATAGAAATTGCCAGAAGTGCACCGAGTCATAATTATTGCAAGATTTTCCACAACATTAGCGCCTTCTGGCGGGTCTCTATCTTTCACCCAGTCTTCTGGCAATTTTTTCTCTACTTATTTGTATAACCTCCGAATATTCTGCAAATTTTCAGACCTGCACCTTATGACTTAGTTACCGTTAAAAAAATTAATATTTAACCCTCTACCCTCGCGATATTCTACCGGGGTGCCTTCTGGCGGCCCGTCCCACACTACGTCGGTACCAACCGAACCTGTACATGCTAAAATTTACTTTGCACAGAGTCACCCGTACCCCTACGTAGCCAGCTCTTCGTCTATGTGAATACAATGAAAAAAATAGAAACTACCCAAACTCCAAAGCTATGTCAATGTACACTCGACGCGTCGTCCGCTAGCAAAGTTAGCATTTTCACTACGTCTCCTTATAGGAATACTAACAGGACGTAACAAGTTAGGCAGACGTAAATGCGAAGAAGACGAAGAAACTTCCTCGGCGAGTGTGAGACGTACGGGAGGCTAACGGTGGATTTATGCAGCAGTCTCAAGTCATAATTTCTAACATTCTAATGTCAATGCTACATTACATTGGCTTTTCAAAATATGCATGCAATCTGATGACGAGTTATTTTACTGATAGAACACAAATGGTCAAACTACGAAGTTCCCTTTCTGCTCCACTGAGACTAATAAGGTGTGTTCCCCAAGGTTCAGTGCTCAGACCATTGCTTTTTTGTATATTCACCTCTCATTTAACTTTGAATGTGGAGCACTGCTGAATTCATGCTTATGCTGATGATATCCAAGTTTATCATTCGTTCAATCCCACCAGTCTGAATGACTCAGTGGAAAAAATTAATGAGGATCTACAGATCATATATGAAATTTCACTGAAATACGAACTACTGCTCAATCCTACCAAAACCAAAGTTTCACTTTTTGGCCCTGAGAAGCTCTGTCAGAAATATGAACTGGAAATTAAAATCAGATTGAACAATGCAGAATTGGAAGTGTTAAAGGAAGCGAAAAACTTGAGTGTCATGTTGGACAACTCCTTCAGATACAAAAAGCATGTTTCCAATTGTCTGAAAAAAGCATATTCAAGTCTGAGAATGTTATATCCCTATAGAACATATGTCACTAGAGAAATAGAAGCAAAGCTCTGTGCAACACTTGTTCAGGTTTACTCTCATTGCTTAGATTACATTGATTCGAATAGAATACAAAAAGTACAAAATTCCTGTATTAGATTCATTTTTGGCATACGAAAGTTCGATCACATTTCTCAAACCTTACCAAAATTGAAATGGCTGACTATGAAAAATCGGTTCATTCTTCAGTCTCTCACTCTTTATCACACAATTATAACTAAAAAAGAACCACAATATCTCTTCAAAAAATCATCTTTCAGAGAAAATATCCATAACAGAAATATTCGTTTTATAAACACATTAACCCCTCCCTCGCATAAATCTGCCTTGTTTCAGAGATCGTTCAGCTACTGTATTTTCAAACGATACAATCCTATACATCTTTCAAACAGAAAGTTCGTCTATGGCTATTAAGAGCAAACACTACCTTGGTAAAACGGGAATCTGTTTTGAGACGACAGTTTTTGTTTGAGAATTTTTTAATTTTTTTGCATTACCCAATGTTTTTTTGTTAATTCCGGAACTTCAGTGATTTGGTTATGATAATTTTTAAGAAAAAAAATGAAATGAAATGATGAATTTAAAAAATTGATAGGTTCCGGAATTCTTATGAGACCACCGATCCCATACAAAAAATATCTCTTTAATGAAATCAATGAATTTTGCAAGAAACGGATTCTACGATCGGAAAATTTATATCTGACTGGCGCTATGATCGAGAATGGACAGGTGCTGTGTTGCCAGTGTTCATCGAGTTCATTATCTTCACCCCCATTCTTGATAAGTATCCCAACAAACCTTAGCTGGAAGGGATGAGGAAGAAATTCGACTTTTTGGTGGTTAACCACACATTTCACATACGAGCCTTGACATGACAGTGCATAAAACCGCCATCAGGAACCAATTATAAAAACGCCCCGCGATTTCATTTGTTTTGTGATCACATCAATCTGAACAAAAGCGAATCAGTAAGTATTCATTATACATATTACGTTTATTTTTGCGTACTCATTACTTGACGTAACTTCTATTTATACCATAAAATAGATAAATCAGAATCATTCTTACAGATCACAAATTTTCTGATCCGATTATGATTAGATAGCGTTAAGCAAACACCTGTTACTTTATGCCCTTTACTCCCAATTTTGAAAATACTTCACTTCAACGAGTTCTTGTTATCTTACATGAACCTTCAATTAGTCTGGCGATATGAATGTGACGGAACAATTCGGCAAAAAATTTATGAAACTATTTGGTAAAAAATTTACATATGTAATAGCTCTTAAATGACCAAAATTTGTAACAAACCTATTAGAAATAACTTCTGCAACTGTTATCGAACTCATTTTTTCACGCGTAAGCGAATTTGTATTATTTTGTAATGTATCGAAGTTAAATGGAAGAGCAGACCTTGGTATACTTCGATATACTAAGTGTCAGAATTTTGCTCCGAGAATTTTTCCACAAATTGTAAGATTTTTCATTATTATAACAATATTTTCAGTGCAATAATTTGTGGAATAATAAAAGACATTTATTATTATTATTATTATAAGATTTGAGTCATAAGGAAGAATATTCGTCAATGATTGGTTGGAATAAACGGACCAACCAATAATTGACGAATATTTTTCCTTATGTCTTATGACTGCTGGATAAATCCACCATGAGATTCGGAATCTATGGAGTTAAGAAACTCCAACAAGAGGATTTAATCAACCTGGTGTGGTCGGACATACTGACCTTCATCAGAAGGTCACAAAGGTTCGAAAGGGAAGACTAGGAGGATGAAAATAGATAAGTGGAGAAAAGGGTCCATGAGTAGTCTAGTCTACAAGAACTATTATGGTGAATTTCTCTTCAAGGGCACCGAAAGTTATGATCCAGGGCTCATTCGATTCGGAATGACCTCCAGAAACTTTTTGAAAAATTTGAATGTGAGCCGGAAAAAATTGCAAAAGTTATAAAAAATTTAGTAGAAAAAAGAAGAGGGTTTGGTTTTTTGCAAATATCTCGGAAACAATTAAAGATATCCAAAAGTTGAAAAAAGATCCTGAAAGAAGAGGAAATTTTCCAAAAACTGTTCTACATCCTGGAACTCTACCACTAATATTTACAATTTCAATCCATAGGCGAAAATAGCGATAAAAGCGGGTGATGCGAGTCCCGCGTGTGTTGAATGATACGGACCCTTGAAAAATAAAAATAATTTTAACCCAATAAATAATAATATTAAGTAATGAAAAAATTTGCTTACCTTTCAGACACTTGAATAAACGAAAATCCATGGAAATTTTTTTTCCCGTAACTATTTTATTACATATGCTTTTGTTAATTAACTAGTTTTTACAAGTTTTAAATTTACATACAAACCCTGATAATTGTTAAACTGAAAACCTCAATTTTGTTTCACTTCTCGGAGCAATTCTTGAAAGGCTTTGAAAATGATCCCCATTGGAAAAATCAAAAAATGATGATTTTCCACAATCTGAGAAACTAAAAAATGAAAAATGTAAATAAAGCTATGATTTTTTTTTCGAAATTCCAGTTTATTTGTATTTTAATTATTCACAAGATTATTAACATAACATAATTTGTTTCAATTTCTCGCTCTGATTGTTTTAATAATTGATATAAACAAATGCATTGTTTATAAGATATTTGAATTTTTGTTTTTGGAATTTCAATCAGCAATAAATATTATGATCTTTAAGAGCAAAATGATTTCTTAAAAAAAATATTGTTTAAAAACGAATTTGTTGATTAACTATTTTTTTTGCTACCAAATATTACTATTAACGAACCATCGTTTATCATCATTTCCATTGCTCTTTGATGTTCTAAAAAAATATTTATTTATATTTTCATTGTTTATTCAATGAACAATTCGTTATAAACAAATGAATTTTCACGACACATTTTTTTTAAATATTGCAAAAAATAACAATTTTTTGTGCAAAAAATTTTTATTCTATTTTCTACATAATTTTAAATTTTTTTCTATTTTAACGTTTGGCGTTTCCTCGTACCTCTCAATCATTGTTATTAAAATAACTCATAAAAAAATGGAGATAGGACAAAGACACTTCAGGTCTTTTTAGGATGTTACGAAATTTTTTTTTATGGATTTTCGGTTATTCAATTGTCTAAAAGGTTGGTGGATTTTTTCATTTCTAAATATTGATATTTAATGTGTTAAAATTATTTTTATTGTTTAAGGGTCCGTATCAGTCAGCGCACTCTGGACTCGCATCACTTGCTCTTAGCGCTATTTTCGCCTCTAAATTAAAATTCCAAATATTGGTGGGAGAGTTCAAGAGTTCAGGATCTTTTTTCAACTTTTGGATATCAGTAGATAACTAATGAGAGAGACCTGGGAATAGCGTCACGGCAAATAATAACAATTATGACCAGTCAGCAAAAACCCATGAGAGAGTAATGGGAGTCAAGTTCAATGACCTATTTCAAGGTTAATGAATGCACCAGATATCAAATTACTAGGAATTCGCTGACGCAATAGTTCCGGTCAACGAAATTTCATACGGGTTCAATTCAGGTTTATGAATGCACGTGTCAGATATCAAATTACCTGGAATTTGCTGACGTCACGTTACGGACAAGTCTCGACAAGTAGAGGAACTTGAAACGGGTTCATTGACCTCTTTCAAGGTCATGAAGTGCAAGTTCATGATGTGCACGGGTCAGATTTCAAATTACTTGGGATTTGCTGACGCTACAGTTCTGGTTACAGAGAGGTCAACGAAATTCAATGAGAGTTCAATGACCTCTTTCAAGGTCAATAAGTGCACGTGTCAGGTATCAGATGACCTGAAATTTTCTGACGCCACGTTTCCAGTTATAGTCAAGTTTCGACAAGTAGAAAAAATCCAAGATGGGTCCAATGACCTCTTTTCATTGTCGAGGATTCTGTGTGGTGAAATTAGAAAATTCCAAACATCTTTGTTCTGGATTTGCCTCTACCAGAGTTCGGCACCGTCCTCGCAGAGTAATAATTCTCCATAATATCTGATTATGGGAATTATTTAATAGGCTGAATATTTTTAGAAAGTTAACACCAGAAGAATCTCATTCCCTAAATCCCTATTCTGACTTAAAACTAAAGAAAATTTAACATTTAAAAGATCTATGAAATTCTGACAAAAGTGAAATACTAGTTTTTCGGCAATTCTAAATTCCTAAAAGATAGATAATTCTGACCGATGACTCTACCGGAGGCACCACGATGGCTACTGCATGGCCACCTGGTAGTCCCTACGCCCCCTAAACCCTATACGACACTTTGGCACAATTCGTGAATTTTTCCGAAGTTATCAAGGACTTTTAACCACGTGTTCCCTTAGCCGGAAGGGAAGGCTTCGTTTTTAGCCTCGTTTACTGAGTGCAATAGTTTTCCCCACGTAGGGTCAACCACAGTAAACGGTGGGCCTCCACCGGGCATACATTGAGTGGTAGCTTAATGTAATCCACAGCAGGGTCAGTAGTAGTCCCCCAGTCTCACAGGAACTTGATGAGTGCCAAGTTTTAAGAACTTGTAACCACTGACGGCATCCACAGGGGTTTGGCCAATCAGCTATCACTAACATTGTCAGCCTAGCCGCTAAACAGGAACAGGGTTGGAAAGAAAACAATGATTAGTAAATACAGTCACTTTTGTGAAGGTTCCACGAAAGTGTCACCAACTGAATGTTCACTTGCACAATAGTTCAAAAGGATACAAGGGCTTTTAAGTAAACCCTTTTCTTATTCCAATTCTTCTTGTCGGTATTTGGAATATTTATTCTTCCTTGGAATGTGTTTCGTTCCTTTTTTAAATGTGTTTCTTCTTGGTGCAGTTTAGATCTGAAAAGATCTGATCTTCCATCTATATTTGTGGTTTAACGAATTCTCTTTTGAAGGGATTTGGTTTTTTTTGGTTAGCAATCCCTTCAAAAGAATCGTGGCGCTTATTTAGCAAAATACTGGCTGTAGATCGTAGTATGGCAATTGAACAGCTTTTCTATCTTCTTATATTTGAGAATCTGCTTGCTGTAATATATCTTCTCTCCAATATCCTGGTTTGTTCCGGAATAACTTTCCCTTGACTAGGACAGTTATACGAATTCTTTTGTTTTTGGTTCTTAAAAGAACAGATGAAGTTCGTTAATGAATAACGAAAAACGAATTCTTTCAATAAATCAAAGCTAGCCTGCACTTGCTCAAAGCCTAGCTCGAATACAAAATGGAATACTTGAATACTTTAGTTAAAATGGCAGCGGGGTGCCTGATGCCTGAAGATCGAGTGCGTACTGAACAATACGAATCGCGAATTTCGAACGCTCTGGCAGCGCTTTATTCATAGACGAGAAGCCCGCGCGCCGAGCGCGATTGGCTGAGGCGGGCTGACCAATGAACACGCAGGCGGAGAACAAAACTCGGCCGCAGTTCCGATCGAGAGCGCAAAGAGATCGGACGCTCTGAAGAATGCTCCTCGGAAAACAATTATTTTTGGCGAAACTAATTGAAAATAAATGTTCAATTGTTGCCAGATGATAACACCATATCATGAAGTGTACGTGTCAGACATGAAAGTACCTGGGATTCGCTGACACCATGGTTTCGGTTACAGAGAGGTCAGCAAAATTCAATACGGGTTGAATGGTCTATTTCAAGGTTGATGAATAGACGTATCAGATATCAAATTACCTGGAATTTGCTGACGCCATAGTTCCGGTTACAGATAGTTCATTGAAATTCGATACGGGTTTAATCACCTATTTCAAGGTAAATAAGTGTACGTGACAGATATCAAATTACCAGAAATTCTCTGACGACATAGTTCCGTTTACAGATAGGTCATATTACCTGGATAGCTGACGTCATAGTCCTAATTACAAACAAGTCTCACAAGTAGGAGGAATTCAATATGGGTTCGATGACCTATTACAAGGTCAATCAGTGCACGTGTTAGGTATCAGATTACCTGGAATTCGATGACGCAATAGTTCCGATCAGCGAAATTCAATACGGGTTGAATGACCTATTTCAAGGTTTATGAATGCACGTGTCAGATATCAAATTACCTGGAATTTGCTGACGTCACGTTACAGACAATTCTCGACAAGTACAAGGAACTTGAAACGGGTTCAATTCGTGAGTTCACGTGTTCGAGTGTCTGTGGGTTCGTTTATTTGTTTGTGATCATGTGTTCTTGTGTTCAAACCTCAGATACACATAGAGCGCCACAGACAGCTGTTTGATCGCGTGTTCTTATGTTTGTTTGTGTGGCTGTTTGTTCGTTTGTTCGCTTGTTCATGTGTTCTTGTTTCTACGTGTGTTCAACTGTCTGTGTGTTCGTGCTTGTTCGTGTGTTCGCGTCTTTAGGTGTTCGAGTGTTCGTATTTGTTTGTTCGTATGTTCGCGTGTTCAGGTGTTCGTGTGTTCTACTGTCCATGTGTATTCGTGTGTTTGCCTGTTCGCATGTTGGTGTGTGCGTGTGTATGTGTATGTTCGCCAGTTAGCATGTTCATGAGTTTTGTGTGTGTAGGTGTTTGATCGTATGTTGATGTGTTCTTGTGTTCGACTGTCTGTATGTTCGTGTTTGTTCGTGAGTTCGTATCGTGAGTTCGCGTGTTCGAGTATCTGAGGGTTTGTGACCTTGTGTTTTCGTGTTCAAACCTCAGATACACATAAACATACAGTTGTTTGTTCGCGTGTTCGTATGTTTGTGTGTGGTTGTTTGTTCGTTTGTTCTCGTGTTCTTGTGTTCTTGTTTCTTCGTGTGTTCAACTGTCTGTGTGTTCGTGCTTGTTCTTGTGTTCGCGTGATCGAGTGTTAGTGTGTTTGAGTGTCTGTGTCTTCGTGTATTTGTTTGTGTTGATGTATTTTTGTGTTCTAGTCGCAGATGGTCATAGAACGCCACAGACAGCCTCAAATAACCACGTTTAACCTCAGATCCCAACACCTAGCCACTGCTAACAACAGAAACCCACAGATAGCGATGAATAGCCACAACTCAGTTCTGCTGGCTACTGCTACCCACAGAAAGCCACAGATATCCAATGATAACCTCAGATCTCCACAGCTAGCCACTACTAACCACAGAAAGCCACAGATAGTCACGGATAGCCACAACTTTTTTCTTCACAGATAACAACCCGTATTGACTTTTTCTGACCTTTCTGCTACCAGAACTATGGTGTCAACGAATTTCAGGTAATTTGATATGCGACACGTGCATTCATCAACCTTGAAATAGATCATTGAACCCATCTAGGATTTCCCCGTCTAGATGAATTTGTAACCGGAAATGTGTGAAATATAATATTGTCCTACTACTCCAGTAAGTATTCTTTCAAGTCAAATCGACATTGTTTTCGGCCTTTTGGAGTAATGTATCTCGTTGGTGAAGTATTTCCCAGAAACTTGCTTACTCAAGCATAGTACGAGCCTTGTTTAATTGAAACCGATTAAACTCTCACCCATGAAATCTCGCTTCGGGCTCATTTCCACTTATAAGCAATGACACTCAGTTCACTTGATAATATTCCAAGTCAACTTCATATTATACTTCAGCTCTTTGAAGTTATTCATTCGGTGAAATCTCACTGAAAAACTCTCCTTCTAACACATTGTACGAGCCTTATTATGGCAATAAAATTGAAAAATGCTAAAGTCTACGTCTAAGTTTTCGTTCTTCGAGGCACAAAAACTGAAATCACTTATTATAATGAAAAATACCCAAACTCCTGGTCATAGAGGCTTACCACATTGAAATGATTTACGATATAAACAATAATGGCCAGAGAATTGGTCCTTGAAGCACACCACATTGAAATGACTTGTAATAGAAAAATGCCCAGAGAACTGGTCCTTGAGGTGTACCACAACGGAATTTGAAAAATGGTGGAAGCGTTGTCTATAGATTGTTCTTTGATTCACGAAAACTGAAATGATTTGTATAATAAAAATGCCTAGAAAACTGGTCCTTGAGGCTTACCACATTAAAATAATTTATTATATATATAAAATGCCCAACGAACTGGTCCTTGAGGTATAGCACATTCTTATTTGGAAAATGTTGTCTGGCCCTTGAAGTATATTACATTAGAATAGCTTGTAATAGAAAAATTCCCAGTCAACTGGTCCTTGAGATGTACCACAACAAAATTTTAAAAATGGTGGAAGAGTTGTCTATGTGATTGTTCTTTGAGTCACGAAAACTGAAATAATTTGTAAAAGGAAAATGACTAGAAAACTGGTCCTATATATAAATATATATATATATATATATATATATATATATATATATATACATATATATATAGCGCCAACTATCAAACTGAGGACACACCGTAAAATCAACGTTGCGAGGACCACTGGAAGGAAAGGTGCTAGACACTCATCATACCCTTTTCTGTTCTTGTTCAGAGTGGGGGGCACCAAGATTCTCTAATATACGCTTGAATTACTGAACAGTTCAAATTTGATTTTTACGAGTATATCGGAACCAAGTGAGGACCATACTTCCGTGATATCATTGAGAGGTCCGTTTATTTGTCTGCAGAATCCTACCAAACTGAGGTCCGTATAACCTAATTATTAGTATGAGGTGTATAAAGTGAGGACCACTGAACGTTGCCAAGTTTCACAAATTTCTCTTCACATACGATCGGCACTTTTACGGTACATGTGACAGTACAGACAAGCCAAAATTATAATAATTGATAGAAATGGATTAGGCAATCCAGACTTCTGCATTCAACCTAAACAATAGGTATAATCGTCGACAAGTATCTAACAGAAAACAACTACTGTCCCCTATGACAATTGGATTAAAACTGATAGATTCTTGGCTAAGTATTCTACCAGAACTACTTTGCAATGTTATCCCAATCTCAACGCCAAAACATGTCTCAACCCACATGGTTTTGCCGATCATCAGTGTATCTAGTTATTTTCTGTTGTCGTCGATTATACCTATTGTATAGGTTGACTGCAGAAGTCTGGATTGCCTAATTCATTTTTATTATTAGTTTGATGAGCTTCTGCCAAGTAGTGTTATCAAATATTTTCTTCCGAAAATTATGATTGTAAGTCAGTACTGCATTGTATATGGAAACAATTCTGGCGGTTTATTCGTCAACGAAAGCAATATTCAGTATTATTTCGGACAAAGTTCGATACGGAGAGTATGATGAAAATTATATGAATTAAATAAAAATATTGACATATCGTTAGTCGCAGAAATTGACATATTTGTAAATCGCGACTGCATTCCTGGATGAGGGGTAATTAATGCTTGGAGGGCACCATTTGTTTGGTGGGACAGTAGGATTCTTATGTTGTTCGACGAACCCTAGCACTGAAGATATGCAAAAATCTGGAAACATGTCTGCAGATGGTCATTTTAAATCAAATGATAAAAACAATAATAAATCGTCTTTATATTCTCCGGTACGAAATAGGCGAAGTTTAGTTTAGGTCTCTCTTACACTTAACCTAAGTAGTACAAATGAGAGATGAAATATAGGTAGGAAAGTCATTCATGGGGTCGAGCAAAACAAAATAAAACCATTGCAAAGCAGTAGTGCTTCATCAAAACATATAACTTTGAGTAAAAGAGTTAAGGTATTTACGAAATTTGGCTTTCAATTTCTTTTCTCATATCAAGATAATTGAATGTGATTGACAAAAACGGAAATATAGAATTCAATTGCTTGGTAGTTGAAGTATGAGGCATAATATCCATTATCTGATCACAATTAGCACTTGAAATTGTGACCGCTTTGAGGAACGTTGCAGAAATAGATGCCAGATGTAATTCAATATCTGTCAGGGAAAGAAAATCTTTTCTGCCAGATATTTTCCACTTTGTGGGAATGTGTTGAAAGATAGGTATTTCGATTTCATTTCATCCAATAAAATTCAGTAATTAAAGGCATGGTATGTTTTTGAATTTTGTTAGGATGGATCATAAAACGAATACAACGATGTATTTGCAGAATATAAAGAACTGTTGTAATTAGACTGTATCGAGTGATTCATAAATAAATTTATATTCAGTATCTTTATAGTGTCATTTGTGAAATCTGACAAAGTCAAATCACCCCTCTTTCCAAAAATCTTTCTGCAAATATCTGACAGAAAACAATTACTTTCCCAGCCAATACTGCGCGGATTTTTCAATATTTTTGTGTTCCATAGAAGTTAGCGAGTTTCTGAGCCACTGAACGATTGTCGTTTCTTTAGACAGAATCTAAAATTGTCAGTGTGTGTTTGGGGGCTGCACTCCTCATATGGAAACTGTCTCAACTAAGTGAAAATTTTGACTTAAAAAATTCTCTCTGTCTGATAATCGAATAAGTGAGGAATATAAGGCAACCCTCTGACAAAAGACAAGTGCTTTACTGGCAAATACTGCGTTGGATGATGAATCATATGGACTTCCCTTTGATTTACATTATACTAATATCTGCTAGACAATCGAATCAGAATCGATTAAATTAGTCCATCTGGAAGAAAGATTGAGGAATAGATTGAAAGATTCGTAAAAAGATAGGAGAATAGGTGAAACAAAGAATAAATGTATTCGACAAAATATTAAATAAGAAAGAGAAATAACAAGTGACAAACAAATAAAAAAATCTGCATTGTTCACAATGAACGCTTGTCAACAAAGAAACAAGGTGTCCAGCCATACCAGGACGGTGCTCATTGTCTTAATCCTACACGATAGGAATAAACATACCTAACATGACTATTCATTGAATCATAAATAGAAATGAAATATTTGGAAAAAGGCACTGATTCCCTTACTTATCTGGAACACCGCAAAAGGGTTGGTGAACTGTCTTCCTTCTTGAGATGTTTTGATAACCCAATCTCTTCTGAACTATCTTTGGCCGTTTCACCTTTATCAGTTCCATCAACAAGTTCAGTCATCACACCTATTGTTGTCACCTTTGATACTGCCGTCTATTTACCAGGACTCATTCTTTCAAAGAACGGCGAAGATTTGGAGATCATTGACTACGGAAATGTTCGGCCTACATACTCCAAATGTTTAAGGGGAACCCCAATTCCTAGTTACTCTCATCTTGATTCCGAAGATGTACTCGAAATTTTACAGGTGTTTTATTCTCTTTGAAACCAGAAGAAAATAGAATAAACAAATGAATATATAATAGTTAGTGGTAAACAGCGGAATAATAAAAAAAAACTTCAATTTGTAGACGCTAAAAAGGAAAAAAATTATTCAAAATGTTTTTGGTACTCATTCAAATGCACAAAGAGGTGAAAATCATTGCATTAAATGTGTGATGTAGCTGAAATAACAATCCCTAGCTTTTGAATGTGTTACTCACAGAATAACCGACGTAACACATCTGAAGCAGACTTTTTCTTTAGTGTATTCAATAGCAGTTTTAAAATTTTCTCTCTCCCAATGTTATTCATTCCTTTTCAGTGAATTTGAATAAAAGCTTGTCTTTAAATGTTTTTTTTTTCGTATTTTTAGTCATAAGTAATCAGATACTCCTCGTTCTGTTCATTTCCATAAGAGCTTCAGTTTACCAGGGCTTCTTGATACTCAATATTGTGTATTCTAACTCTTCGATCCGATGAGCATCCAATGATCGATTGAATCATGAATCGTTTTGTCAAAATTCACGATCTCTGACTTCAAAAACCTACACATCAACTTTGATAGAAAACGAGCAATAATCACATAAACTTCGCAATCCTGAAACCTCGAAAACTCCCACATAGTATTTTTGGATCAGACGATAATTGCAAAACTCGTTGGCCAAATTGTAGCTGCCAATTCAAATTAAAAAATTTTCATAATCTTTTTTCTCGAAAACTCCACTCACCAATTTTGATCAGAATGGTGTCATAATCACATAACCCGTTCGTCATCTTGAATTCATAAATAAAAAAAAAATCCTAAACTCCGACCCCAAACATCTTTTCATACTAAAATTGAATGAAACTGACCAATAACACCAAGCTTGTCCGCCGTCTTGAATTTACCAATTTTGACCTAAAATTCATAATCTGAAATATCTCCCAAGGGCCGATTATGAATAGAACTCAAAGCTCGTTCTCCATCTTGATCTCATATTCCGAAATACTCAGTATTCCAATTTTGTATAGAATCAGACCATAAGAACAGAATTCGCAATTCGCCATCTTGAATTCATTAATTTGATATTAAATCCATTATCTCCGACCAGTTTTTCTAAAAGAAGTTCAATCCCGCATTGTCACAGGAAAGAGGAACACATTCCAAATTTTTATTTGATCGGTCCACTGGAAGCGGGTCAAAATTCACTTTCTATTGGCCCGTCAGCCCTCTGCCATATTGTCTAATGATTTTATAAGGTATTCCCTTCAGGGTTTTGGTAGTTGTGAATATAATGATCAATGCACAAGCAAAATTTGCGCATGCATGTGGAACATAACAATAACAATAATTATTGTTTTAATTAAATTATATTTGTCGAGGACTTCAAGATTCCCCAGTAGAAAATCCTCTCCACCAGAGAGCGATCACGATTTCGTCCGTCACACTGACATTTTTTAATTGCCAATTACTTGTTTTCATGTTACTACAACAAACTCTGTTCAGAAACGAAAAATAGAAACTTATTCTACAATTCTGCATTCGAATCAATTCTTTCATACAATTCAAATATCAAACATGGTCCATCGATCCAAATCTGAAACAGCGCATTAGAAGTCATTTGCGAAATACACACCGAATCTTCAAACGAAGAAGCAACTCAGATCTTAGCAGCGTGCGCTGGGGTGAGTCGTTTCCCTGCATTCCTTTCCTTTCCTACAAATACAATATTGCGTCGACTTGTTCTTTCATATACATTTATACTATTGTTTGCATTCATAATTATTAAAAAAAAAAAAAAATGAGTTTAGAAAGTCATAAACGTAATCGCGGCAGTATTAAATCAAAGCTAACGATATTTACGAACTTTTTAGAGAACCTGAAAAGTAAACCAGAGTTGACAGTTACAGATTCAGTACAAATTTCAGAAAGACTTTCTAAATTTGAAACGCTTCTTGATGAATTCGATCAAGTTCAAAGTTTAATTGAAAGCTTATGTGATGATTCAGATACACAGCTTTTCGAAAGAGAAACATTTACCAATAATTTCTATTCACAATTAGCTATTGCAAAATCAATTCAAGACACAAAAAAGGCGGAAGAGATGGCATCTGTCAGCTTGTTATCATCAGTCACTAGCCAAAATTTGAATTCAATCAAACTTCCAACAATACAGCTCCCCACATTCGATGGGTCTTATCAGCACTGGCTAGAGTTCCGTGATACATTCGAATCTTTAATACATGAAAACGTCAGCATCAGCGATATTCAGAAGTTTCATTATCTGCGAGCTTCCTTAGATGGTGGCGCGGTTCAGGTTATTCAGTCTCTCGATTTTTCAGCTAATAATTATGCAGTGGCGTGGAAAACTCTTCATGAGCGATACGATAATAAACGATTACTTGTGCACAATCATGTCAAATCTCTTTTTAACTTATATCATATTGGCAGAGAATCGGGTGAATAATTGCGAAAGCTTTTAGATACTGTTTCCAAAAATCAAACAGCTCAAACAACCTACAAGCCAGTGGGACACCCTCATAGTTTATCTCATTACGACAAAATTGGATACAGTGACAGTTCGTGAGTGGGAAAAATACAGGGTGGACAAAGACGTACCGACCTTAAAAGACTTACAGACATTTTTAAAATCGCGGGCCGACTTTCTTGAAACCTTAGAAGCGAATCAAAGCGAAAAACCATTTGATAAAAAATTCTCAAAGGTTAATACTAGAGGACTTCTTGTAACGAATTCTGAAAACAAACCAATATGCGTATTCTGTAAAGGGGAACATTACAGTCAATATTGTGAGGATTTTTTAAAGCTTTCGGTTGCTGAAAAAATTGAAAGCATAAAAGAAAACAAACTATGTACAAACTGCCTTAGACCTGGCCACTATAATAAAACTTGCCGATGTTCAAACTGTAAAAAATGCAATGGAAAACATCATACATTAATTCATGTTGACAATAATAAAAATAATGCGTTAACGTCATATTCCAATGATATTCAAACATCCTCAAATAATGCTCTTTCATATTCTTTATCTGCAAATAAATCATATTCTTCTGTATTGTTGTCAACAGCGTTAGTTGACATCATAGACAAAAACTTGAAATCACACACAATTAGATGTTACTTGATTCAGGGTCAGAATCAAGCTTCATTCGAGAAGACACATGCAAACGTTTAAATTTATCCATTTCCCCGATCAGTCTCGAAGTATGCGGTCTCAATCGGACAGTTTCACACATAAAATCAAGATGCGAAGTAAATGTACAAGCAAAACACATTCCGTTCATCACAAAGGTTCATTGTTATGTACTTTCAGAAATAACTGGAAAAATTCCAGATTCGAATATAATCAACTATAAGCGTTTGAATATTCCTAAAACTATTAAGCTTGCTGATCCATATTTCCACGAACCAAATACAGTTGACATGCTAATAGGCGCAGATCTAGTTTATTCTTTACTGTGTATTGGACAAATATCTCTAGGTTCTGATAATCCTATTCTACAAAAAACTAAGTTTGGTTGGGTCATATCCGGACCAATTAGTAAATCAACACAAAAGCACGTCTCATGCAATTTTTCTCATAGTATAGATATTCAAACTCAGCTTGCCCGTTTTTGGGAAATCGAAGAAATCTCCATTGAAAAACCTTTATCAGAAGAAGAAAAATTATGTGAGGAACATTTTTCAAAAAATACAAAACAGAAAGCCGACGGCAGATTCGTAGTAGAGATCCCATTCAAAAAATCTCTTAATCATCTAGGTGAATCTAGCGAGCAAGCTAAAAAACGTTTCTTTTCTCTAGAGAGAAAATTGAATACAAATCCCGTTTTCAAAACTTTATATTGCAATTTTATCTCGGAATACGAAGATTTAGGTCACATGACAAGAATCAACGATAGTAAGCCAGTAGAATTCACTTATTACATCCCGCATCACGGTGTACTACGCGAAAATAGTTTAACCACTAAATTACGAGTGGTTTTCGATGCGTCTGCTGTTACTTCATCCCAATACTCTTTGAACGATTTACAAATGGTAGGTCCCACTATTCAAAGGGAACTGATTTCTTTAGTGTTAAGTTTTCGCGAGTATTCTTATGTGGTTTGCGGAGATTTGGCCAAAATGTATCGTCAGGTTCTCATAGAACCCGAACAGAGATCTTTACAGAGGATTTTTTGGCGAAAAAGTCCCGAAGACTTGCTTTCCGTGTATGAACTTAACACTGTTACATACGGCGAAGCGGCGTCATCATATCTCGCAATTCGTTGTCTCACACAACTGGCAAACGAAAATGAATCAAATTATCCCGAAGCAGCACATATTATAAAATCAAGTTTTTACGTAGACGATCTACTTTTTGGGAGAAATTCGGTAGGAGAAACAGCGCGTCTCTGCAAGGAGGTGTCACTGGTTCTTACAAAAGGTTGTTTCGAATTGAGTAAATTCTATTCTTATGAACCGAAAGTACTAAAATACGTGCTCAACTCAAAACATAACTTTACCATGGTCGATTTTGGTATAAATGAAAACGCAAAAATGTTTGGCTCAGCATGGATACCCACATCAGATATATTCGAAATACAAACGCCAAATAACGAAACCATTACGAAGCGCACAATCCTTTCGTGCATTTCCCAGATTGTTGATCCCCTCGTACTAATCAGTCCTGTCACGACAATATCGAAAATCATCGTGCAAAAACTCTGGTTTAATAAGGTGGATTGGGATGAGACCCTTTCCTCAGATTTACAATCAACCTGGACAGAGTTCAAATCTGAACTACCACTTTTCAATGAGTTGAAAATCAATAGGCGCGTCATTTGTCAGGATCCCAGACGAATAGAAATGCACGGCTTCTGTGATTCCTCTCAAAATGCCTACGGTGGTTGCATATATATACGATCCATTGACTCTGATGGCAATATTCATGTTCACTTGTTATGCTCAAAGGCAAAGGTAGCTCCATTGAAAACCGTTTCACTTCCAAAGTTAGAATTATCTGGAGCTCTAACTCTTGCAAGACTAGCAGATAAGGTTTCGAAATCGTTCGAAACAAAATTAGACAGAAGAGTTTTTTGGGAAAAATCTTCGTTGCGAATCGTGTTGCAGAGATACAAGAAAAAACAAGCCTTGACTCTTGGCATCACATTCCTGGTACCGATAATCCTGCAGATTTATTATCCAGAGGAGTTAAATCAAATAAAATGATCTCACTTTCATGTTGGTGGCACGGCCCTTCCTGGTTGAAGGAAGATGAATGCCAATGGCTAAAGTCAAAATTAGTTACATTTCAAGAGTTACCGGAATTGAAGAAAAACACACATTCATTTCATACAACGAAAAAATCCCAACTAATACAATTTGGAAATTTTTCAAATTTGAACAGGCTTGAAAGAAGAGCGGCTCATGTTATCAGATTTATAAACAATATATCAAAGAAGCGTGATAAACAATCTCAATTAATTACTCTTAACGAACTTAAAACTGCACATATTCTCTTAATTAAATTGTCCTAAAGCGAGTCATTTCCCGATGAGTGCGAAAGGCTAAAAAATAAGAAGAAAATAAATTCAACTAGTAAAATTCTCAGGCTCAACCCATTTTTAGATGAAGAAGGTATAATTAGAGTTGGGGGTAGAATATCAAATTCTTCATACTCCTTTCAGAAAAAACATCCTTTCATACTTTCTCACAAACACCACTTCACAAAACTATTATTCAGTCACGAGCATAAAAAGCTGTTGCATTCTGGTCCTCAACAATTATTATATTCCACTAGGGAACAGTTCTGGTCAACTTCTGGTCGCTCATTAGCAAAACTCATCGTACATCAGTGCATAATGTGCTTCCGAAATAAACCTAAATCCATACAACCCTTAATGGGTAATTTACCCCTCGAAAGACTGGAACCTCAACCGTCATTTTACATTTCTGGGGTTGATTACGCAGGCCCCTTCATAGTAAAAGATAGAAGAGGCCAAGGTTGTAAGTTGTCAAAGACTTACATGTGCTTATTCATATGCTTTGTAACTAAGGCTATCCATCTTGAGTTAGTCTCAAACCTGACGATAGATGCATTTTTTCTAGCACTTCGTCGGTATGTTTCCAGGCGAGGAAAACCTCACAAGATATATTCAGACAATGGCAAAAATTTTGTCTCAGCCAAGTCTGAACTCAATGAGCTGGGTGATTTCATTCAGAAAAACGAAAACGAGCTGACTAATGCTTTTTCTTTAGAAGAAATTGATTGAAAATTCATTCCACCATATTCTCCACATTTCGGTGGTCTTTGGGAGGCTGGTGTAAAATCAACCAAACATCACTTAAAGCGAACGATGGGAAAAGCCCATTTAACTTTTGAAGAACTTTACTCATTAATCACTCAAGTCGAAGCAATAGTAAATTCACGAACTCTCACCCCCCTCTCATCCGATCCTACAGACTTCCTTCCTTTAACCCCAGCGCACTTCCTAATTGGAAGACCACTAACGGCTGTTGCAAATCCTGATCTCAGAGATATTCCGGAAAATAGACTTTCTTCCTACCATAGGCTGCAGCAAGTTATTCGCCATTTCTGGGAGAGGTGGAGCAAAGAATTCATTTCCGAAACACAGCAGAGAGTGAAATGGAAAAAATCGCAAGGATCGCTGACAGAAGGTACCCTTGTGCTCATCAAAGAAATCAATCAACCCCCTATGGTTTGGAAGCTAGGGAGAATTGAATGTTTGCACCCAGGCAAGGATGGTATTAACCGTGTAGCGTCCATACGAACTTCCACAGGATTAGTTAGGAGGTCCTTTGCAAGAATATGCCCACTTCCTTTAGAAGACGTTGAAAGCCGATCCTTTCAAGGCGGGGGCCATGTCGAGGACTTCAAGATTCACCAGTAGAAAATCCTCTCCACCAGAGAGCGATCACGATTTCGTCCGTCACACTGACATTTTTTAATTGTCAATTACTTGTTTTCATGTTACTACAACAAACTCTGTTCAGAAACGAAAAAATTCTGCATTCGAATCAATTCTTTCATACAATTCAAATATCAAACAATATTATAATTATATAACGATAATCATATTATAATTATAAATTTCATTATACTTCATTTTCCCAAAGACATGCAAAAACACGTATAGATTCGAAGAGCCCTATTTCTCAACATAATTGTGGGCATATGGTGTCCTTCGGAACAACGCGACATGTATGCCGATCGGCTTCCGTCTGATTTTCATTCGATGAAATATCGTTTGGTATCATGCTTGGCATACGCTAAAATATCATCAAAATACGTGATTTCTCTATGCAATCAACAATAATCAACTAGTTTCTGACAAATTCTATACGGGTTTATGCATTATTATTATCGTTATGTTCCACGGGCAAGCGCTAAGTTTGCTAGTTCATTGATCATTATATTTATAACTATAGTTGCCGTCAAACATATAAGATAAATAAAAAAAGGCACAAAAAATGTTCTTATCTTGTCCATCTCTGCCTGGAAAGGGCCATATAATGTTGGGGGCAAGTGGTGCAAGAGTTTGAAATAGCTAAGTGCATTATAGGTAAATTCGCCATGGGTACAACATTTTTCAATTGCATCAAATTCATTATTGAGAGAGGGTTAATTACTTCTTTTTGTTTAGATAAACGAGTATACTAGAGATTGATACTAAGTACATAGATACAAGTAATTTGAAAAATATGCTTATCCAGTATAATGAATCGATTTATCATTCATTAAAAAGTTATTCAACAAAAAGAATAACAAATAAAAAAAATTAAAAAATTCTCGTATATACAAGGTGTTCATTCAGTACTGCATTCTTCACGACTCAACATCTGGATTGTCAGGAATTCAGATGTTTTTGTTCATATAATTTAAAAAGAATCAAGAGAAGGGAATTCTCAAATAAGTGCATATACCTACATGGTCTTCCATGAAAATACATTCAACTTTCCAAATGATCGCCCTGTATTTAACTTATATGAACTCTCTGTAATCCTATGTTTTCAGATCGAATAGTGCGTTGCCACGTTATCATTATTTATACAGATTTTATTGCGAAAAATTACTTCAATTTGAACTGGAATAATACTTTTGCGGTTGAATATTTTCTAATAGATGATGCCATCTGTGTGTATTTCTCTGATGGAAGCTCTCCGTATGGTATGTCAATGATCAATTGTGCTAAAATTCCAAAATTATATTTATCATATGGGTGTCTTGAATGGACTTTTCATGCGACACAATTACATTAAATTTTGGTGCCGAATATGGCTTTCTCGAATTTCATCGGTGATTTATATCAAGTTTTAGTGCAATCATATTTATTTCTTACATAAAATTGAATGTTCTTTCATATCCTAAAATCAAATTCGGGAATACAGTGTGTCCAAGATAAGAATGAACAGCATGGGGATTTCGGAAACGGTAAGAGATACGGGGTCGATTGAATTAGAGAAAAGTAGCGCATTTATGTGCCCAACAATATGCCATTCAGAAAGTTTTAATATTCCGAGTAGTTACGGAGATATCCGAGAAAAACCGAAATTTGAGAATTTCGTTTTTATTTTCTCCTAGGTTTATTTTCAAAGGAAATATAAAACAAATAGCCTTTTGTCATGGCCACTTTTTAAGGACTACCTGATAAAGTAATCAGAATTTTTCTACGACGTTTCGTCTTTTAGAAAACATCATCAACTTCTTATTTTTATATGGGCCGAAACTAAAGTATACCCTGTATACGACTCCACTTTTCATTGTGAATACAGCAACGTATCACTCAATATGATTTCAGAACCATTTCTCGCGCAAAATGAAATTTACTGATTACTTAACCTGTTTTTCTCCAATTTTAGATAGTAGGCGCTGATGGAAAAAATGACACATAATAATCTGTTGTCATAATAATACTATAGTTACCTTATGAATTATTCTGAATAAGCAGATATTGTGCTAGTCCTCACATTTCCTTAAAAAAATTAAGCAAGTTATCGACCACAGAATAAACATTTCTGCCAAAAATGAGTACCTTGCCATACGCATCTTATATGGCAATCACATGAGAATATATGCTAAATTCAATGTGAGTCAATATCAATACTTACATACCTTCAGGAAATTAATTCCTATTTTGTCAATAACCAAACACAGTTTTTCAGACAAAAATTGCAATAAATCAACAAACAGAATTATTGACAAATCTCTACATTCATTCAAATTATTACACTTATCGCCCCCCCCGTAACACTTGCCGCGGAAGATCTAAAGGCCCGCACAGCAATTAGGTATGTTTTTTCAATGCAGGGTCGGGCTTAGTTATAATAGAAATCACAGCTGTATGCGGTACGCGCAGCTATTAGCAAATTAGATTTCGATGGGACAGTTGTTTTGTTGTTTACGTAATCTAAGAATATTAATAATTATAAAAATATGGAAACATTCTTCAGGCCTTGGGAATCAACTGATGGGTCTTTTAATAGGCCAAATCCGCCAAATTACTTATCCAGTTCGGAATCAGATTCAAGTATTAATTCAGATACGCAAAATGAAAGACCAGTGAGAAATAATACACGACAACATTTATGCGAACATTCCAAAAATATTGTTTTAAAAGTTTATCAGAATATTGTTGACAGTGAGGGGAAAGAAAATGCAATTGAAAAAACTTCGTTTTATACAGAAATTCCTGTATCAACTCTTTATAAGTTGATCAAAGATGGAAGTGAACGAAGTAAAACTCGTGCAGATAAGGGGAAGAAAAATCATTTGGATCCTTCATTCTCCAAATTATTGAAGAATCTCATATATGATTGTTATAAGTCGAATATAATTCCGACAATTGAAATAATTTTTCAAAAACTGCAAGCTATGGAAATGCCAATTAATTTTAGTGAAACAACCATGCGAAGAAAACTGATTCGATTGGGTTTCAAATGTAAACTCTATAGATAAGAGGGCATCAATTATGGAGAGTCAGCGGATTGTTCAATGGCGTGAAGATTATTTGGAGAAATTGACTTCTTTTCGAATTGAAAATAGAACTATATATTATTTAGATGAAACTTGGTATGACGCCCATGACACTGAAAAAAAAGGATGGACTGATAATTCACCACGCTGCCAAGTTAGTGTACCTCCTAACAAGGAAACTCGCTTGATAATATTACATTGTGGATCAGAAAAATGGTGGGTTCCAAATGCTTTAAAATTGTGCGGCAAAAATTTGGCAGACTGTAAGGTAGACTATCATCAGAATATGACTTCTGATATATATGAGGAGTGGTTTGAGAAAGTTTTAATACCAGCAATAGATCCGAATAGTGTTATTGTCCTTGATAATGCTTCTTATGATTCTAGACTGTCACTGAAAATTCCAAATAGTTCCATCACCAAATCTGACATACAAAACTTTCTTTTAGAAAATGATTTATATTTTGAAGAAACATATACGAAACGCGAACTCCTTGAAGTCTTAGGTACCAAATCATTTGAAAAAAGATTTATTATAGATGATATAGCTAGTAATAATGGACATACAGTCCTGAGGCTACCACCTTATTATTGCATATTCAATCCCATAGAACTGATTTGGGGACAACTGAAGAAACGGATTCGCAGAAAAAATGTCACCCCAAAATTTGATAAGGAAGTTATAAAATTAATCAGTGAGGAAGTACATCAAATTCAGGCAAGCGATTGAAAGAAAGTATTAGAAAAAGTCAAGAAATATGAAAATCAGTACAAGGAATTTGGTGCTTATCATATCAATAATGGTGAAAAATTCATCATAAATGTAGGAGACGATAGTGATGATGACTCGGATGACGATGATAATTTTCAAGCTGAAGAAATGTAATATTGGTTTATTCTGAATACAAAAGTTACAGTGCTCTTGTTGAATTAACTTGATTAATCTGCACGCATCACAATATTTAGTGGCATATATGTACTAGTCCGACCCTGGTTGGCGGCATGGGAGTCAATTTCGTGCTAATCGACCGGTTTTTGGGCCTTTTTTTATTTATCTTATATGTTTGACGACAACTATACCAAAACCCTACATGGCATACGTTATTAAATCATTATACATTTTGGCAGCGGGCTGACGGACTATAAATTTCACCAGATAGTACAGATGAGTGAATTAACACATAAACAGACAAGCGGACGAGTGTAAAAGCAGCAACGGTTTTCCCAGCAAACGGTTTTTATTTTTGCTTATGTTATTCACAAATATCCGTTGCTCGAGGTTTTTCCACGGGAATGTATTATTCTAAACTTGCTGATAACGTTCTTAATGATGTTGTTGAGGGGTAGCTGTTGAATCACGAATTATTTTGCCCTATAAAACATATTCAACAGACATAGAATAATTCATTTTTGTAAAAAAAAACAAACAACGGGTATTTTAACTGTTTCACGAGGGTTGTTGAGGGATAGTTTTCGATACACAAATTATTTTACGCCATAGAACGTAATCAGTAGGTGTCGAATAATTCATTTCCGTAAGGGTTGTTGAGGGGTAGTTATTCGTTCTCAAATTATTTCATCATATAAAACGTATGCAACAGGAGTGGATTAATTAATTTTGTTCAAAAAACCTCGAGTCACGGGTACTTCAACTGATTCAAGATTTTTCTACTTCCGGAGGATTTTTGAGGGGTAGTTTTTGGTTCACGAATTATTTCACTCCATTGAACGTATTCAGCAGGTATAGAAAAATTCATTTCTGTAAAAAAAAACAAACAACGGGTATTTTAACTGTTTCACGATTTTTCTACTTCGGAGGGTTGTTGAGGGGTAGTTTTCAATACACAAATCATTTTACGCTAGAGAACGTATTCAGTAGGTGTCGATTAATTCATTTCCTAAAAAAATCTCGAGCAATTGGTATTTCAACTGTTTCAAAAAATTTCTACTTCGGTGGGCTGTTGAGGGGTATTTTTAGGTTCACAAATTATTTCACACCATGAAACATATTCAGCGGGTGCGGAATATTTAATTTTTATCAAAAAACCTCGAGAAACGGGTATTTCAACTGTTTCAAAAATTTTCTACTTCAGATGGTTGTTGAGGGGTAGTTTTTGGTTCACAAAATATATCAAATTATAGTACGTACTGAGCCGGTAAACAATAGTAAATTTTCGTCAAAAAAACTTCGAGCAATGGGTATCTCAACTGCTTTAATTTTTTTTTACTGCAGAGGGTAGTTGAAGGGTCGTATTTGATTTACAAATCAGTTTTTCTTATAAAACGTATTCAACAGGTGTAGAATAATTTATTTCCATCAAAAAACCTCGAGCAACGAGAATTTCAACTCTTTCGAGATTTATCAACTTTGGAGGATTGTTGAAGGGTAGTTTTCATTTCACAAATAATTTCACCCTATATAACGTATTCAACAGGTATAGAATAATTAATTTTTGTCAAAAAATCTCGTGCAACAGAAATTTCAACTGTTTCAAGAATTTTCAACTTAGGAGGGTTGTTGAGGGGTAGCATTTGGTTCACAAACTATTTTATTCTATAGACCGTATTCAGCAGGTGAAGAATAATTCATTTCCGTCAAAAAAACTAGAGCAACGGGCACTTCAACTGTTTCAAGATTTTTCTACTTCGGAGTGTTGTTCAGGGGTAGTTTTTGATCCACAAATTCTGACACACTATAGAACATATTCAGCAGGTGAAAAATAATCAGTATCTTTCAAAAATATCGAGCAAAGGATATTTCCAATGTTTCAAAACTTTTCCAGTTCAAAGGGTTGTTGAGGGGTAGTTTTTGGGTTAATCTTCATTTCACCCTGTGCAACATATGCAGCAGCTATAGAATAATTCATTTCTGTCAAAAAACCTCAAGCAACGTGCATTTCAACTATTTCAAGAGTTTTCTACTTTGAAGGGTTGTTGAGGGGTAGTTTTTGATCCACAAATTTGTTACCATGTAGAAAATATTCTGCAGGTGAAAAATAATTTATTTCTGTCAAATAATATCGAGCAACGGTAATTCTGAATGTTTCAAGATTTTTCCATTTTGGAGGGTTGTTGAGGGGTAGTTTTTCATTCACAAATTATTTCATCCTATAAAACGTATGTGACAGGAGTGGAATAACTAATTTCTTCCAAAAAACCTCAAGCCACGAGTACTTCAACTGTTTCAAGATTTTTCTACTTCCGGAGGGTTTTTGAGGGGTAGTTTTTGGTTCACGAATTATTTCACTCCATCGAACGTATTCAGCAGGTGTAGAATAAATCATTTCTCAAAAAAACAAACAACGGGTATTTTAACTGTTTCACGATTTTTCTACTTCGGAGGGTTGTTGAGGGGTAGTTTTTGGTTTACAAATTATTTCACTTAATAGAATGTATTCAGCAGGTGTTGACTATTTTATCTCTGTCAAAAAAAGTCTAGCAACAGGTTTTTCAAGTATTCCAAAAATTTTCTACTTCGGAGGGTTGTTGCGGGGTAATTTTTATTTGACATATCATCACACCCTATGAAACGTATTCAGCAGGTACAGAATAACTCATTTCTGCAAAAAAATCTCGAGCTACGAGTATTTCAACTATTTCCAGATTTTTCTACATCGGAGGGTTGTTGAGGGGTAGTTTTTGCTTCAGAAATTATTTCATCCAATAGACCATATTCAGCAGATGTAGATTAATCAATTTCTGTGAAAAAACCTCTAGCAACGGGCATTTAAACTATTTCAAGATATTTTCCATTTCGGAGGGTTGTTGAGGGGTAGTTTTCGATTCACAAATATTTCACCGTACGGAAAGTATTCAGCAGGAGAAGAATAAGTCATTTCTGTCAGAAAAACCTCGAGCAACAGGTATTTCAACTGTTTTAAGTTATTTCTACTTCGGAAGATTGTTAAGGGGTAGTTTTTGGTTCAAAAATTATTCCACTCTATTGAATGTATTCAGCAGATGTGAAAAAAAATTGTTTTGTCAAAAAACCTAGAGAATTCGGCATTTCTATTGTTTCAAGATTTTTCTACTTCGGAGGGTTGTTGAGGGGTAGTTTTCGATTCACAGATTATTTAACCCTGTTGAACGAATTCAGCAGGTTCAGAATCACTCATTTACATCCTTTAAAGACAGGGCAATTTGAATTAAAAAACTTGCAAAAGTAAAGAAAATGAGGTGAAATATAGTGATACCCATTACCTAATAAACATCAATGTGTTCAGCGTAACACGATATGTTGCCACATTTTCGGACCTCACTCAGTGCTGACCATATAATCCCACAAGGAACGGAATACGCACGTACAGAAAATATACATTCTCAGCAGCGCCTTCAAGTGACAAATCCCCAAACTACAATATACGATTTTTTCTATATTTCTACCAAAGTGAGGACCACATATTTCACGCGATATTTCAACTAACAGTAGTGAATGCACAAAAAGGAACGAAACACTATATCTGTCTCACTTAGAACGATTTTTAGGTTAGTCACTGAACTTGTACAGAGGAGGCTCCTCCACACGGAACGGCAGAAACGTTGTGAGGTCCGTATACGGACCTCACTTCGACATGATCCTCACAGCTTCCGTAATTTTTGCACAAGCGGACCTCACTTTATACGTTGGTCAAATATATATATATATATATATATATATATATATATATATATATATATATATATATATATATATATATATATATATATATATATATATATATATATATATATATATATATATATATATATATATATATATATATATATATATATATATATATATATATATATATATATAAGTGAAAATAGAGTATATTTCGTTTTAATACCGTGAGGCAAGACAGAATATAACAGGAAGTTATTCATGACATCTACAGTCACTAGTTGAAACTTAATTTGACACGAACCAAGGAATCCAAAAGTAGAGGTTTGTCCACAAATTGACAGGCAGCCAACAATTCGTTGTTCTGACCAACCCAAGGTTCAATCAAGTTTCTAATACGTTATGAGGAACGCAAGCATAATCTAAGTGAAAATAGAGTATATTTCGTTTTAATTCCGAGAGTTCTAACCTTTGACAGCTGTTTCGTGCTATCAAATTTTACTTACAACTATAGTGAGGTTGTTTGACATGTTCTTTATGCTTTGAATAGTGACAGTGTCAAAAAATTGTTAAAATTGTTATATCCGTCAACCGATGGCACCCCTACGCGCAACCCTCGGAAGTCTTCAAGAGACTTGTGTGAGCTAGAGAAGACGCAGCCCTTACCTTTCAACGTGTGATGCCAGGCACGAGACCGGTGAATCGGTGGATCGAACCCACGACCCCACGCTTGCGAGGCGTACGCGTTTACCAGTCTACCACCACGGCCCATTACAGTTTAAAATTGTAAATAATATGAAAAAAGACTTTACGAATATAAATAAACAGAAAATTTTAAAATTTCAGTCGAAAAACAGAAGACTTGTTGATTGTATCTGAGGGATACCGTTAATAGAAAAGAAATCTGTAATTTTCAAGTCAATGTTACCAACAGTAATCTAGTACCAACTGTTGAAAATTGAAATATATGACTGTTGTTTTATAAGTTAGGAAAAAATTACATTTCCAATTGAGTAGTTATGGAGATATTATTATTCATAGGGGGGAGTGTGGTCTAACGACAGTAAGAAGGAATAAATCACACTCAAGTAATTTATATCAGTTCTTTTATTCATACATTTTTTATTTTGAGATATGAAGGCCATTTCCAAAAAAGTACTCTCAGTCATATGAGTCTCTTTAGCTAATATTTTAGTTGAATTATAATTTATTCGATGGTCAAATTTGTTAACATGATCAGCAAGAGCACACAGATGTGCTCTTGCATATGACTAAGAGAACTTTTTTGAAAATAGCCTTTATATCTCAAGATGAAAAATGTATGAATAAAAGAACTGATATAAATCATTTGAGTGAGATTTATTCCTTCTTACTGTCGTTAGACCACACTCTCCCTATCAATAATAATATCTCTATAACTACTCAATTGGAAATGTAATTTTTTCCTAACTTATGCGAACAGTCGTATATTTCAATTTTCAACAGTTCAATAACAACAAATCTGTGTTAACAGTTTCAAAAGCACGCTTAAAATCCAAAAAAACAACGCCTATTACATGGTTTTTGCTAATATTTGTTTTCCACTGGGTTATTAAAAATTCTAGGGATGTTTCACATGAGTGAGATTGTCGAAATCCTGATTGTTGGTTGATGATTATATTGTGGTTTCCTATAAATTTGAGCAGCTGATCTTTGACCACTGTTTCCAATAGTTTTTCATATACAGGAAGAGTATTTATGGGTCGAAATTCATAACAGTTTGAAGTATTGGTCACTTTTTGAATTGGTATTACTGTTGATAGTTTCCAGGCATCTGGAAAAGTACCAGTTCTTAACGATGTGTTTATAACATCCAAGAAGTAGTATCCAATTGCCTGAAAAGCTATCCTAACTATACGAAGATCAATTCCATTATTATCAGGACTATTTTTCTTGAGTAACTTCAGAATTTGTTTCAAATCTCTTATTGATCATTTCAAATGTAGCAAATACAGACTGTACTGGTTGAATATGATATATAACATTATTGAAGTCATTAGGCGGTTTTATATTTTGAACAATTTTTTGTATGCTATTAACAAAGAAATCGTTGAAGGAATTTGCTATATTGATGTCATTTTCAATCACTACACCATCAAAGTTGATACTTGTAGGACTATTTTGTTTTTTTCCCTTCAGTAGTTCTGTCAATGATTTCCACATGGCCTTATTATCATATTTATTTTCGTCAATTACTTTTTCATAATATTTTCTTTATTCTTTTCTTATCAAATTGTTCACAATGTTTCGAATTTTCTTACATTCTACCCAGTCATGATCTAATCTAGATCTCTTTCTTTGATTTTATTTATAGCTTCCTCAGAAAACCAAACATTTAATTTGAAATTGTTGAATGTTTTATATTCTTTGAAGGGTGCATATATATAATCAGGTTATCGACAATGATATTCACCAATGATATTGACATATAGTCTACATCAACGGTGAATGAATTCCATTCCGCATCTAACAAATCCAACTGGAATTGCAGTTCATCAAATTGCTTAAAATTTCTTTTGAGAGTCACATAGTTTTTATATCTAAGACTTGTATTATCTTTGTTCTTTAATGTAATCAACAAATTGTGAAAGGCTTTCGCGGCCATCGTTGAATGAATGATGATTTTTCGGGTTTTTAGGCCGACGTTTATTTAGAGAAAAACTCGACGTTTCGCCAACACGAGTGGTTGGCATTTTCAAGAGAAATGTTGACAGTTTCGATCACTGAACACTACTTGTTGTGTAAAACAATATATATATATATATATATATATATATATATATATATATATATATATATATATATATATATATATATATATATATATATATATATATTGTATTATATATATATATATATATATATAT